>CM070035.1:70245503-70259199 GCA_036250615.1 Ptychadena robeensis | reverse complement strand
ACAGCGTAATGCTTTTGGTACAGAAATCTGGACCTCGGCGAAACGCTCAGGAGGTTAAAGGATTTCTGGAATCCTCTACAATAAAAAACTAAGTAAACTATTAGATTGTAATCTGGATCAGCAGGGTCCTCTACTCCTTCTGGGTCATAACCTGTACCTGTGTGTATTATTTTGTGTTACATCTACACTCTAATGTATTGGACAGTGCTGCATAATATGTTAGTGCTATATAAAAAAAATATAATAATAATAATAAACTAACTGTTAAAAGTGAGGTTGGACCTTTATCATTCAAATAACCCTTTTTGTGCTTACTACCATGTGAAAGGTAAGTGAAAAAGAAAATGTAGTTCCTTGTCTATTACACCTCAGCCCAATGTGTCAGGGAGCAATATCTCAGTTTAATGAATTCTTTAAACCACATGCAGCAAAAGATATTTAGCACTACCATCTCCATTAAGGAATAGAAGGATGTGATTGACTACCATACATAAGAAGGTCAGGGGTGAATGGATTTTTTCTAATGCATGATGAGCTAGATGTTAAGCTATAGTCCAATTTTCAATTACTGTATGTACTGTACATTTGTGATAGCACATCTGAATCTAAAGGTATCAAGCAAAAACTACATTCACACAATATTGTTTAATGGTGTCAGGAAGAGGGCAAGGTTGTTGAGCCAAATATGTGGGAAATGTGATATATCGATAACTTGGTGATGGTGGTAAAAAGCTGTCCACAATGAAACACTTAGGGAAATGTATGAAAGGTTTTACTTACCAGAAAATCGCAAGAAGTGTATTAAAACATGTAAATACTGTTGTGAATGTTATGCTTAACATATTTTCTTCTTAAGTGGTTGTAAATAAAGTCTTACAGCGTGTTGGCAGTTGTTTATTAGAATAAACTTGAACTGTGCTGATATACCAATGTGTATCTCACTTCTCCTTTCTCTGTAGACTAAGTATCTTAATGCAAGCCCATTTCAAAAATGGTATGAGATGGAACTGTGGAATACACATCTTATTTACAAGTGAAGAGAAGTGTGAGGGCAAAAGAAAGCTATGCTCAACAACATTTTCGGTCCAGGTTAAGCCTTCCCAGCTATTTCTTATATGCCTCTCATTAACTCCAAATAAGAGATTTGCCCCTGGTTCCTTGGATTCAAATTTTCCTGTCCATAAAATATTGGGTCTGTATCCCAAAAGAGAGAATGGGGTCACTAGTGATGACCGAACTGTCTGCAAGAGGTTTTCTTCCCCCTGTGAACAGTACAGGTGTACAGGCTTTAAACCGGAAGTGACGTCAGTGATGTCACCTCCGGATATCGAAACTGTCAAGGGTCAGTGACGTCACTTACGGTTTTTTTATTCAAATTCCCTGCGCAAAGGCAAATGCCTACTAGCAAAATTTTATTATATTTTGACTGACAATTCCTTATCTCTAGTGTTTAATGTCTCCACTGGCTACCTTCAGTCTGTCTAAGAAAACCTAGCCCTAATACTTAAAATACATTTACAGTTTTTGAGCTTTATTGTATCACCATGTTTAACCTCCCTAGCGGTTGAGACGAACCCTGTTCGTTCGCTGAACAGGGTCCTCTCAACCGCAGGGGAAGCCGGCGGCGGGGAGACCCTATGCCTCCCCGGAAAGCTGCAGTGATTCTCTTCATCGCTGCAGCATTTCTGGGTTTGCGGCACCGCCCCAATCGCGTCACGGTGACGTTATGTTAATGGAAGAGCGCCGGCTTTCCCTCTCACGCAGCTGTTGTCAGTAATGACAGCAGCTGCGTGAAGAGCTCCGGCGAGATGCCGGAAATGACAGGCAGGGGACTGTGTACACTGCCTTGATCGCCCGTATCGCACCGTTGTAAACGGCGCGATACGGGCGGTGCGCTAGGAAGGTTAATAATGTACCCCACAATCTTGTAGCCTTTATTTAGTTTCTGGTGTTTCATTGAACAACTTAATACTAAGAATTAGTTTCATATTTATGTACACCTCAACATGAGACATCAGTTGAAAGCGGACAATTAATCTTTTCAATTACTACTTTGAATGCATTGGGCTAGTGCTAGATAACCTCCCTGTGATTAGGGGACCTGCTATTTTCTAAGGTATTACATACAAATAGGTTATTTTAATAGATCATTTAATTAGAATACTTTAGAGAATCTTCTTACTATTTCCAGAAAATAAAATGCCCTGCAGGTATGATATTCTATTTTTTGCACACTTTACGTAGATTGCTTTTACCAAGCCTTTTTCACTAGTGTAGTTGTACAACGCAGAACAAAATAGTGCTGTCTACATCTACACTTTAGTCCACAAAAATATTTCCAGTTATTTGGATAACAATAATTTTAACAAGAATGGTTGGTTGGTAGTTTATTATTTTAGTGTTCTTAGTTGTTGCTGGGCACAGATTTGCATTTCACATTTCAACTTGCTTAGAAAATATACTTCTAAATCAGTATTTATGTTTCATGAAATGTACCTTTCTATTACAATTTCCAAAGATCTAGTTATTAGTATCTAGTATCTAGTAGTAACTGATGCTGTCTGCCGCTGTCTACCTACTTAAACGATGATTACGGTTGTGCAGGGATCTGGTCACAGCATGCTGTTTCTGCAGTACTTCAAAGGAGATCAGTGTGTGTCACTTCCTGGGATTTAAGGATTGGTCATGTGTCCTGGCTGACCAATCTGTGTTTCTGTGTTACTAATTCAAGCCTGTGCTCTGAGATTCTGCTACTGTTTTAACCTTTGCCTGCCTTGACTATTCTGTTGCCAACCCAGACTGCCTGACCTGTACCTCTGCTGCCAGCCCTGATCCTTTGCCTGCCTGCCTGCCGATGCTATTGCCTCATCCCTTGGCATCCCTTGGTCCTGTGCGGTTGTCCCTGGTTATGACCTAGCCTGCTGACAATGCCTGTGTCTCTGGTAACTTTCCATGGTGTCCTCTGGAGCAGCTGCCTCATGTGTCTACCTTACCTCAAGAGGTAGTGACCTGGTCTTCACCTTGGGAAAGTCTATCCCCACCATCAGGGGTATTGTGAAGAATGAGTCGGTTCACTTAGACAATGCCCTTAGAGGAGGTACGACTCATGTCACAGTGGGTCCAAGCCTGCTGGTCTGTGTTATATAGTATCCAAGGGATCTCTAGACCTAGGAAACTATATTAGATCAGTGGTTTTCAACCTGTGGGTCAGGACCCCCGTGTAGGTCAAACAATCATTTCATAGGGGTGGCCAAGTTCACTGAAAGCATTAGAGTCCCTGCTAACAAGCAGAAGCACTGATGTCTATAAGCGGGGTGGGAAGTTAGGAGGAAGAGTAACACCTCGTAACTTCCCACCCCACACATCATTTGCACAAGGTAGGGGGAGGGTGTAAGGGAAAGAACATTACACTTGCATAATTGAGCTGGAAGTGACATCGTGGAGAGTCCACACCAACACTTCTACCTTCCAAATACAGGATTTAAAAAGGTTTAAAACCACTGGTTTAGATGGTATAAAGAGTAAGAGTCTGGAAACCTTGCTTTAAGATATCAAATGCATATATTCATTCTTTACAATAAATGCTATTACATATAAAATGCATTTTGAATCTCCTGTCCATGCTAGTAATGATAACACTGGTTATTAACTATTGAAAGTTGTAGTGTATGGCTATGCAGCAGTTTGGTTTTTTTTTAGTTTATTTTTAGTTTTCTAAATCAACACCTTCAGCCCTTTTTAGGTAAATTTTTATACAAAAAGAAAAATTTCATAACAAGCAGAAAACAATTCTACAACAGCATACTGGAGACATGGTTTATCATTGAATGGAAAACAAATTAATTCAATTTTTAAACTTCTGTTTAAAAAAAATATTTTGTTTGTGCAATATGTTCTTATGCAAACATAAACTGACCTTACGCAAACCTAAACTCACTCTAATAACTTGCACTCTTGTGTCTCATGGGGCAAAGTTTTAATAATCTAGCTGAGTCTCTCAAGATAGGAAAAAAATCCACCCAGACATGCCCATTGAGTCATCTGCTGCCAAGGCATTGATCATTGACAAAGCATCATCTTCCCCATGGGGTAGATAGATTGGGCAGCAAGAGAGGACTAGGAGTCGGAATAAAAATAGTCAGTAGCTGACATATTGTTACACACGATAGCATAGTCATACACAATAGTCATATAGTGGTCATGATAGCTTTTAAGAATGCAGCTAGGGCAGTGACACAAAAATCTATATTTAATGTAGCATTTTTATTAGTATCACAAAACTAACATGCTAGCTAAATTTCTACACATCTATACCTCATTCTGTTTAATAAGTAATAAATGGATACAATGAGGGTCAAGTTGCTTCTATCCTAAAAATTCAAAGATGGCTGTACACAAGAACAAGGTCGAGAAACTCATACTAGGTATACCACATAAGTGAGAAGAAAAGAAGGGCCAGACCAAGGTTTTCCAGTTTTCAGCTTTCACCAACAATGTATTAGAGAATTCTTACATACCTTCAAGGGGGTGGGAAACCCACAGACAATTCTGTATGATGCCATGGACACAGCACCATATACACTTTTTCTACTCATGTCTTCAACTTTTACCCATGTTCAGGAATGGGGGTATGCTTGGTTTACCCTGGCACACCTTGCAGTTCACTGTTCACAGTTCTCTTACGTAATCTCACACTTTTTGTCCTAGGTATCATTTTAAAAACAAATGCAATCCTAGTATCCTAGAAGTAAGGCTATTCTTGAGCATCATGGACACACAAACTATACTTGGCTGAGAAAGAATTGTAGAGGTTTCTGTGAAACATTTATAGGGACTAATTTAAACAATTACCAGGGCTCTTAGAGAAAGCTTGCTTCTTGGATTACTTTTTAAAACAGCATCACAGGAACAGAGGGTTTAAACAAGGTATGGAAGTTATTGCCTAGAAAACATTTTTACTATTAACTGTGATTCTTCTAGACTTGTACTGCCATACATTTCTCTTTTTAACAACAGCTCAGCTATAAAACAGTTCATATCTAATAAGTTCCACAGCTGTTATAAAACAGCATGTAGAACTCAAATATCTATGTCAAAGTACAGAGATAATTACCTGTGAATGTAACAAATGTGCTTGCTGCATTGAATTCTTTGTTTGGGAATCATTGAAAGTAGTGTGTTTAGATTGTTTGGTTCTTCTATCAAGGAGTGAACTGTTGAAAAAGGTGATTATTTTGGATATTTTAAGTTCTAGTGTTTCTGCTTAGGTGCCTTCTGTTAATAGTGTTACATTTCCCTAGTCATAACAGCAAAACTTTGCCAAATATATTTGTATGAAACCTCAGTGTGACACTAATACGTTTTGTGACCTGAAAAGTGTATCACCTATGTTACATCATGCAAAGAATTATATTTAAACTAGATAGAGAGAATAAAATAACAATCCCTTTAGATGTGGTGCATCTCTGCATGCAATGCAGCCTAAATTGTAGTAAACAGTGGAAGTTCATGAATTTGAAATAAGCCTTGTGATGTCCTGTATGGAGGAGCTTAGAATAAGAGAGAGAGGTGTTTAGGATTGAAAGGGTCTGGTGTCTTACATACCAAGTGCAGGGGTTAAGGGAATAAAAGTACAATTCAAGGTGTACATAACGCACCTTCTCTAAGACTAAATCTCAATTTCCCCTTCAAGCTACAAACCTTCACCCATCAAATTCCAGTTCTCAACACTTATGTCCCTCTTGAAATACCAACTTCTTCCCCTCATACATCTTTGCTACCTACAACCCTTTTTACCCACTTATATGCCCTTGAAAACTGAAGCACATACTTTGGCCTATGTGTGTTGTCACATCATAATTATCATATATGCAATATAAATATATGTATATACAGTTTACACAGTTGATAATATATATATATATATATATATATATATATATATATATATATATATATATATATTTATATCACACTGTGAATAATTACACACACACATAAATGAGTTAATTCATATATATATAATTTATAGCTGCAGTTAAGAAGAAAATCACTAAGTTACAGAGTTTAACCAATTGACTTAGAATGGAACCTTTGGAGCCCACTTCATTTCAAAATATCAAGACAGGTTGTACTACATTTTTATGAATTACTTGCTCTTCTATTTTCATTCATTTTAGATGATCAGGTGCAAAGTTCATCAGTCTAAAGCCAAAAGCTATCTTGAAATGTCTAACGATGGTGTGTGATGGACTACTTTTTCATACCCATTTGACAAAGGTTATCCAACTCATTATACAGGTTACTTAATAAATAGCCATTGTTCCATCAGATGTACAGTATGTGTCGTTAAGTTAATTTAGCCATTCAGTTCCTTTGTGTTAAGGATTCTTTCCAATGGGACTTTGGCTGAGAATGTGAGAAAAAATAGATCACTGCCAAGCAGACTGACCTTGTAATGGCCTACAATCAATATGGTAAGGAACTGATGTTCCCATTGTTAGATGAAGGCAAGGTATATTCAGCTTGAGGTTTTAAAACAATCTTTAACAGGAAGAAAAATACCGGTTCTTAGCAGGAACCAATGCCTTTCAATACTTGTCAGAAAATCCTTCAAAGGATCTGTTCTATTACACAATTAAATGTGAATATATCCTTTTTGTCATCTAAGGAAAGACTAAAAACCCGGTTTTGAAGTAGTACTTTAATAGCCCAGCAGACTTATTATGAATACAGTTGAGCTGCTTTGATGTGCCGTACACCTATGTCGTTTTGTCATGATTTGTGTCATTTTGTCATAAAAAATTTATTGGATTCAAGCTGTTGACACAGTTGGCATCTGTTTCAAATTCATTTTTTACTGACGGCAAGCTGCTGCTGGCATGAAGGCAGTCTTTTTATCATCAACAGGGTGGCATTCTTGGCATAGCTCTTTATCCTTCCCTAAAGTTTACTTTATTTTAATTAGCTTCATGGTGCTCCTTTTAGACTTTTGTTTGTATTTGAAAAGGTGAGAATACATGTTTTTTATGTGTGTTTATCATGAACATATTTCTATGACATGTCAAGGTAAAGCTTCCTTCTGAATAGACAGTACCTGCAAGCTGACATGAGAAGAGGCTCAGAAGACTGGCATTTACCTAACCCTTTAAAGGTTAGGAGTATTTGTAATTGGCATTATTGCTATTTTAATTGGACAACAATATCATATGTTTTAATCTTTCTTTGCAGGGTTTGGACATAAAGTAACAGACTATATCTTATGTCCCTTGATATAAAAGTTCAGAAGAACACTATACATTTTTATTTTGATCCTTGCATCCAGAAGGCATTCATTTTTGTTTATTACTACTTGTTTGTATGAGGAAGGAAGAACCTCTAGGTTCATTAGGAACTTGCTTTGTAGATTATTTTTACAACAGTGAAGCCTTGAGTGCTGCAACCTTTTAGTGAATTGGCCAAGTCTGTACTGAGCAGAACAATTTGCTCTTAGCTAGACTGCCAACTATCTTAAATTGCTATTAAATAGGGGAGGCAGTTATGACATAGAAGTCTGTCTAGTTGTGTCATGCCAACATTTACAACATTTAAGCAGCTTATTTAAACCTAACATTTGTGGGTTATGCAACTCCCAGGTTGAAGAGATTGAGCTGTCATTTTAAACTACTGTGCAAATAACTACAAAGAGTTCAACATAAGGGAAAGAGTAATTTACGAATGGTTCTTATTTTACTTAAAGGCCACTTTAAATTCTCCAAATAAAACATTATGAACTTTCCTCTAAGAAATATAACATTTATTCATGTAAACATAATGTAATGCAAAGAAAACAAATTTAATTCCTAGTATTAGCTATGGTGATATATTTACAATTATCAGAACTCTTTTTCATAGCAGAAGGCTGCAATTGTAATTAGCTTATACATTATTTAATGTCATAATTAAAGCAATATTAGGGTCATTCCCTCACATCTAAGTCATTTTATGTTTTTAAACCATATGGCAGTGAAATGCATTAACATAACTCTACATATTTGGAAAAGTACTAAAAGAAAAACAGTAACTGTAGTGATTTGTTCTGCTCGTTTTATATATATTACACAAATTATGTTGATTTGTCACTCATTTCTGATCTAGACAAAACTAGTTGAATGTCATTCACCAAAACGGCAATACACACACTGAGAGAATGGTTAACTAGACTAAAGGTAGCCAGAGACAGGTAGATTCTTTTGCAATCGTCTCTTAATTGCGGTCGAATAATTGGTGATCGATCGCAAAACGAGAAAAAGTGCACACCACCTTGGATAATAGATTTATCGTTGGTATCTTTCCATAAACGTATGCAGGCTCCAAAAAAAGGTTGATTTCTCTAATTAATTAGATGGAAATAATGTCAGGGTGGGTGTATTTGAAGTGCTTGTATAAACTTCACTAGTCCGATCGAAATTAAATCCATTGAGGGTCACAACTAATGATACATCAACACCATACATTTCCTATTTCCTTCTGTTCGATCTCTTTTTCTATATCAATGTTGTGGGCGTCAATCATACCAGGGGGGCAAAAATTTTCAGGTGATTGGCTAGCTTTAGGCTAGGCTTTATGTCCTCTGCCATATCTCTAAGGAGATAAAAGCTGTATTGGGTGTGTTTGCCATGCACAAAGGCCAACAATCTAAGTATTACTTTTTGTTCACTCAGTCAACATCTAAAATGTGTGTATATGTCCATCAGGTGTATACAGGAAAACATATTATAATCATGGCAGGGGTGGAAGTGAATCCAAAATTTCTCTAGTTGTCTCACCAAATGACAATGGGACACAGCAACATAGGTGGTATACATTAACACATATGGGTTAAAAAATAACATAAAAAGGTAAATTTATACACTTTAAGTGAATTGTTTAATTTTATACTTTTAAATTCCTAAAATTCATCTCTTTATAATATCTGACTCAAAAAAATTACACTGCTGCAAAAGTGATTATTTTATATATCAATAATGTGCACACACTACTGTGGTGACAGTTTTAATATTATAGGTGGAATTGATACCTTAGATATGCAAATATATACAGCTTTTATGTTCTTTTCAATAGATAAAAGACAGTGTGGCTTTGATTCTCTGTGTAACCCCGTACTCCTTACATCTACTCCACTCCATATCACAGCTATCTGTCTCATGTTTCATACAGATTTTTTGGCTTTTTGATATATACTCCGGAAATAGACTTTTAGGGCCATAGTCAATTTGTGTTTTTTTAAAATTTTCTACATCTCCAGCAAGTTTGGAAATGATACCATGTTCAGGGTCATCACTTGTAAGGGAAAAAAAACCTTTAATGGCTTACTATAACTTAAGCTCGCCATACTCCCATTTGCTGGACTTGCTGTGTTTTGTTTCTGAATTGAGAAAGCCAGTCGCATGACTAGCGAAACAAAACTTCATGAAACAAAAAACAGCAAGTCCAGTTGATTGGAATTAAACACTACAGATAGGGAACCAACATGTTGGTAAATCCTTGTTCAATCCCAGTCTTTGGATGGGGACCAAACGAAAGCCGCGTGGTGACGTCACAATGGCGTTACCACGCTGTTATTGATTACGGGTCTATGGAACATGTATCCACCCATGTATGCCCAGCTTTACTTTCACCCCCACCTTGTAAAATGTGTATAGAGGTCTCTATCATAGAGATTGATAAACTTTTCCAAAGAGTAACAAAAACAGTTTGCATTTGTATCTTGTTTAAAAACGTATTGTCATATGTAGTATCATACAAATTAATGTCTGACATTATATAGTGCTGTGACAACAAAAGTATCTCAGTCAAACGGGAATTGTCATGTTCACACCATACACGTTGATGATTTGTGTTAAGCTAGCCATACACGTGTCGGATTCCATGGCCAATTGATCACTCACCCGATCGATACCGGCGATTCTGCCGGGAATCGCAGGTGTGATCAATCGGCCAATTAAGAGTATCCATCGCTGCATACCACCTTGTCCAACGGATTCCGGGACGATTCCGTGTCCGATTGTCCACCTCACAAATGGCAACTCCCCCTGATCTGGGCAGAATCAATCTGATGGAACCAACATGTTGGTTCTCTGTCGGATCCGATTCTGGGCCCCTGAACGATCAGACCTGATCAATTGGACAAGGTGGGCTGCATGCGATTCCGGCACGATCGTTTGGCGTGCACGCGCCTGGAATCGATCGTGCCGGAATCCGGTGGGAATCCGACACGTGTATGGGGGCCTTTACACAGTGCTGTGACAAGAGCCAAAAAGATGGCATTTTGCTAAAATATCTCACTCAAACAAGCATTTTCATCGCCACACACCGATGGCCGCGAGCGTGCCGACGCCAAATCGGACATGGCTCGTTACGTTATGTATCATGCTACTGTATCGTACTCATGCAAAAATGCAGTTGCCATTGCAGTAAACAAGCTTAGGGTAGTGCAGCACAGACCAGATAAGCTCTTAATATAGACTTGTATGCATGCAGTTTGCAGTGTAATACACCAACCCATATCACCTAAAAAATATGAAAGAGATTATGTAAGAAAGGAGTAAGGAGATCCATGTTAAAAATAAAGACATGTACGTAATTTGCCAGATGGATTTCTGGGCTGATTTTTGGCCTGACTCAAGGCATGTTAGATTTGCGCATGGCGAGCAATCTGCAGCGAAATTGGCCAAAATCTAACCATCTATAGCTATCTTAACAGATAACGGCGTTCATAAAAACAAAAAGTGATATCAAAATATCACTTCTAATTAAAGCAGAATCATTTAAAAAAATAAGTTACTAAAAGAGTTAACATTTTTAAGTGATGATTGATGTAAACAAAGCAGGTCTGTTCCTAGATGACTGCTGTATGGTTTCTAAGAAACAGAATGTTTTAATTTTATCGCATGTGCTAACCTATCTTTACAGGATATAACCTAACAATCTATAATAGCTGCTCCCTGCATTTGCGGTCATGTAGAATACAGGTACTGTTTTACACAGATGACAATACTTTGGGGGTCCTAGAGTTGGTCTTGAAATTTCAACTAGTTTGTTTGAGAGTTAATCATCACCAACATTGAGAAGGGTTGCGGGTAAATTCAAAAAGTATTAAGACTTGGAAAACTACATGTGCTAGAACTCTTTGTGTTGGTGAATTAAAAAAATTTTGGTGCAAATAACTCACAAAGTCAACTGGTTGAAACGAAAAAAATCCACCATCTCTTTTTGGGACAAAGGCAGGTAAAAGTATATGGGCAACAAGGAGCCAGGAGAAAGCATATTGTATGTTCTGCTTAAAAGCAAACTTGCTGCAGTGGTGTGTACAAAGATGCTACTATAGTACATGATCACTAAACATGGCGATTAGCAAATAACCTTCTGTATGTAAATTTACCTTTGCACCTTTCTTCTGTAAAATAGATACATCACATTCTGTCTATTATCCCGAAATAAAAAAAGGTACTAAACACACCTTGGTAAGACTGGCATGCTAAATTGTAATTGACGTTTTGTTTGTGGACCTGAGATAATGGATTTTTTTTGTGCTCTAAGTGTAGTCAACAATAGCACATAAGAAAGCCTGTCTAAATTCATTATTTTAAATATTGAATACAAATCACTTCTTCTAAAATCTAAACAGTATTTATTAAAACTGATGCCTAGAAACTTGATTATTTTTAGTACACACAAAATAAAAAAATAACGTTTAAAGCTAAACTCTGGACAAAGTTGTTAGTAATCACTGCAGTGGCTCCACCATTAACTGCTCATCTAGGTCTAGGGGGCTTAAAATGCATTTATTCAGCAGTGCTTCCTCTGCTTCTTCACTGTTCTCTACCACTGCTTAGAAAGAATGTTACATGAGATGACAAATCATTCTTCTCTGTCTGGCAATTCCATGGATGGGTTTTATGAATGGTTGAAGTGTGGTACTTGTCTGAATGGCTGCCTGGTGCCAACCATAAAGTTTAGTAAAAGGGGTATTATATATGGGGCAGGTTTCCAAGAGTTGGGCTTTGCCCCATGGTCCCAGTAAAAGGAACTCTGAGGGGCTCCTTCCTTTTTCACATGGCTGTGTTGAAAACCAGTGCACAAAGCAAGGTTCTTAAAACATAACAAAAGTGTAGTGTGGAGCAACATAACCTCCCTGGTGGTTCCTTGAGGTTTTGATTTACGTACCACTTCTGTACTTTTTTATGTTGTAGATCTGTAACATACTGAATATTTACAAACAAGGGTCTATTAGGCATATTGAATAATAATAATAATAATAAAACATCCAAAATACAATCATCCTGTATACTGTATAGTACAGTAATTTTTTAAAACATCTCTCTTGTGTGTAAAATGGCAAGCACTCAGGCATAGCATGTTCACCGTGTGTAAGGCACGTCATCCTAGTTGTTGTTAATTTGAATCCTCTTCGGGTGTTTTGTGTTTTCATTGTTGTGTGTCGGCAATGACAACTGACACCTTGTTTTTTAGACGTGTTGGTTATGCATCATGCTCATAGGTTGTGTCCCGAGGTTGTGATAACTACTACTGCACTATTTAGCTATAATTACCTTTCACAACACAAGTCCATGTGGAATGAAATGACTAAGAGACATACTATGACAGTAAATTCCATCATGGACACTGCTCTTTGGGGTTTGTGAATTTGAGGTTATCCTGCATTTTTCGGTTTGACTGTAATAAAAAGGCTGCTTTCTTAGCCAATAAATCATTCCCTTCTCTCTTTGTGATGTTTGTCAAGAGTCTAAATAAATCCTCCAAGTCAATGTATATATCATATATGTCAAAATGTCAAAATAGCTTACTGATGGTATAGAGCCAAGGTTATGAGATTATGAGGGTGATCTCAGGTCAGCTCATACTACATTTAATATACTAAGGAGTTCTCTTTCTTTTCATTAAGATTTTTTATTAGGCTTTCTGTCAGTTACAAGAACAGCCATCCCCAGCAACGACAAACAGCATCATGCTGTTCCGAGAAATTGCACAGCTATGTGTGTGCTGCTTTTGTGCCAGAACACCATAAGGATGCTGTAAAGGTTAAAGAACAGAACACATTCTGCATAATAGTTTGTTATTTAAGATGCCCACAAGCGTACCCAATTGGTAATGCACTTTAATCTAATTTGTATTGTAATTAATTTAGGTGTTGGTAACAACATGCTTAACAGGAGAGTGAAAATCAAAATGCTGTTTTGCAGGGTGCATTGATGTGTTTTAGGTCATTTGTCTATAAATTAGTTAAAAGTCAGATCAGGCTCTAGGTTGGCATAACAATTTATGTACTTATGAGTGACAAGAAGAAACTTAAAGTGGAATTGTAGGAAGCTACTGAATTTTGTGTTGCAGGTCTTAGTATGTATTAGATGTTCTATAATATACATGAAACATTACATACAGTATAGTACAATAAGAATCTTTCTGTAAAAAGTATATCTAAAATTTTTTAATATTTGTCTCTAAGGTGTTTTTTTTAGATTTCTTACTAGTTCTTACTAGAAACCAAGGCACGACCACCTCAGACCATAAGACGCAGGCACAAAAAAGTGCTTCTAATGGTCTAATATATATATATATATATATATATACAGTAGAGGAAAGAATTATTTGACCCCTCACTGATTTTGTAAGTTTGTCCAATGACAAAGAAATG
>CM070035.1:70199009-70219356 GCA_036250615.1 Ptychadena robeensis | reverse complement strand
TTGTCCAGGTGTTAGACCCCTTGAAATAACTTTCCCAACACTATTGTGGCCAGAACGGGGGCCCTTTGTTTTTTAAAGTTTGCCTGCCCATTGAAGTCTATAGCGGTTCGCCGGTTCGCCGGGTTTGCGAACTTTTGCGAATGTTCGCGTCCGCCGTTCGCGAACATCAAATTCCGGGTTCGCACCATCACTAATTTTGACTAAAAACTGTCATTAACCTCCTCCAAAAACTTGCTGCAAGTGGTCAGCATGAGCTGGACTTGGGCCAGCTGCAATGTAAAAAAGGTGTACTTATTTTTGTTCTGTGCCGGATGCCAGTCCTATTCAGTCCTCTGATCCAAGGAGGCGTTATATTGTGCAGGCATGGATGTGCAAGGGCAGGAATTTATAAAACAAAGTTTCTATTCACTGCTTTTGGTACAAGAACTGACACCTCCCTGTAGTTAAAAACCTTTTATATGTTACCTACCGTTCATATATATTTCAAATATCAGTTGTTTTAACAGTGCACTGGAAGCTGCTATAGTTTACACAGAAAACCCAAAGCAAACAGAATGTTCTCTAAGTGAAAAAAAAGTTTAAACTGTTGAAAACATAAAAAAAACAAAAATCATGGGGAATAGATACACAAGTGGCAAATCTGTATATAGTGTGATAGTCAGCCACCTTGTAGCTGCCAATAAATTCTCTAGTTCCTATATGCATTGGTGAGATACAACAATTGGTGGTTGGGGATGACAAAGCTGCCCACTGACCATCTAGACCTTGGGTGCCCACACTTTTAAATTTACAAAAGTCAAATTATCTACAACAATAAAAATTATTTATTTAAACAAATACTAAGTATACTTTATATTTAAAATATATCTAATTTTTATCTTGCAAAACAGCATGAACATGTAAGGCACAATACAATTCTGGAAGGGCTTGTTGATCTACACCCACAATCTATTTGATCTATCAATAGATCAAGGTTTATCATTTCTTGTTGTCCTAAGACAAGTATTGTTTTAAAATAACAAATATAATGCATTATAGATATATGTATTATGTAGAGAAACCTTGACTTTCTGCTATAAATGAATTCATTTGTATGCAGCATGTAACCACATAAAAATTGCTTTGCTATTACTAAAACAATTATGAAATTTTTGTTCAGTCTTTGCATTTAAATTAATATTTTTCTAGCATACAATTGTCTCTTCTTACAAAGGTCAGGCATTGTCTCTAGAAAGTTGACATTTTCCACATCCCATACAAGTGCTGTATACCTTGGACTTCTCTAATAAATGAAATAATTTCTCAGAGTAATGCAAATGACCTTTTGTGGCTTTATTTTTTATTTCTATCAAGTGTTTTAGAATTGAATTATTGATTCTCTGCCTTTCATAAAAAAAATTTCATAATGTGGACATTTTTTTTTTTTTTTTTTAAACAATAACATTGGACATTTTAATATATTTTCTCAGATATGCAAGGGATAAAGGGAGCAAAAGATAAAATACATATATATTTGCAACTTTCATGAACCGTTTATTTGACTTTTCCATTCAGTAATAGAAATTTTGGTTTTTAATATGTTAAAAGGGGAATATCTTATCCACACTCAAATCTACTGTATTCCTGCTAAGAAGTATCACTTCATGTTTTTAAGCTTTAATACATTAAGGATGTTTAATACTTTCCAATTTATTATGCATCTTTGTGTGAGCAAGCCTATTGAATATAATATTGAAAAAAGTGAGGAACAATCTACTCTGTCTTCCAATTATGTGTCTTCCTGTGTTTGGTGGGTGTGCAAGGTGCTCGTACATGGTTTTGGATCTGGGTTACTTCTAGGTACAATAACACAGTTTCAGAAAAATTTATTATTAATAAAAGCGCATCTTCTTATTTTCTTATGTCATAGGTGTCAACCTCTGAACTGCTGCGCAAATATTTATGGCCTGTGGCAGATCTTCTAGATCTGCCTACCGCGCAGCACCCCTACCAAATACAGTCACCGCCCCTGTTTCTACCAGTCTGGTTGTAGAAAACTGCCCTGGTTGTGTCACTAAGCACCGGCTGCCTGGGGTTTGCTGGGATCTGTAGTTCTCCACTGCCAGAGTTAGAGGACAGACGGATGTTGAGTACAGCTGGTATGAGTGCTGCAGGGAAAGCAGAGCTGGGGAGAGGGCTATCAGAATGGCTCTGGGGTAAGGCACACTGTGTGCACTGTAGTTTATTTGTACTGAGTGTATGCATGTGTAGTCTAGGGTTGTCAAACACCGGCCCATGGGTCAAAAAATGTTCCTCAGTGTAATTATATCTTTCAATAAAGGTAAATATCAAAACTTAATCAAAGTTTTTAAAATTGGCCTTCAGTATTTGAGCTTGGCACCCCTGTCCTATGTCATCTGTCCTCCCAAAAAGCAAAGAAAATGAAGGGTGGACTGAACTTGATAAGGGGAAAGGTGGAATAAACTAAAAAAATGTAAGAAAATTATATTAATCTGTTGACGTATATATCAAAAGTTTTTGTTTCTTTTCCAAATTATACTCGTTTCATAGTAAAAATGTTAGAAACTTTTTGTATCGGTTTGAGTGGTAAGAATTATGTACTATATATATAAATATAGATATTGTAATGAGAAAAGCTAGGCATCATGGGATGTACATGAGATCTGAGTTTAAAAACAATGCAGAGCTTAAACAGCAGAAAAAAGAATTATCACTTAATACCTTTAATTTTGTGCTTAGTAATATGCAAGATGCCATTAAAATATTTATTCAAAGTTTGTTGAAGGTTGAAAAAAACACTCCTTGTTTCTTCTGCATTTGAAGAATATTTTTTTCTCATTATTAGACATAAAACAAAATACAATAACTTAAACTGGCTGGAGGTGAAAAAACATTAGTAATTCATTTTGAATAAAATAAATTACTAAAAATAATTAGTTGTAAAACATGTTGTTTTCTCTTCTTATAAAAAAATTGCATATTGAATTCTGTGTCTATTATTAATAAGGAAATGGAAAATGTTGGAAATTATATAAATCAAGATATGCTAGCAAAATTCGGACTAGTGTATTTGACAAAGCTAGGGAACAAGGTATTATCACCAAAATAGCTGGAGATATAGAAAACGGTTGTGGGGACATTACACCACAGTATTTTGTCGCAAATGTATTTTTTGCATAAATATTTCTCTGCATCTCCAGCTATTTTGGCAATGATGCCTTGTTCAATTAACTCACAGCTAGTCAAAAAAAAATATGAGGTATTTGGTTTTTTGTATCACTTGTACTTGTTAGAGTGTGTAACTATTTCCCAAATTTTTTTTTGTTTGGTCCCATCTGTAGATTTCTGAAACCATCCTGCTTTAGTTTTTCATAGGTAGGCAAATGGTGAAGGCCAAGAATTAACTCAAGGAGCACATGACCCAAAAGTTTGTATAGGCCTGCTTTAACTAAAGCTTACTCACTGTACATTATCTGTGGAAGAGAAGAATTAGTATGCTAGTATGCAAAGTATGTTAGAACATCCCTAGACTGTTGGGGTCCTATGCAAGTTTTAAATGAGGGGGTGGAGTTTTGGTATTTGCTGCTCCTGCTTTCTCCTCTTCCCCAATACCCACCCCTGCTGTCGGCACAAGCAGCGTATCCGTACAGTTCTTTACTCCTTCCTCACATAAGAAACAACCCCCCAACAGGCCACAGTGATTGTGCTCACTGAGACACAAGTGGTGTGGTATTGGTGAGGTGAAGAGCGGTGGAGAATGGCTGCTCCTCCTCCTCACCAATATCACACACACCACCCCCCCCCCCCCCCCCCCCCCCCCCACCTTGGCACAAGCAGCATGCCCATACTGTTCTCTCCCTGAAATGTACAATTTCAGCGGCTCAGAAAATTTCACCTTCAAGTAGCATTTTAAATGGAATTATGAGTTTTTGGGTATTTCACCACACACTTTGCTGAAGGAAACTATGCTCTAACATTAGAGTTTTGGCTCCTTTTCCAACAAACTTCAATGGTTTGTCTTTTTTTCCTGTCTGTTTTTGAACTGTGCAGATCACAGGATTTACTTGAATGATGAAAATGTTGCAAAGAAAGTTTCTCTCTTCCTTTTCAATTAAGTGTGACACCGCTTAATAAAAAAAGATCATTGGAGAAGTAGTACTACTCACTGTCACAGAAAAAAAGTTATTTTACTATGGCAAAAATTGAAACTGGAATCCGTAACAACATTTTGTGCATTAGCTTCCACATATAACAAATTGTAGAGAAGATTAATCGGGCTGAAAAGAGAAAGCAGTCCCTGTAATTGTAGCAGGCAGCAGTATTTACCTGAAGAAAATAATTCTCTAGCCTTGGTCTCATCTGTTTGACTGAACAAGAATGTCATAACCCCAATTGACTGGAACTGTCAAGGTGTCCTATTGAACGAAGCAGATAGAGTTAGCATCCACCAGGGAAAAGAAAGACATTGTTCATCTGGAGAAATGGAATGGGGCCTCTGATCTGTTGGTAAATGAAAAGGCTTTATAAAATGGCTAATTAATACAAGAATCTAGGTTAATTGGGTGTTTATACAGAATCATTTGGATTTTATGCACAGTTATACACTTCCCATTGTTTTCCAATGGCATTTGTAACAACAAATATGCTTACATATATGGATAATGATTCCAGTCCTTTTATTTTTTCGATTAAAAAAATTACCATATTTATTTCTTATAGAACATGTAGATCTGGAATGTAATTGTTAAAATACAAAAGGCAAGGCAAACTATTATGGTTTATTATGTTTAGTGCTTTTGAAATAAATGCTTTGCATTACTTTCTGTAGGCCCTGTTTATACTATTATACTATATACTATTTAGAACACAGAAACATAGAAAAGTGATGGAGAAAGACAAAGTGGTCCATCGAGTCTGCCCTACAAACACATACACATAAATGCTTACTGTACATTTTAACATTTTATTTATCTTTATTACACTTCTATGTTAGTCCCAAGCACCAATTTTTTGCCCATCTCTAAACTCTTTCCATCAAAATTGTTTTGTATATTAGACCTCCAGAACTGGACACAGTGTTCTTAACCTTCTGAGCGTTCTCCCCGAGTTAACTCGGGCTGAGTTTCATGCATCATGAAACTCAGCCCCAGTTAACGAGAGGCACGCTTGAGGTTTCGCCGTCTTCTTACGGCGGTCGGGAGCATAGGCATGCAGGGGTAGGCGGCGCCATAGACCTCCATCAAACTGGAGGGGCGTCATCTTTCTTCAGCATAAGTCCGGCGTCTCCAGTGACGCCGGACTTATGTGTAGGTCCTCCAGCTGAGCAGGAAATCGCGGCGGAGCACAATATGAAAAAAACGTGCCAAGGGCGAAACGCTCAGGAGGTTAATGAGGGCTGACCAATAGAACTTTATATTGGTATCAGGACCTCCTCCTTCCTGGTGAACCCCCTGACTAAGTGTATATTATATCCAATATAATTTACAGTAGAGTCACGTACCTTATCACTTTGTCGTCTTGACTTCTGTTAACATCACAATTTTGTATTAAAGTGTTATGCTGGGCATAGACGTTGCGATTTCGCCGCAGATCGACTGCGTGCATGTTTATGCTAGAGCGTGCATGAACTTTAATCTACTGACAGAGGGGTATATTAAGAAGTGACACAGTATCTTTAACAGAAACGTTTGTTAAGGAAAAGATGGAGATTGCTGACTTCTCATTCAACCAATTGTATCACGAAGTCAGATTATGTGCTTTATAGCTATGAATTTACCATTTGCTTAAAGTCATCAATGTTAGTCATATATTTACTTTTATAAAGGTTTTATTAAGGATTTATTAGCTTACCAAAGCTTATGTGTTTTCACTCTCCTTAAAAGATTCTAGAGACAAATTTTACAGTGGAGAGCGTGACAGTCATGAAACATTCTCCAACATTCATATGTGTTTAAAATGACAGTGATTAATTCACCTGCAATGAATGTATGGCGAAAGCCATATCTGCTGCTTTATAAATAAGTTAAGTCATTTTTCTACATTCCAATTTTGTGACCTAGTAATCCATTTTCTTGTGCAATTTAATATAAAATCACCTATAGTTAATTGAGCCAGTAAGTACTGTTTTTAGCTGACTATTCACTTTTCTAAGCCATCCTGGCTTGACAGTTAACCATCCTACATGCTTTAAGAAAATCTCTGCACAAGAAAATTGATTTCTTTTAACAGTTTGTGAGCCAAATACAAACTGTTGTAGAAACAAAAGTAAAAGTTATATCAGTGGAGATAATATGCAATATATGAAATCACAGTATTTGTTTGATATCAAACATGCTCCCTATGTTAAAGTGAAATGTGGACAAGCTGTAACATGTATGTCCAAATTAGTTTTCCTTATAATTAGAATGTAAGCAATGTAGCCTTTTTCCTCTATTGCTGAATACACTGTCTTGCATGCACCAACAATGGGTACAATTCCATTTTTGTCATTGTCAGGGCCTGTCCACTATGAGTAAAGTTGGTAAGAATGTTAGTACCCTTATTAATAATCTGAAGAACTATTAATATTTAAAGCTTAACATAGAAGGTTGCAAATTATCATGTGATGCTAGTGATTAGTGATGGCCGAATATCGGCCAGGTCTGTCCTCTAGGCGGGGAATTTGAATCTGAAAACCAGATGTAATGTCACTGACATCACATCCGGTCCCTGGAACGCATTGTTCCTGGTTAAGGGAGCCGGATGTGGCAAGCCAGTTTTTCACTAGGAGACCGGCTTCATGCCTGGTCTTCTAGTAAAAAGATTCTTCCTCCGGCACGATCTCGCAGGTTCTGATCCTGCCGGAGGAAGAATAGAGATCTTCTTCTCGTTGGCGAATGGGGCAGGTCGAATTCATGTTCGCCGCCGAATTGTCCGCATTGTGGGCAGTTCGGCCATCAGTACTAGTGATGAACGCACATTCAACTCCTAATGAGATTCAGGAGTTAATAAGTAGAAGCCAGATGTCCAATTGGACAGCCAAGTAACAGCTATCTAAGAATAGACTTGACAATTTAAGTTTAGCCCTGTAAACAATACACTTTTTTAAAAATAGAATAAATTGCTACTGACTTAAAAAATGTTAACCTTTGTTATATTATGATACACATTATTTTTCTTACAATAGGACTGTCTATGTTGGGACGGCATAAACAAGCATCCATAAATAGCTAGACAAAATATGATACCTCTTACCATCACTTTGCCATATCCTGCACAACATAATACATAATTCACAAACGTTGTTAAATATTGATTGAACACAATTGAAAGAAAGTTTATCTTGATTTTCTTTTTAACATATGCTTCCTATTTTCAACCTCAACATTATCATTGCAGTCTCATTATAAATCATTCATATACAGAGCAATCACATGGGATTCTTATGATTATATAGCCCTCACACAAACATTATCAATCTTGCTTTGTTATGCTGTAGATTTAAACACATAACGCATAACAATTTCTGGTGAAACAAGAAATAGAAAAGTGAATTAGACTAAAACAGTATGGATCTTTAATTCATAGCGATGAATAGAATGGTGAAAATAGAATCAGACATATGGGATGTGGTCATTGACATACAAATATTTGAATTTAAATTTTAATAAGAGGTGTTGCTGTGGTTTCAGGATGGCTGCCGAGTATCAGTCTCTTAAAAACAACCGTCTTTTACTGAAGCCTGTAAAAGCTTATTAGTTATTTACATACACAAGGCCCTACGTTTTGATAGGGCTCCTTGGCAAACTTTCTCTAGTGGACCTAATGGTGTCCCCATTTGGTGTTAGCGACATGTTTTTGCCCCATTAAATACAGTGTTTATTAATCACACCTTCACAGGCACCTATGTCAAAGTGTCAACTAGCTCTGTAAAGGCAATGACAGAGTAGATGCAACCTTTCCATCAGTAAGGTCACTATCAAAAGAAACAAGAATTCACCCATTACCAACAGATCAGCCTCCTTCTCTTTACTGGTCCTTATTTTTGTACCTTCACTTTCCAAATACTTTGGCTGTTATAAAGCCATATATAAATATCCCTTTTAAATATATATATATATATATATATATATATATATATATTGCTTTATTTTTAAAACTTTGCTTACCGTGCATCCGCAAAGTATTCACAGCTCTTTACTTAAACTTAATCTACATTTTGTTATGTTACAGCTGTATGCCAAAATGGATTAAGTTCATATTTTCCTCAGAGTTCTACACACAACGCCTCATAACTACAATGTAAAAATATAATCACGTGCCTAACATAACAAAACGTGGCAAAAGTGCACTGTGAATACTTTCTGGATGTACGCTATTAATACATGATGATTGGAGAGAAGGAAGAAAAGAGATAAAGAGAAGTCTTTATACTTTCGTTTTATTGGGTTAAAACAAAATACTGCACCTCGGTATGTTGCTTGCCTTAAAAGAATGTCACAAATTTTGTCCTACTTTAAATACATTACTTGCTCCAAACAGAGTTTAATTAAATCAGTAGGGTTTCCTAAAATTAGCATGGAATTGCTTGAAATATGTTGCAGATTAACATAATTTCTTTCATTCCCATAGATTAATTAACATTACCTACATGTTTTTTTGGGAGCCCAAATTATCATCAAGAATTTTTTCAGTTGAGCATTGCATTTGACTTAATTGGGTAATTATTATTCAACTGGAGCTGACATTACCAATAATTAGGTTGATGTATACATCTATTTTTGTTAATTAGTGTTATTGACATTTCCCCAGATGTAGCATTAAGGTCATTAAATGCCATAAAACAAATGTGTGATATTTTTTAGAATGCATAGCTTTGTACAACTATCTTATTGGCCATTCTACTTAGTGCTTTTCACCATTTACTTACAACTGTAACTGGAGTTAACATCATTATAAGAAGGCTGAAAAAAATGTTGATTGCCATAGTAAAATAGATAAATGGTGAATTTTATTATTTGGTTATCCATTCATCTGTCACTTAGTTTTGCCACCTCCTAATTAGAGATGGTTAAATACATTTTCCAAAATTCAACGTTTTCAACGATTTCAAGTTAATTGCAAAGCCCCTGAACATGGTATCATCACCAAACTTGCTGGAGATGTACAGAATGGTTGGGGGTATACTACAAACAAAAACGGTTGTCTCTTACACAAGGTTCTGCACAAATTAAGTTCAAAGTCAAGTAAAAATTTCGAAAATCGGAATTTCAACTTTAATTTTTTACTTAATTTATGCAAAAACGACATATGCTAGAGCCATATTTTTTTTTAAAATGTTCCCACAACCCTTCTCCACATCTCCAGCAATTTCTGTGATGATACCATTTTCAGAGGCTTTGCAATTAGCTCACAAATTAGCAAGTCGAAAAATTCGACCATCTCTAGTCCAAATTAGTGGTAAAGTACAAACTTAGGCTGGGGGTCCCTGGCTTACATGCCAAAACGCAGTGTCCGCGTCTTTTTTGCCCCATTAATTTTGAAAAGATGTGTACCTGCTCATTAATGCATCTCCACACCTTGCGGGAACACACATCGTGGTTACACGCCCATTCAAATTAATTGGTACCTGTACAAAAGATGCAGCCACTACATTTTGCGGCAGAAACCAAGATTGTCTTTTATGGCTAATAAGTAGTCTACTGTCAACCCTCAAAATAAATTTCTTGTGACTTTATAGATTTTATAGTCATTAGTTATGGCCATCTCGTGGACATGGAGAACCATTTTAATGATGCGCACCGCCCATATCGTGCCATTTTCAATGTACACTGCCTGTCATTTCTTCCCTCCCTCCGCCGCTCTCCACACAGCGGGTGTCATTATTGACAGTTGTGTGGGCCAGTTGTGTGGGCGGGAAAGCTGGCACTCTTCCATTAACATGGAGGTCTATGGCCCGCTTCCCCTGCGGTTGGGGCGACCCTGAATGCCAGGGTTCGTCTCAACCACTAGGGAGGTTAATAGAAATGGTAATTGTACAAATAGTATGCAAACTCATGCAAATTTCATGCAGACGGAAACCTAGTGCAGCTGTGTCTTTGATTGGCTTAGTTTCGGTCGGCATACAGTTTGGATTCTAATGTTAAAATTTCTGCAAATTATTGACCATTACTGGTAATAAATAAAGAGGCTAGTCATACAGTCGACTTCTTTAATATTGACTAATTAAACATTATAAAACAAGTCCAGTTGAGCATGACAAACTACTGCTACCTATACATGATAGGATGATCAATAGACAAATGATGGATTAATAAGTGCCTTAATGGACATAATTAGCAAAGAGTCTTTTATGACTTTTCATTAACCCCCAGACTTTTTTTTACTAGTCGAAGATTGTGATGGCTTTAATGTTTAAATATATGCATCTATCTTGTCTCTGCCAACACATGCATGTATTGGATATCTATTAAATTACTTCCTAATGCTTTCTGTAATATTGTCATATTGGCCTCAACAGCATCTCATCAGTCATGTATATACACATAGGGTCAGAGTTTGTCCATAGAACTAAAGACACCCTCTTGAAAGCACTCCTGGTAAAACTAATGATATCTCAGTATGACACTAGTCTGGATGTTTACAAAAACTTTTTTTACAAAGTCACTCTGGTTGACAGAATATACCTTTTTGTGTATGCTTTTCAAGCATTATAATCTAAACAAAAGATGATATAATTGCACCACCTTGCCTGGAAAGTTTTCTAACTCCAGAAGTGTTATGTTCCAGTCTGTTAGCAGTTAGAACACTTTTCATATAATGAGCTGATGAAACATATTTAACATAGCTGTCACTCTTTGCTTTTAATTGAGTTCTCAGGACTTGCCAATTATATTCCTGAAATTCAATCTGAAAATAAAACTTTGTGTTGCGAGACACCGGCAATACAAGGATTTTTCCATTTTGTCTATACAAGGAATTACCTTTTGGCCAATCTATCTAAATAGTTAATATTAAGTCTAACGTATTTAGAATTCAGCAAGAACATTTTTGTTAATACGAATAACTCAGTATCATGTATTGCATTTATGCATTCACAGCTGTACCTTAATCTCTGAACATTTTAGCAGCAGTTCAGCATGCCTTTTGAGAACCTCCTAATGATATTTAAAAACGAAATGGCTGAAAAAATTTTTACTCTGCCACCTACCATTTTTAATGATGTTGCCCTTTTTCAGACATAAAAAGTACATTGAAAAATAAATTGTACTTTAGAGAGAAAAAATACATGACTCAATGCAGCTTGCATCTGACCTTAATATTTTAATGGGTTATCATCATTAACGTCCTTATGAGTGCTTTTGTTATGAATGGATGATACGATATTCATAAGCATGATCAGTTTAATTGTTTTCTACTGGACACAGTATGTTAATGTGATTTATGTGTGTCATTTAAAGACGCATTCCGCTCAAACACTGTTTGTCATTTAATTTGAATTGCACAAATTGCCTTGCCTGACAAAGCCCACACAACCCCACCATCAATTTGTCTTATTCATATTATCTTTGCACTAGGCCACCTTAAAGCATTTTTATTTCTACCATATAACATGAGATGTTCAGCCAATCCATCAATATCAAAACCAATCAATTATTATTTTTCCACCAAGTAAACTTTAGATGTCTTTACAAGCCAAAAACTGCATCACCATTCGACCCTCATTTTAAGTGGACATTTAAGTTGAAATAAAGTTGAAAAAGATACTTAGACATACATGAGAGAATACAATTATAGTTCTTTATTTTAAAAAATATTTCCCAGGCACTGCTTTAGCTTTAAAAATCAGCTAAAAACATGTTTTCAGATCCAAAATTGTGTTATTATCATTTGTTAACATTCATCTTCTTCATCCAGAAATGTTATGTGAAAAGCCTATTTAGAAGTGAATAGGCTTTCAAATTGGGAGTTTGGACTGGTCAGGATAGGCTCTTGATTTGGTGATCTTCCATCTATCCAGATCTTTATTCACCTGGCTTTGTAGTATGGAGCATTATCCTGATGGAAATACCAGTTGGAAAACATAGCCTTAGCCAGGGGCGGTCCTAAAAGCACCCTTTTTGACCTCTGACACCCCTCTCGTTAAATGAGGGCATGGGGGGGGGGGGATCGGTGAGGGCTGGTGAGTCTCCTCTACTCCGTCTCTCTCCCCGGGTGCCCGTGCGAGAGGGGGGGGGGGGAGTATCTGGCCACTGGAAAAAAAAGGGCAGATACCGGCCCTCATGTTGTCCATGCCTTAAACCGTCGCTGGCCTTAGCAGATGGAAAACAATTTTTTTCAAGGATAACCTTGCATGTGCCTTGATTCATACATCCTTCACAAAGACATCTTACTGATTCTAGCATCCCCTAGATAATCACCCTTCTCCATACTATATACTACATAAGTATGATTAAAACTGTTATTTGAAAATCATGTTGTCTCAAGTTCAGTTGTCTAGAACAAAAAAGAGTTTTCTAGTGGGACACAGACAGCTATTTTTTCAAATTTTTTTATTAATTAGTCCAGTTTCTTAAAACACACTACACACTTACTGCAATATTTGAAGAGAAGGTTTTAAAAGTAAATATAACAAGTACAATGAAAAACATGTATCACTTTAAAACCTGAGTCAAATGTTATGTATAATGCATAGTTTAAATTCAAAGCACACAAAAAACATTAATTAGAAAATGATGATGCCATTTTTAACATGAATGATTACACTAACTTGTGCTTATGCCTGCAAAATCTATGCAAAAATGTTCAAGTGCAGTATAATTTTAATTTGGGTCTTTATGAGACAGATTTCTCATCAGGTGTAATGTATTTTGAGATATGTACTGAAACCTGTTTGATTTATGTACCCCTTCAAAGTACTTAAATAGTTCCCATTTCATCTCTGAAATTCAGTTTTGACTCTTCTATAATGTAAACATGAGCTTAAAAAATTGTAAACTGTATTGTACAGAAACATAAAAATAATGAGTTTGTAAAGAGAATGTGACTAGATAATGTGAGCAATTTTTTTAATGTTTGAAAACATGGGTTGGATTATTTTACCTTAACCATCATACTTTATTTTCTCATTTCCAAAATCCATAAACACCTATTTGTTACAATGTTTGCAAATCAAATAATGTACAGTTACTATACTATGTAATTAATATACTATTTAGTATACAAAAAATAATTTATTATTTTAGACATTTTTCCTGTAGTAGGGTGAAAAGGATAATTACTTTATCAGTACTGTAATTCTATGACAAAGTTCTCCAACCACCGATACATGGACCCTTGCAAATCCCGACAGAGAGGTTAGGCAAATACAGGAAGGCACTGAATTCACCACAATGCTCTGTTTATAAAACCAATATGAAATTTTAAGACTGACCTGACTTGTGGAAATAAGAAGGTATTACAGGGAACCATATTAAGAAAATTAACATAAGCTTTTGTATTTGAAAACTCTAAGTAGCTTAATATGCAGCTTGAATTTATCATGTATAGACTACCGCTTTAACATTTAAGAACACCACAACTGTTAAAACATATGTAAACTGTGAAAGTAAAAATAAATAAAAAACACATAATTTACCTACATCCAGACTTCAACCAGGGACAGTGACCCATAAAGAAAATAAAATACTTACCTGCTTGCTTCCACCATGTCTGGAGTGCCCGGTCTTTCAGGCTGCAAAAGATGGGAAGAGTCTCACTCCCTCCACCAATCTGGATCTGAAATCCTCTGGTACCCATAGTAAAAGGCACCAGAGTCCGTATTCAATTCAGAATTCCTCTTTTAAATTTTTTAAATGTGTATGTTGTTTGTGAATAATAACATTAGGCAAACATTATTTGGCTAACATATAACTAAGAGTTGCAGCCATTAGTTGCAACAGGAATGTGGAGTTTGGAGAGTATTTTAGGTATAAGTAACTTACCCCTCAATAAAAGTATTATTGTACTTTAAAATGTACTCCAAAGACATACTTATAGGTTCATTGAGTATGTACTCTGTAAAATGTAGTGTAGTATGTAGAGATATAGAGGGGAGGTCATCCCAGGGCGGTTGTTTGGCTATGTATTAGCTGTGATTTAAAATAAAGGAAATTTTTACTTTTCTTCCTGAGTGCAGCACCTATGCTATTGGAAGTAACTGTGGTGTGAAGACAAAACAAGCTATTGTCAAAACACTGGTGTTGTCTATGTGAGTTTATTGCTTGCAGCCCTAGAGGGAGTCTGTGCCCTTGCACCTGAATTTTGAGGAGTGCTGGTTCATCTGGTCATTAGTTTATATGGTAGATATGATTAAATAAAAAAAGTGTGACTTGAATTTATGCAAACACTACATATGCTAGAGCTGTGTTATGCTAGAGCAGTTTTGGTAATACATCAGAATGGTGGCTCTTTCATCTTTCAGTGGAGTGACAGTGAGAGAAATAAAGTACATTTACCTAAAAAGGACGGCAGTAGAAATATGACAGAAGTTTGAACTGCTTTCCTCCCAATTGGCCACGTCCTTTTGGTAAGCTTTAGCAATTTTAATAACATGCCTTTTTTTCAAATGAGGATTTACAGTGCTTTCTCTATATAAGAAGCATAATCAGGAAATGGTCGTAAAAAGACATTTCCCTTAAATACTTCCATTGTGATACCCTTGACATAATATTCAGAAACCTAAAAAAAAAGTTTTCTGAAATAATAGAATACATACTTTTTAAAATACGAAATAGGGGACCTCAAAGTAAGCCTATGTAATGTGCTCAATGTACAGTCCACTTCTAAGGAAGTGAAAAAGAAACATCAGTTAACAACACCAATCAAGTTCACAAAAAGCTTTAAAACTACATGAAGTTAAACATTGGAGCCTGCTGACAACTTCAGTATCCCACAGTTCTTTGTGAGGGACCTTTCCAAAGAATCAGCAGTAGGCAACCACACTTAAGACACTTTAAAAAATGTGTCACTTATTATTGTTTTTCTAAGTAGACGGTATTTATACCATAAAAGAAATATCACCAGGTTCTCCCGGTTCCATACACTCACATGCGTTTTTGTTAAATATACTATTCAATGAATTTGAAATTGTAATAGCCTAGGTGAATTATTTGTTAGGTGAAATTGCCTTACTTGTAAATATTCCTTTTAGTTGAAAGTTTGAAAGTAGCCATGTTTGAACATGTAAAACGGACTTTCAGTGGTTAACATTCCAATTGCCAAGGACAGTTTCAAGCTCAATTTAAAACTGTGCTGCTCAGCAAAACAATTTGTCAAAATGTCAAGCTCTTCTATAACAGTAATAAGGCACTCTGGAGGCTTCTGACCTTCCCTTGCTCCTCTGGGTCGAGATTACCTGGCGGAAATCCAAGTGATATTGTGAAATATTGGTAGACATATTTTTTGTCATCTTGTAAAGGTTTTCAATGATGTTGGCAAGTCATAGGTTAGCATATCATTCGCCTAAATAACATACACTAGATACACAGTACTGTACATCACATATTACCATTAGACAGGCATTGGCATTTGTTCAACAGCCAGTTTGCCATTCCCAAGATAGTTATTTCACAATCAATAGTAAAAAAAATGTCTTTATTGGAACAATATTTAATCTATGCAAGCACCTAAGAAGACTGGCTATGTGTGGTGTGATGCATTTTTTCAAGGAAATATAGCTGAATACACTTTCCATTAGTGAGAAAAAAATCCTCTAGCTTATCTAATCACATACTTATTAATTTTCTCTTAACTAAAACTCATGGTCACATGATCGTATGTCTCTAAAAAAATTTGGAGAACAGTAGAAAGGTTCTTCTTTAGGTAATGGTCTGCTTGGCATAGACACTTTTGGCAGTCTGCTGTCCTCTACTTGAACTTTTACATATTTATGCTGTTGCCATTGAAGTAGAAAGATTGAGTACATAGAGAATTCTGTATTTTTATTTCCTATTTGCTGGTGGGGATGATCTCAATACCCAAAAGATGGACATTGTAAAGATGTCATCAAGGGACAGGTGAGCATGGGCACTTCTGTAGTGCTGGATTACTGGCCCCTAGGAACAGGAAATTAAGTAAGTGAAAGAGACAGCACACTGAGGTAACTTATATTATAAAACCTTATATTATTTTTGGTCATAGACCGCTTTTTTTTACATATTTGCGTATCTTGGTTAAAATCAAGCAGAATGTGAAACTAATTGCTTATACTTTTTCTGTTAAATAAAAGTTGTAGAAATGCTCCATGACCATTTTTTTTTATTAAACAGCCATAAGCCAAAATATCCCAAAAGATGGACCAATCAAGAAAAAAAGGCACCAATCAAGGCAAAGAAAAAAAATACCATCATTCTACCTCACCAAGTGAGGATTTCAAAATACACCTCTCGTATAATTAAAAATACATTCAGGGATTTACAAGAGCAATGACAAACTTAACTTAATATTAATTAAATAATATTAAAATAACCAATTTATTGTTTCACCAGATAAAAGTATACAGTTTGAAATAAACACATATATAAAGACATAGATATAAAGTTTGGTCATCTAAAAGCTATAGCCGACAGCAACAGCCGGGCTCTGTTCATTCTGTTCCTTTTGACATTGGTGTCCACCATATAAACAAGACTCACAAGTATTTGATCATCTATGTGTTTAACTTCCTGGCATTGTCAAGAAGATTTACAGATTTCGGTGTGCAACAGCATTAATGGGACTCCCCCTGTCCCCCAGCAAACCCCTATAATTTCCTGCCTTAGGTAGAGAGAAATGGCTCCAGCTACTAATTGATCCTTGGTTTTAGCAAAATGATGTTCCTCCAGTTTTCAAGTGATTTATAACCAAAGGGGATTCCATACATTAAAGTGCACTAAATGCTGCATCCCAGGCAGATGAAATTGCCCATGACTATTGGTCCCTTAAAGTGTATTAAAGTAAATAATTTCAAGGAATACCTTGGTGGGAGTCACAAGTTTTTACTTCACCAATACACTGTTCCCCAAATAGGCCCAAATGACCCTGGTGAAAATCTTTAAGTTAAACCAAAAACATATTTTTTAACATATTGATAGATAAAAGTCTTAGTCCAAGAATGTTTTGTTTGTTTTTTTGTTAGATATTATATGCATGGTGCATAATTACATGCTTGTTGGAATTAAGGATTTAGGGTTATGAAACCCAATTTGAAAAAAAATATTTTACCAGAAGGCAAAGGTCTAATTTGATTTTGTGCCAGATTGTTTTTGGTTCTGCTTAAAATTTGTGCTTATTGATAAGTTTCCACTGCCTTAGATGGAGTCATCCCTAATACAATCTGTTATGAAGTTTTGGTCTGTATGCTCTCATTCTCATAGAACTTTACTGTTATACATTTCAATATGAACTTTGTATTTTAGCTATGCTGTAGCCCAATATACACATTGGGCACTGAGCAATGGCTTCGGTGCAATAATAAAGAGATGTATTGTGAATTTATACATGGGGAAGCAAAGCTGGAGTTTAGAATAACAGGAAGAAGAAACTTGGAAGAAAACAGTGAGAAAATATATTGGACAATATAGTAGGCAACTCAATGGCCATAAAGGTGGATGGTGGGTTCTAGATGGCATCTGGAACAAATATGTATCGCAAATGCCTAATATCAGACCATAAGTGCAATTTTAGGTAAAACACTCATTTGGGTTAAGGAAAATCCTAAAATGTGTTTAAATTATATATGAAAGTGTTTTGAGTGTTTTGTGCCCACTTTCCACTACTAGTGATGAGGACCTTTCAAAACCTTCCAATCACTGTGTATTTTATCAGGGAGGACCCAGCACTACATAGTTGTTGGTAGATGTAATGGAAATTGTATGGAGTGATCGAAAGGTATATGGGGGGGGGGGGGGTTTAGAGTAGAGAACGTTACACAATTTAATGGTAAAGCCCCTGATCATGGTATTAACCCAAAATTGCTGTATATTCTTTTGATACAATACATTAATCATGTTTCATAAAAGAATAAAACAAATATCTGTTTGTTTCATTTGTAATAATTTTCTAAATTCACTAACCTTTCCATTTCATGTGGTCTTTGTTGCAATAGAAGTTTGTATTTACAGCCAACCAAGTTTGATAGAGGCTTTTTTTGCATCAGTTAATGTCTAGTATTAAATGATTAGAATTTTATTTTGAGTGAATTCCTTTCAGTAGCTGAACTGAATCTTATAAGCAAAATCTAAACTCTGCATGTGTGCAGACCTTTAAATATATTTTACACTGGCCCAGCACTGCATTTTAAAGATAAAACATAAAGGTATACACTGTAAACTGATGTTTAAAACATAAATCTAAGTCAGAAATCAAAGAAATGAGTTATGTAAAATTATGCTAAAGCATTTTCTTTCCTTTGATATTTTCTTCTACGCCTGCTGAACAAAACAAATCTTGATTGCACAGTTTCCACAAGTGAAAAGGTATTATTAGCAAAAAGATTTTACATTGCCAAGAAAAATTATAAGTACAGCACATTCTGTTCTGGTCATTACCTTCTTTTTGTATTTTGCTTGCTGATTTTATTATTGTACTACGTGCACATCAACAACTGCAGTCTTAAGTCTTTAAAAGGTATCATTGCATATAGTGTGTTACCATAATGCAAAAATTGCTAGGAGAAAAAATTATTTTAAGCAAAAGGATACAATATAGAAAAGTTGTCATGTTTTTACAAGAGGATTTTGTTTAAAAATAAGTTGAAAAAGATTGACGTTCATCTGGCTATGGCTGGCACTGTGGATGAGACAACAATCAATTGTGAAATCTTTGCCATACAGTATGAAGGGAAGCAGGTAAGGTTCATTACTTTGTAAGCAAAGAAAGACTGCTCCTGAATGACACTACACTGGTCCCAAGCAAAATGTTATCTTTACAAGGACTTTTAGCAGACTCCTCACAGTATGATGACGTCACCACGCTGTGAGGAGTCGGCTACAAAACAGACAGGAATAGTGTTCCACTAACACAAGCCTGTCAGACTGTAGCCAATCTCCTCCCCCTCTGAGTTAACAGCCTGCAGCAGGATCGGACAGATCCATGTGCGATCCAACCTGCCGGCTCTTTTGGTCGGATCCTCAAGGTGGGCTCCCCTATAGTTGCTGCCAACCGACCTTTATGTGCTCGGCGGGAGCGAGCAGGGCCGTTGGTCTGCCGCTTCTATGGCCAGGAATCAGCCTGTCTATGGGGGGCTTAAGGGGGTAAGCTGGCCATACCCCTTTTGATCGCTCTGTCAGATATTCTTTAGATCTACCAACAACTATACTGTAGTATAAGGTCCTCTGCGATTGAACACAGGTTGATGGTTTAGAAAGTCCCTCATATTACATGGTTTTGGTAAAACAAAAGGAGATCTAAATTAAATATGACAGAGAAATCTAAAGGTGTATGGGGACCCTAATATGTTAAAATTATATAAAACCTGATAGTTCATTATAAAATCAATAAGAATGGTAGATGGAGATGACATGAAACTAATTGTCCATTGTCAAAAATTTTAAAATCATGATGGCCCTGAAAGCACCTTGGTACAAAGAATATTATGAAAAATTCACATTGACCAAAGCATCTAAGTAATTACATTCAAATAATTCAGATTTAGGATAGGGATGGTATATGCCAAAACATGCTAACCATGAAAAACACCAACTTTTAAACTTTAACATTTCATGATCTGTTCAATATGTATTATTCCTCCCTATGTCCCAGTCCATAGATTAAATGTTCTGCACAATCATTACATTATTTTATAAATTGTCTGGATACAATTCTGTCAATGAGTTATTGCTACAGATGTTTTAAAACTTTTATTAAAAGTTATCACGAGGATACAGCTGTGAAGTTATTGTGTAGTGTGTAGCAAATTTGCAAAACTGTGTCCAAAAGTGGTTGGGAAAATACATAACATTTCATGAAATGCCTCCTCTTGCCCCATGAGGACCTGGTCCACCTATGGCTATAATTCAATACAGGCATATGGCGAGAATACCCAACCCAGTAAGAAGGCAGCAGGATACTGATGATGTAGGTCAGCGCGGCTGGAGCATGTTACCCATCCCGATAATGGCTGGGGGTCATCAACTTGAGTTATTAACCTCAAGCCACACTCGGGATTTCCACTAGGGAGGCTATTCCCAGGAAAATGTGGTCATGCTGTTATAACCAAGAAAAGCATTTTGTATCAGATAGGAGGATGACAGACATATACAACCTCATAGTAAAGATGTTTTTGTTATGATCCGGTTCTGTTTTCAACTCATACAATGCTCCTTAACCTCCCTAGCGGTTGTGACGAGTC
>CM070035.1:70171214-70198909 GCA_036250615.1 Ptychadena robeensis | reverse complement strand
GGTGCGCTTTTGGTACAGAAATCTGTACCTATGCAGTGCGCTAGGGAGGTTAAGGTAAATCTGTACCCAACATATGAATGCCAGCTAAGCTTTTAAAGTGCTTTCTCTGAGCTGTCACAATGGTATAGAAGCTCTCCAAAAAATTATACTTACCTGCCTTGTTCTCGTCTGTGTTACTGGCCATATTAAGTCCTCTGGGTGGTAAATAAACTGCAGTATTGCGTATAGTCACTCAAAGCTGTCAGATTTATTTAATGGTGAAAACATAGCTCCCTAGGCTTGTAAAGTGGAAGTGATGACACAACAAATTTTTAATTTCCTGATTGTCTTATTTCCCATGAACCTTGTAGATTTTGCATAAATTTAATTTAAAAACATTTCCCCACAATCATTCTCTAAATATCTAACATTATTGACATTGTTATTTGCAGGCACAATGGTACAAGGTCAATGGTACAAGGATCATCATTTTCACATTTATATGCAGTTAGGAAAAATCTGTAAATTAATGCAGAATGTAAGATGTCATGTAAAATGACAAAACAGGTTATTCTGTATAGTGGGGCCTATAAAACTGAATCATTGAAGTATAAGCCTACAGGTGGGAAATTAAACAGCTAAGGCTTAGACTTCAAACCTGGCAAAATACATGGAATCCTTGATGGTTACCACTTTGTGGGTAAATGTAAAAGTCCATGAACATTCCAGTGCTCTTGAAGCAAGCTCTTTAGATTTTGTAGCAGAAGACACTATGCAGCAATTCCACTCCAAAATGTACTGTATTTTTCGAACCATAAGACGCATGTTTGTTCCCAGAAATTGACAGGAAAAGTGCCTGCGTCTTATGGTTCAAATGTGCAACCCCCCTGCGGCCACTGAGATGTCACATCTTGGCTCCCCACCAGCTCTTCCAGCAAGCAGATTAACTGGGGAGCTGTATGAGCTGTCAGATGTGAGATCCCCCCACGGTCTGAACTGTAATCCCCATCTGAACTGTATTGTTTATATCAGCAGAGCCAGAGCCCTGCTAAAAAAAGCAAAAAAGAGAAGAGAAAGATAGATGAACTTCCATCTATCTGTGCCTTTTCTGCCTGTGTTAGAAGCTGCACACTCACCCTGCAACTTCCACAGACACAGCCATAGCCGAACATGTTGTGATGTGATAATAGTGCTCCTTGAAACATCTAGTGGCTGAATTAGGTATTGCATTGATTTGATCCATTGCATTCATTCAATTGATTTGAACACTTAAAAAAAATCGGGTCTTCCTGCTTTTAACACTGGGGTGTCTTATGGTCAGGTGCGATTTATGGTCCGAAAAATACAGTAGTTAGCCAAAATGATGACTTAGTATAAATATGGCAAAACTCTTTAATATTGGCTTTATCTGCTCTCTTCCCTTGTTCATAAGAGATTACATATTTGGAAGGGTACCAAGTTCCTGCTGGCAAAGAATAATAGGATGTGAGGATGTGCCTAGGTACATCCTCACAGAACAACTTCAACTCTTCAGTGTTTCTACAGCGAATTATGCTTTAATGCTATGCATATGTGAATATGATTTTTTATTTCCTGCAGTGACAGAGGTAAAGCCAAATGACTGCTTGTTAAAAATATGTAAACATTTGACTGTTCCTAGGCTAGCCAAATGCTCACTTTAAAAATGATAACACTAGATATTAGGATCAAGCCTATTCATTTAGTGTGAATTAATTTTCTCTTCAAAAGTAATGAGTTTTTTCTATTTTTTTGTAATTCAGAATGAGATAACTCCATGAATATGCAGTATTTTCATCTTTTTGGTTGACCTTGGCTTTTCATAGCAATTTGGGAATAATGAATACTACATTGTCCATTCTCTAGTGTGATTCCTTTCCCCGAATTCCATATATGTAGGAACCAACAAAAGACAAAAGTGAGACATAAAATATGTATGTGCTTTAAAAGACAAATATTAAGAACCTTTTAGAATGAGATAAAATCTACTTTAGAATCAAAAAGAGAATGGTCACTTTTATTCTGCACATTGGCATATAACTGCTCGTATTTTGATTTAAATTGCTGGAAATGATAGGTACTATCAATAGATATAGTGACAATGGCACCTTGATGCGCTGCACCTGGGAGATAATTGCTTCCACAATAATGTCTGGTTTGTTTGCTTTTCACAAAGTTGTCCTTGCTGTTTTGCATAACAAGGCATGTAATCAATATACTTAGTGACACGTAGATCAAGAAACAGATAAGATAAACTTTCCCCTTGTTTGGGCATCAGATCCACAGATGGCTTTATTGTTTAGTTAGCCACAATGATGACTTGGCTGTCATAAATGGAGTGGATTAGATCAGCCGTATGGATATCACTATGCTAATGTAAACCAAAGGTTAGAATACACAACTATTACATTTCACAATGTAGAGTTTTATACTAGTAAATGTTTATCATGAAAAAATTATATAAATAACACCCTTCAAATGTTCTATTTCAATATTGAAACAGAACTCTATAAAAAAACTTCTTAAGCTAGCCATACACAGTCGTATTCCATGGCCGATCGATCACTTATCCGATAGATTCCGGCGATCTCAGCGGGAATCGGTGGTCCGATCGATCGGCCAATTAAGTCTGTCCGATCGCTGCATACCACCTTGTCCCACGGATTCCTGGACGATTCCGTGTCCGATCGCTTACTTCCCGAATGGCAACTCCCCCTGATGTGTGCAGAATCGGATCAGAAAGACCAACATGTTGGTTCTCTGTCGGATCTGATTCTGGGCCCCCGAACGATCGGAAGTTCAAGGTGGGCTTCACGCGATTCCGGGACGATCGTTTCGCGTGCACGCGCCCGGAATCGATCGTCCCGGAATCCGATGGGAAACGGACCCGTGTATGGGGGCCTTTATGGTTTATAACTTCCATTTACATACAAAATTCCATTGCTATTTTTCACAACAGTAAAAAACCAAGCACAGTTACTAGTTATTATTATTATTATTATACGGTTATTATTTTTATTATAATTGTTATTGTAAAAAAAATGCTACATTGATGAAGTGCTTTACAACTCCAGTCCTTAAGTTGCAATACAGAACCCCCATCATCTTGCTATATGGATAACTCAGACATGAAAACAGATCATATTAAAAGTAAATAAAGTAGTTGCACTTAATGTTTAAAATACCCTGAAAATTTTTTAGAATGAATAAAAAGGAACTCTTTACATTTATTATGTTTGTGCATTTGTCATTGGGAAAGAAAAGTAAAGTTGACAGTTCATGTTATCCTTGTTATCGTCTGCACCTCCGCATTTGGTATTGAGTAGTGATGGCCGAACAAGTGCCGTGTCTGTCCGCGAATGGGCGGAGCGGACTTTTAAAAAAGTCTGCCGTTCGCCCCTTCGCGGACATATTCAAATTCCCCAAATCTTTCACTGAAGACCGGGTAGAGAACCCGGTCTATCAGTGAAAATCCGGCTCGTACACCCGGATGTGACGTCAGTGACGTCACATCCGGCACCTGGAACGCATAGTTCCTGGTTGTGCTACCCGGATGTGACGGCACTGACGTCACATCCGGGTTTACGAGCCGGATTTTCACTGATAGACCGGGTTCTCTACCCGGTCTTCAGTGAAAGATTCTTCCTGCGGCGGGATCTCGCTGCTAATGATCCCACCGCAGGAGGAATAGAGGGCTCCTTCTCGTCGGCGGACATGGCGGGTCGAACACCCGTACTGTCCGCCGGCGAGAAGGAGGGCGAACATGCTTGTTCGCGGCCGAACTGTCCGCCTTGCGGGCAGTTCGGCCATCACTAGTATTGAGACTATCCATCTACCGTATGGACCAACTCTTATAGATAGTATTGGATAGGCTTAGAATTCAGGGTTCTACTTAGCTTCTCAAAAGACTGAAAGGTGTGGTTGATTACGTTATAAAACCTGCCATTATGGTGAATATGTGCCCAGATTATGCACATTAAATATTCAAATATTCTAGAGAAAATCAGTGAAAACACTTTACCTTTGGGTAGACAGAACAGCTAATGTGTACTCATTTGCTTTATTTTGCAATGCTGACAACCCCAGAATGAAATTCTCCACCATGCCAGTCAGGTATTATTTAGTTTTGCAATGCTAATGTCTATTACAAATAAACTAATGATTACAATGATTCAAAATTTTTTTGCTTAAAAGCACAACCCCCTCTCTCCTAAACATCACTGTTAATGAATAGTATCTTTTCCTTCACTGAACAAGGAATCATCAACAGTAATTTGTGTTAAAAAAATATGCATCATATACTTGAGTAGAAGCCGAACTTTTCAGCTCCTAAACATGGTAACATTAAATAGTTGGAAAGGTAGAGAAGAAAAGTATTGCACTAGCACATTTAGTTTTTTCTTGAATTATTAAAACATTCTTTCTTTTTTGTATGCAGATTAGAGTTTTTATTTAACTTAATTTTTACAGTCATTATTATTGATGTAATTTTATGACTTTCGGTATGGTTTATTTTATTCATTAGAGGCAATGTTTTCCTTATAAAAATAAAATCTTCACTTTATGCACTTCTACTTTCCTCTAAATGATAAGTGTCTGGGCTAATGTTCCACAATATGTAAACTGTACAGAGTCCACCAGGTAGCTTCATACTCCATTAGCACATGAGTTCAGCTGTACAGCCTGCAGCTGTTGAAACACTTGCCAGAAAGTTTTTCTCCTTAACTTTAAACGCTTCTCTCAAAGCTGTCATCACAAGAGAGAACACTTTTTAAGGATTTGCAAACCAAACTTAAAAGGAAGGTATTGTTTATCCTAATGTATCTAAAGCGATCAGCAATTTGAACGTATTGACTATGGATACATTTGGGTTTTAATCAAATTTCTTTATTCAATTTGTATATATACTTGTTAACAGTGTATAGTAGAGATGGTTAAAATATGCAAAATAATTTTTTTTGAAAAATTTGACACCCTCCATGTCAAAATTAGTTTCTTCTGAAAAAATTCTACCATTTGGGCATGCATGTTCATATGTAAAAATCACACGCATTATTGCATATAAAAATTGGTTAAAGTAACCTCCCTAGTGTTCATGACAAGCTGGACTTACATGGACCCTACATATCCTTGGAAAGCTGTGGCAATTATCTCTGCGGCCACATCATTTGCAGCATTGACGCCAAATGGAAAGGACAGCGCCATAGACCTCCATGGAGGTGTGACGCCTTTCCAGCCCACAGGGGCAGGGGAAGTGTGGGAATTTTAAGCAGTATACATTGTACACTGTTGCGGACGCCCATTCCACGGTACAGGCAGAACGCTAGGAAGGTTTAAGTCCTAGAAACAAAACATACAGACTGTTTTTAAAATATTTTAATGAAATACTACCATTCAACAGGCCTATTTGCACAGTTGTAACAATGTTCCCCACTGTAAACCTGATTCTCAAAGTCTTTGGTGCTGCATTTTTCCCCACATGCCTAACTGGTTACTTGAGATCAAATTGATATTTACAGGCAGGTACCTGGCCAGGGCTGTGCACAAGTGCTTCTGGTCAGCTCTGGCCCAGTACCTGTTTTCCATCCAGAGCAGACTTTGAGGGACATTAGCGTAGAATCAGTTACACTAGTGGGCATTGTTTGTAAGCATATCCTTAATTTTATTTATTCAATCTATGTACTCTATTCTAATATATTTTTTAAACCTTTATGAGTGGGTAAGTGTTAATTGAGACCTCTATACTCCACCCTAACAAAGGGCGGGGAACTGTTTTAAGTAAATTATTATTGATTTTTCTTTTAATTATTAGGTTTTTAATATAAAAAGTCCAAATATAAGTCCAAATTATGAAAAAGTAATAATTTAAGAGTGAAAATTTGACGGTGATAAAGTTTAGATCTGCATTGTTGTCCTGCTGAAAGATAAACAGTGGCCCCAGTCTTAGTTCAGGGGAGCTCTGGAGCAGGTTTTCATCCAGTATGTCTCTGTACATTGCTGCAGTCATCTTTTAACTGTTGAACCTTATATAGATAGGTGTGTGCCTTTTCAAATCATGTACAATCAACTGAATTTATCACAGGTGGATTCCAGTTGCAGAAACATCTCAAGGATGCACCTGAGCTCAATGTTAAGCTTCATGTCAAAGGCTGTGAATACTTATGCACATGTACAATGTTTTATTTTGAACAAATTTGTCAAAATCTCAAAATAAACATTTACACATTGTGAAAAATTAATATAATCAATTTTGAACTTCAATGACTTGCAGATGCCTGTCACCGCTTTGCATAGCTCTTGTCAATAGTTTGAGCTTTAGAAGGCTCGGTGTGATCATATCACCTAAGCAACCCTGCAAGACCTCTCCTAAAAGGCTTTTTTTATCCCCACCCACCACCACTGGTGTTTTCAGGCTTTTAACTACTTTTAACTTTGTCTTCTCTGGGAGGTGCAGGCTTGTTCAGTTTTCCTCCAGAATTTTTGCGGGAGGTGTATCAACCCTGATCTGCTTGGACATGACATTTGGACTGGTAAAAAAAACAGCACCTAACTGTGCAATATTTTGGAGGGAACTGACTCATCCCTCTGGAATGTGGGGTGTTGTTAGGTGTATAAAAAGGTTCAGCTTACTCAGGTTTGTGTCTTCAGTGACCCCCGTTGTCTTCTGGGGCCATGTGTGGTCTGTGTTCCTGTCTGCATCTCCTCTGAGCCAGAGCTACCCTGTGGGGCCTTTGTATCTCCTCTGGTATAGACTTTGTAAAGTCTGCCTTGAGGAAGAGCTGAATCCCCACCTCAAGTTTGGGTGCACTACGAGGTCCAGGAAGCTTTCTTACATTTGATGTCAGAGAGAGAAGCTGAGCTGTGCTGCAGAAGTTGTCTCTGTGGAAACCTCTCTGCCTAGAGTTTCACAACACCTGTCACACCTGCCTGTTGCTGGAAAGGATATAGTGCTGCCAGTCTCTAAAGGGGTCGTACAACAGATCGCCCAGAGTGAGAGCTGCTGTCAGAAGTTATTGTGCCAGCGTCCAGTTCATCAGGCTACAAGTGTGAGGGAGAAGAGGTGTCCTGTTGTCAGTCCCCTGCTCCCTCACCCTCTTTCCCATACAATTGTTTGCAAGAGTTTAATTAAGTTATTCAGCATCTACATTCCTGTCTCCAAAGAACTCTCATTGCCGCTGCCCAGACCCAAATCTATAAAACATGAGCAGGACCTAAGGGTCTCATTGCTATAATCAATCATTGCTCAAGCTTTAAAACACAGCGCTACAAGCTTACTAAATATGTAATAAATTCTTTCAGCCACATGGGGCACCTGTTTAGCAGTAACGACTGCTAAACAGAGGTAGGTGTGAATGCAGCCTAAAGATTTTTTCAGTAAAACTGTAAAACTACATTTAAATACAAATTAATACATACAAATACAATAACCAGTATCACATGAAACAATATTTTTTACTGTTTTTTTGGGACTTTACTTTAAACTGATAAAGGCATTTGTGTTTGATTTTTTTAACACATTGCACAAGGATTTTAATTGTTGGGTGGGAACAAAATATTGGAAAAAAAATCAATACATGAAAATCTTGAGTGGCTACAATTATTCAGTTGAGCTGTTCTCAATTTTTTTTCCTTTAAACTGAGATTCTTGGCTATGTGCATTCTTTATCTAAGAAGTACACTTTTATCATTTTTCTTTTGAAGGGAAACAAAATAAAACTGTTTGGCAGTCATTATCACAAGCCTCTTTCCTGCATGAATACAGAATGGTGTTTGCCCAAATGCACTGCAGAACAAATCTGTTCACCTGGCCAACATTTAATAACAAAAAAGGTTAACAAATGGCTTTCTTTTAGGTAGCAACAAAAAGATATCTATCTCTCTAAGCTCAGCAAATCCTAGATCCATGATTTTTAGGAATTACTAAAAAGCTGATCTGCTAATATTTTGCCATCACCAGTTCCACAATCAACATTTTAACTGCCCCATATCCTTAAAAATGTGTGGACTTGAGTATAAAGGGGATATTTCATAATAAAATTTATACTTACAAACAACCTAGGAACGACCCTTAAAAACAGAAGGGAAGCTGCTGATGCTGCAAATGAGACTCCATGGCTAGATTGAGGAGTGGATACTTCTTTGAAGTGCATGAACATTCAGCTAGTAGACTGGGGAAAAAATTAAGTAATCTTTGACCATCAGATCCTATACTGTATATAGTAAATCCTATATAATGGAGCATCTAATGGTCCAAAAGGTATAGCTATCTTAATTTTAAATATGTTCTGGGCAGGGTTTTAGTCTTTAGTGTGCTGTGAAACTGCAATAATTGTAGTATGCAAGAGGGGGCAGTATTGCCCGCATGTTTTCAAAGCAGTAATGCCCCACATGTTTGCAAAGCACTGTTGTCTAAATACAGAGGAGCACTCATCTCTTTCCCATCTCCTTGTCCCCCCCCCCCCATAAAATGAAGTGAAGTGAGGTAATATGGTGATAGTTAAGATGAAATCTGCAAACTTTCTTTATTAGGTGCAACTAAACATCCATCCTCTTCCTGAGGATTAATACAGTACTTTTACATACCTATTCCCACAGAGTTAGAAGTTTAAAAGTCACAAACACACAGTGAAGACTTAAATAATTTGAAAGTAAAGTTTATTAACATCTCTGGCTGTCACACTGAGTGTAGTTGGGGTGCATAAGCTTACCTATCCTAGAAACCCCTGCGGCGTCCCTTTATGTCCGCTTCCTCACCAATCCAATCCTACCTCCTCCATGTGAGCAACTACACTCATATGGAGGGGTGGCTGCACCATTGTTCTGCATGTAAATGCAGGCATGGGTGTCCTGGGTCCTCACATCACGTCATTGATTGTGCTGGGAATGTGAAGAGGGAAATGGGTGAAAATTCCCAAAGCACCCCCCACAGTACATGGGCAGACCACTATGAGGATTAATGTTATCAGAAGAAGTGGATTGTGAATCGTATCATCCAGCAATCTACTTTTTATGTAGGACTTACATTTTATTTGATGACAGGTTCCCTTGTTTTCTCAGTGTGCCAGCTACACATGAAGCTTTTGATCACAGTACTGTGTATTCGTAAACTTTATAATCAATCACAATAATTAGTGCAGGTAATTGCTGATGCGCCACAAAAAAAATGCAGCACAGCAGATATACACAATTAGTCATATATAACTAGGCCACTGCATTTTTAATAACATGAATGTGTTACTTTGTATAAAATCTGAACATTTATCACATCATTGTCATCATTCACACATGGCAGCATAATTAGTCACGAACAAAGTTTTAAACATTTGATAATTCAAATATATAATAATATTAATATAAATACATGTATATTATACATTTACAATAAAATTTAGAATTATGGAGAGCAATCAGTTTAAAACATGCCATGTATACACTAAGTAATGTTTAAAAAGTATATACAATACAATAGAGTTTAGCTTCCACTGATACCAAATGCCGGAATAAATACATGTTTATATCAAGGAAAAAAATTAACTGCATTTATTGATATGTTGTTTTTTAAATGAGTTGTACGTTTAGACCTTAATCCCTATAAGAAGATAATCTATCTCTTGCCTCATCTTTGATTGAAGGCAAACTTCCTTTAGAACAAATACTTTAGTTAAGCACAGCATGGCTAGCGTAAAGGCCCTCAAGGGAATAATGTATTGGTGCCATGGTTCAATAAGCAAATGCAGTAGAGGTGCAGAGTCTAAGCAACCCCAAAAACAGTTGTGGACATTTAGGAGCTACACTCAAAGCAACTGTTAACAGTAGAAAGATCTGAGAAGCGGTACAGAATTGGCAGGCAGAGATGCAGTCCATTGGCTGGCAAAAGGTCAGGGCAGGCAGCAAACAACAGAAGAAAGACATAGGTTTTACCCTTTACACTCAAAAAAAGCTTATTGGAGAAGTTATTGCCAAAAGATCTTCATTGAATCACTTGCATGAGTTCTGTAATTGTTATTTACTCTGTTGCCAGTTTTCATTTGTCATGTATATTGCTGCTTTAATAACATGTCCAGTGATGTCTATAATCGACATGAAATGTTGCCACACAGAGAAAGATGGCAGAAAGAGATCATGTTGCTTAAATACAATAGTGTGGGCTGCAGATGCAAATGCAATTTAGCCTACCATCTAAAACTCAAATCTTTAACTTCAATATAAATGTACCTATTTTAGACCACTTGCATTACAGTATTGTAGAGACAATGTATGTGTAAGACAATTTATATGAAGTGTAAAAATGGTAAAAGTTGAATGCTGAATGTTAACTTTACCGAACCTGTATAGAGACAACATAATACAAAGACAACAACTGTCTTTCTAGGTTTGGAATGTTACCTGGTATATTTAATTTAATCTTTAAGACAGTGACTCCCTTATAAGCTGGACTGTTTTCAAATTCCAAATATTCTAGCTTTCCATTTAAATTAAGCAAACAAGGCAATAATAATAGATTGCAAAGAAGATTCATATAAAAAATGACTGTAAACTGAAGATGTTGATGTTGTTTATTATTCCTTTGATGAGTGTCTTTCTTTTCAAGTCAATCGCTGTATTTGTAAGCAAGTAATTTATTTTTTTGTTTCTGGTTTTATATTCTAGTATTACCAAGTCATACCTGTGGAAATCCTGGAGAGATACCCAAAGGTATTCTACATGGAACAAGATTCAATATAGGAGATAAAATTCGATATAACTGTATTGCTGGATATGTTCTCGAGGGACATTCAACTCTGACATGTATTGTGAGCCCAGGAAATGGAGCATCATGGGATTTCCCATCTCCATTTTGTAGAGGTAAGAAGTGAAGAATTGATGATGTTACCCATTGTATAAAATTATTCCTGCATTAGGAGAGTTTAATGAGCAGAACATTTTACACACACACACACTTTAGAGACAGAGCAAGTAAAGAGGATGCTTGCAGAGGGACAATAAAACTGACAGCAGCTTTGGAGCAGCAGGGATCATTAATAATTGAATATATCTTCCTTCCCACTCCACTGCCATCTCTTGGGTAGATTTCACCTTACACTGCTTCTTGTAAAAAAAGCAGTGTAAAACAATTCCGTTTTTCTTTTTGGCAAATGTGCAAATGCATGGGTATTACATTTCGGTATTTTACATAAGGATCTTTTTAAACTTAATGAACCAGTATGTATTATGAGCTTCCAAACTTTTTACCAATACACGTATTTTAAAATTTGTGGACACAATTTCTTACATCTAAAGAAATTAAATAAGTTTAAATCTTCTTTGAACTTACATAACAACTCCCTCTGGTTTGAGATGAGGAACACAAAATGGTATTTAGTTATTCAATAAAAAGTTGGCACAAGGCTTGTACCTTCTCTGTAGGGGGTTTGCATGACTGTGAGACATATGTGCTTATGTCTGTGAATATTTCACTTTAGAGGTGTCAATATTCAGCTTGTAGGCTTCACCTGGACCGCAGTGTAATTAAATTGAGTAAGAAACAAAGTCCTCAAAAAATAGTTTTTTAAAAAAAATTTAACCTTGAACTTCCATTTACACACATCCACCAGATAGTAAAATGATGTATTATGCGGAATGTTCAGTAATGACCCTATGAAGGATGTCAAATGAACTGTTTTCCTCGAGGACCAAATCCAAACACATTTCCTAAATTCTTTACCAAATATTATTGAATGATTTTAGTTGTGGTTTAAAGATAGTCAGAAAAATAATTGATCTGAAAACCTGGCCTTAAGGTAGCCCTCGAGGACAGGATTTTGATATCTATTCCCTAAGGTAATAGGCAGAGATGTTGAATGTTGAAGAGGTTGTTTCTTCTCTAACATTATAGTATATTGAAAGGGATGGATTTTTGGTACTGAAAAAAAAAGGCAAATGTGCCGTTATCAATCTAGCAGGCAACAATTTATTATAAGAAAACAAGCCCATATCCTAGTTTGCTGGATATTGGCACATTTTTCTTTTAGTTGTGATTTACTTGGGGTTATACATGTAAATAATGTTTGTGTTCAGGCATACTTTATTACTAAAAGGTGGGCTTACATGCAGATTCTATGGCCTTTATAGGCTATTCTCTTTGTCAATGTAAATTTAAATAGTGAAAAAATGGCTGCATGAATTTAAATAAATTATAATCTCAAAGTGCTTCAGTCTTATTTCTCAATCTGATGCTGCATAATGTGTTAGATGTTCTTTTAAATAGTATTGTGTTGCAGATTTGAGTTATGCATTCCTCGATTTAGATCTATGATAATAACATCAACTGAAAACTTAGAAACAATTTTAATATTAATTCACATAATGATGGCCTGTTTGGGCAAATATAAAATAAATGATAGTTTATATTTCATGGTGCAACATAACACATTTAAGTTACTTCAACCTAAAATTTCAAACAAGCTGACATCATACATTGTATTAATTTTTGAAAGAAGGGAGAAAAATCTAGCAAGTTAATCTCAGAGAAACCTAACGGCTTCAAGCACAGAGCAACACTTTGGCTTGGCCTGGTGATTTTTCTTGGCAGAAGAAAGGTGTAAACCTTAAATGTCATCCAAACACTGTTGTTTCTTTACTTATCTCCTTTTCCCAGGATTAGATTTTCAGTGTACCCTTTTCATTCAGTCATGTTCAGAAGAGAATTCTAGAGTTACACCAAGCATATTTTATAACATACAAAGCATCAGTTAAAGGGACATTTTTCTGGACAGATCTGATATTGTAAAAAGTTTTAGGTATTTTCACAAAACAATGTAACTGCTTTGACACAAACTGTTTTGATCCAATATTACAAAAAAAATATATAAAATATGTATATATATATATATATATATATATATATATAATAACTATGGTTTATAAGCTTAATAAATCCTTACCTGATTGATTGTGTGGCGAATCCCTTTTCACCTTTTACTTTTATACTTGACCATAACCTTATGCTTTATGAATATATATATATAGTACTTTGCTATCTGACCAGCAGAGGGAGCTGGAGTTGCTGGGCCTGGTCAGATGGCTCCACCCTGAACCAGTCCTGTGTGTGGCTGGGGGAGCTGTTGTACCTGTGTGGAAAGAACTCTATGTGTGTTTTATGGACTGCTGTGATTCTGGACTTTTCTGCCTTCTTGAATGTACATATTGTATATAGACTTGCACCAATAAACCACCCATGTGTTTTCATCTGAAAAACCTGTTTGCTGTGCCTCCTTCGCCTGCTGGGGACCCATCCAGAGTACCGCACCTTGCCGCTCTACCGCTAATCCCTCACAATATATATATATACATCTCACTAAGATATTTGGTTTACAGGGGACCATAGACTTCTATCATACCTTTCCAGAAGACCACCACTTAATATTCACAGAGCCATGTCATCATATCAAGATCATGAAACAAAAAATGATAACGCAGCTTGTTTAACCGCCCTAGCGGTCAGGACGGCAGCATCTCGTCCAGTGCTGCTACTGCTACTATAGCACTGGATGAGTTGGTGCCGTCCAGTACACATCGGGGCATCGGGAGCGCATACTCACAGTTCTGTGCTGTCCCGGTGTCCCCGATGTGACAACGCTGCCAGCATGCCTCCGTTTCTCCCCCCCCCCCCCCTCCGAGTGACGCGATGATGTCACATCGGGGAGGCGGCGGGAGATTTGAAAGTACAGTACACTAAATCAGTTTTCTAGGTAGAAAACTGATTTCAAAGTGCATCTATGTACTAAATCTCGTCCAAATAAAAAGTCACTGGTGCCACAGATATGCCCATTTGCAGTAACCCTTTCTAACCTGGTGTGATTTTACCACATCCATCACACCAGGTTAGAGAGGGTTAACTGCAAATGGGGACATGTGGGGCAGCAGAGACTTTATTTGGACGAGATTTACTACATAGCAGCAAAGCTTTGTGCCCTGATTTTTGTGTTTTCTCATTAAATTTATTAAAAAAATAAAAATTATTTTACATAATTGTGTGTTTCAAACATTATTATATTTAGGATGTCTATTAGACCCTTGTACGGACATATTTTGGGAAGTTACATGCCTACAACATAAAGAAAAATGTACCATTGAAGTCTATGGTGCACTTTTGGTACAAAAATCTGGACCTCAGCAGTGCGCTAGGGAGGTTAATTGATTTTGTGATTGATTTTGGTTAAAATAGTTGCAATATTGCAATTGCACAAGCCCAGCAATAGGCCAACATGACATCCAAAAAGGAAACAGACATAGGAGGTAGCCATAGTGAGTTGAATAACATAGCTGTGGAATGGCACAAAGAGAAGAGGTCATCCAGCTGTGTTATATCCCTTTTTAACATATCAAGGTACAAAAAAAATATATATTTTGCTGTACACATGTCCCTTGAGTGGTCTGAATACTTCTACTCAAGTACAATGATTTGATATTCTGTTTTATGTCAAGAATACATCGTGCACTTTTCTTTGATAAGTGATTTGTATTCTAAGGCTGACATGCAAAGACTTTGCCAGAAAAGACTGGAAGGAATCATTTTGGGACCTGATAAGTTACATATAAATTACATATATACTTGTAGCATGTTTTGTGCTGCATTTGATTATTTATTTTTATTGGGACCACCTTATAATTTGGAAGAACTGTGGCCTAAATAAAACCTGTATTCTTCTGTTTCTTATGTTGAGTTTGGGCCTTTTGCCACAATGGGCAACATTTTTTTTAGTAAGTGTATAAATGAACCCAAAACAAAAATTATTAAACTGAATGCTTGGAATTCAGCCTTTAGCTGGCCAAATACAATGAGATGCAGGGCCAATCAACCAGCCGTTCCAAGAATCGGCTTGCACTCTGTGTGCGTTGGCACATACTTTGCGTAATGCAAAGTCAATCAAAGAAAAATGGAGATGTCACAGGATCGGTCTCTCCAGGCGATCGATTGCTGTGAGTGCGGCGGCAAAATCAGCCGCGGCAGTGCACTTGCAGCAATCGATCACCAGCTTTTCTGTGGGTACCCATCCAAAGTATCTGCAAGGGAGCGATTCCCCAAGGTGGTGTGCATTGATTCCCAGAACGATCGCGGTGCAATCAATCTGTGATTCTTGCATCACCACATTGCGATTGTTTGCAAAACAATCGCCAGGGAATCGAGCCATGTATGGTAACCTTAGCCCATCTGGGCTCAGGAGGGGAAGAAGGAGAAGCAGCATGCCTGGGGTGGAGCCTCTGACCACATCCATATTTGTGTTGGTAGTAACCTATAACATATCACATATCTGAAGGACATTCATCAGATTGAAATAAAAACATGATGGTCCATAGAAATTTGGATGGATGCATTTAAATGTAGATCAAATTAAGGTTAACTATGCGTAATTTTCAATAATGTTTTCTTGTGATATCAAGTTGTTCCTATATAAATGTGAATACTATGATGAAATGTTTTTTAATAAATTAAATACAATTCGTTTTTATATATATGCACCTGAAGACCCTTGCAAGTTATTGTGTTAATAGGGCATGCAGAATGATTCACACTACACATCTGTCATTCTCAATAAACAAGCAACATATACCATTGTTTCCCTATAATAATTCATGTGGAAGGCAATTGTCACTAATGGGCAAGGACACCATAGTGGCCTTTACTATTGAAAAGTACATTGCCCTTTGTTCACATCTTACAAGTTTTTCCACATTTGTTTTGTATTGTATTGCTCAAGTACAGTACTGAGAACTTTGCATAATTATACATACTGAAATAATAGTAGAACATCTTTCTACAAGATAATGTTAAATAGATGTTTCAACTCTATTATCTTTCTCCCTTTCTAGGGCTGTAGTGGAAGGTCAGTCCCAGCTTAAAGAATCATTATAACGCTTCAAAATAGGTTTCATCCTAACTTATAGGAAGTGCTCTTTTTTTAAATAAACAATGCAGATTAAAACATCAAATGTATTTATTGTATTTGTTCCAAATATTTCTAAAATCATAATTTTTTGTGGCTTCTAAGATGGGTTCTTTAGGCTAGGTGTATGTGGACACTGATATATATATATATATATATATATATATATATAAAAATATTGATATAAGAGGAGTTAAAAAACAAAAATATTTCTGTAATGCATATAATAACAATAGTAAAGTGTAGTTCAGTGTTAAGCTATGTTTCCATGGCGCTATTGGGTCCCTCGGCACTCCCTGTTCTAAGTGCATTCCTTGACGGACCCGAGCCACATTACCTACCTGCAGCCCCGGTTGTTCCCACGTGTTCTGCCAATCTGCCGGCTGGAATTTTAACATAGTGCAGTATGTTAACCTCTGACCAAGGCTGCAGGTAGGTGATGTGGATCTGCTCCGTTCGGGGCTGATAGCGCCAGGGTATTAAAGTGATACCCTTTAATGGCTGACAAAAATAATTAACTAAGCCTGGAGGAGGAATCTGAGACATCACCAAAGCTTGCTTCAGTTAGCCAATAAATCGTGTTACTTGAACTCGAAACATTCTATATAATAAAAATGTAACGTTGATGCATATATAAAAATTGGAAACTTTAATAATGAGAATTTGCAAAATAAATTAAACTTGGGGTACATTTGAAAATTCTGGAGAGAATTCCAAGCTATGTAATGCAATGAACCTGATCTATTCAGTTATAAAATTGATCCAAAATCCTGACCATATTACTTTTGTCAACTAGATACCATGTTGTCATGCTATATGTGTGTACATCTAATTAAATAAGGGCTTCAAGTCAGACTTTGTTCAGAAAGCTGGCAGTAGGTATTATTGTTATTTTCTAGGTAGTTATTGCTTTAGTTGTTTATGTATTAAAGTTGAGTTAAATAGTTTGAATGTATGAGGATGCCTAATATACCGTATTTTTCGGACTATAAGACACACCGGACCATAAGACGCACCCAGTTTTTAGGGCAGAAAATCCAGAAAAAAAAGGATTTAATACGTTTTCACATCAATTGGGATAATGCAATGAATTTAATGGATGCAATATTCAATTCAGCCACAGGTGTCACTAGCAGCAGTACACTCTCAGCACAACACGTCACACTACACTGATCTGTTCAGTGTTCTGTGTTCAGCCAAGGATTTCTGCATCCCCTGCACCCCGGCCGAGCCATCCATAGCCGAACTGAACACAGCACACAGCTCTCCTCTGTGTTCTCGTTGGTGGGGATGCAGGGGATGCGGCATTTAGATGGAAGAGCCGAACATTGGAAATTACAGCTGCCGCAGCTCTCCTCCTCAGCTTTCCTCCCGGTGCGACCACCGGCGGCCGCCATAAGATGCAGGCCCTTCCCCCCCCCCATTTTGGGGGTCAAAAGGTGCGTCTTATGGTCCGAAAAATACGGTACCTCTTTTCCACTTGTGTTGTGTACTGGCAAAGCATGCCTTGGTATTAATGCTAATACACAAGTTGCACAGTACACACGGAATACGTTAACACAGAAGGCAATGCACACAGGTGTGAATGGTAGAACAGGTTTCCTGTGGAGACCTGTCTGCCATGCGGTAATGCATACGTGCTACTTTGCAGCAAAGTGCATAGCATGAAAGCACCTTCAATCTAAATCAATCCTGCTGCCCATGGCTATGAACAGTAGCCCACTGCAAAAGCATACCTCTCCCTATACACATGTCTTTTAACTCATCATAGTTCAAAGTTTTAAATATTTTTATATACTTCCTGAATGTTCTGAAGGTTTTTGAAGGTTTCTGTAGTTCCATGCAACAGTACATGAATGTACTACGGCACCAGTTCTGCATTATTTGTCTCCTTGGCTGGAAACCGCTCTTTTGAGCGAAAAACTTGTTTGCTTTAATGCTTGGATAGAGAACTCTTCTTAAAGGGGGACGCATAGATGTCTGGGAAGATGCTAGAAAGCTAAAGCCTCATCTTTTTTTGTGATCCTGGTAGGGGATTTTTACAGGGTTGTAAAAAAAGATTGTTTTATATACTTTAAAAGAAAATTCAGTGCTTGGGTCTATAAAGAGCACACCAGAGTATATATTTTTGGAGTGAATTTAGCAGATAATTAGGCATTCTTACCCCTAGTGGTTATGGCTGTCTTACCATTGCCCATTTTTTAAAGGGAAGTTTGAGATGGGACATAAATACACTGCAGCTGAACATGTTTTTTATTTCTTTTTTTTTGTTTTACAAGCGGCCAAGCTGTATGTTCACAAGCTGTATATTTGATAGAAATAAAAGTAGTCAGTTTAAAATCTGGAAGCATACATTTAACCAAGTGTATCTTAAACAGTCTTTGAGCCAGAATGATTCATATTTACAAAGATGCCACTAACAGACTTCCTAGCTACCTTTGTTGTACTTTTAATAAGGCATGCTGAATAATATATGTCTATGGTTCGTTTAGATCTGTCTAAAGCTTCATTTGTTTAAATTGATAAGCCTTATATAATGTGACTGGCAATGACAATATGTCACTTGCTGGTGCTTTATGAAATGTCAAGCTTCTTAATTGCATCTATTCAGCTTGCAGAGAAGAAACAGAAAAGGGCAGAAATCTTGGAGGAGGAAAAAAAAATCTTATCTTTTTATGTTTGATTCCTCTTTCAAATTAGAGACAAACTGAAGATTTGTTTCCAAAAAGAAAGTTGAATTTAACATATCTTTAAAGAACTGTAAAGCCATCAGTCAGCCAATGTTTTCAGAAGGGAAAATATTGACCTTATCAGCATTATTTTGGAGAACACTTTTTAGTAACTTAGCGGACTCAAAACAGTTGGAGGGACTTCGTAACATCACATCAATGTCAATACTGTCCTATTATATGTATATTATTTACTAGGATAATCACATTACGAACAAAGTAGGTAACTGGCAACTATATTGGAATAACAGAGTTTCAGAAGTTGGAAAACGCTGGAATGGGAATATAAAACTTGTCAAAAATTCAGTCAGTAAATTGAGACAATACTGAAGCACAATTTTAGAAGGTAGCAAACTGGAGCTGTTGGTCCTACAGATGACTTCAAAATAGATACAAACAAGCAATGCAATAGGGAGGCAAAATGAAAGGGCATTAAAATTTAAAACAGAAATGTTTAATTTCTTCAACAAGTTTACTGCATCCTCTACTTGATTTCTGCCTAGTCTTTTCTGTTATAATCCAGACTAACCAAAGCCTCTTAGTCTAGATTAATGATGAGCAGCAGAGGCAATATTCAAATTTGTGAAATATTCTCCAAATATTCTAAGTAAATATGAAAGTTTGAGATCTCCTGTCATTATTAATGCAAAAATCGGCACTTGTACTATGTGTTGTCATGGCGACATCTAGTGACAAACTGTGAAATATCAGCTGCAGTTTGCATGTAATGCATGGTACTTTTCCCCAGAATCTTTAATATATAAGATGACAAAGATTTTTGCAGTGATATTTGCAGTAAAAAAAAATTTCAATACTAGTCTAGATCTGGGGTGGCCAAACTTTTTGAGTCATCGGCCACAATAGGAAGTCCTTCCAGCCTGGGTGGTAAATAGAGATGGTCGAATTTTTCGACTTGCTAAATTTGTGAGCTGATTGCAAAGCCCCTGAACATGGTATCATCACCAAAATTGCTGGAGATGTAGAGAAGGGTTGTGGGTACATATAAAAAAATTTTTTTCTTTTGCACATGTAGTTTTTGCATAAATTAAGTTCAAAATCAAAGTTGAAATTCAAAGTTTTAATTTTTTTACTTGACTTTTGAACTGAATTTGTACAAAAACTGTTTGTGTTAGAGGCATACCTTCTTTTTTATAGTATACCCCCAACCCTTCTGTACATCTCCAGTAAGTTTGGTGATGATACCATGTTCAGGGGCTTTGCAATTAACTCGAAATCGTCAAAATGGTTGAATAAAAAAATAATAATTTGACCATCTCTAGTGGTAAATTTAAACAGATTACAGTGATAAATGTTCTGTACCACTATAAAACTATAATATTCTTTCTGCTAGGGAGGTTAAAAAAAGAAAAACATATAACTAAATATATAAAAAGAGGCCTTTAAAAGTAAACTTAAACATTCTATTGCAGACATAGACAAACAACGGCCTCTAGAAGGAGACCAAAACAATCTTTCTCTAGGCATTATCGCCACTTATTGCAAGAAGAAGCAGAGGAGACAGTGTCTTGACACCATGAAGACATAACAAATACACAAAAAAGCTGTGCCCAATGCTGTTTGGGTGTACCTTTTTCATGTCAAGTGAAGTTCAATGAATTTGCCCCAAAATGGGCATGTTGAAAACGGCGTCTTTTTCTTCATGTTGGACATGCTTCCAACGCAAGTAAAAACACATAGGGGAAACATGCGCTAACTCTACTTCCTTCTTGAAAAAGTTGAGTCTTCTTAGGAAGTGCATCATAATAATTTGATATAGCTATGTTATTCATGAGAACATCTGCCACAACCTTTTTCTTTTTTAACCGCCCTGGCGGTCGGGACGGCACCATCTCGTCCAGCGCTGCTACTGCTACTATAGCACTGGATGAGATGGTGCCGTCTGGTACACATCCGGGCTCCAGCAGTGCATACATTCAGTTTTGCGCTGTCCCGGTGTCCCCGATATGACATGCTGCCAGCCAGCTCCGTCTCTTCCCCCACCCCTCTCCGAGTTACGTGATTACGTCACATCGGGGAGGCGGCGGGAGATTTGAACAGTAAATTGCATGAAAGCAGTTTTCTATAAAGAATACTGCTTTCAATGTGCATCTGTAATAAACATCGCCCAAATAATGTCTCTGGTGCCCCAGATGTGCCCATTTGCAGTAACCCTCTCTTCCCTGGTGGGATTTTGCCACATCCATCACACCAGGTTAGAGAGGGCTAACTGCAAATGGGCACATCTGGGGCACCAGAGACTTTATTTGGGTGAGATTTAGTACAGGGCAGCATAGCTTTGTGCCCTGATTTTTGTTTTTTTTATTATTTTTATAAAAAAATTTTTACATAATTGTTTGTTTCAAACATAATTATATTCAGGATGTCTACTAGATCCTTGTACGGACATATTGTGGGAAGTTACAGGCCTACAACATAAAGAAAAATTTACCATTGAGGTACCGAAATCTGGACCTCAGCAGTGTGCTAGGGAGGTTAAAAGATACATTTTATTGAAACTTTTAGGTTTTTCAAACAAATAAACAAAACAAAAACAACAATGAGAGAAAAAGGCTAAATACAGAAAGAAGGCTAAATACAGAAGGCAGTATTGAACTTAGCACTCCTTACATAGGTAAGTACCAGGAGTTATACATCAATAAGACAATATTTCAACAAATAAATAGAAGTCATCATACATACCATTGAAGGAGAAAGAAGAAATAAAATGCAGGGACTTGTTATCATAGTGTCAAAATTCAATACCTGGAGTGGTCCATCTATATCAATATACATATGGAGAAGAAAAACAAAAGGAATCATAAGGTTGTTGACATAGAGATTATATTATCTTGCCTGGTAGGTCATCTTGAAAAAGAATTAAACTTTTAACCAAGGCTTTCCATCTAACCAGAGGTGGAAGATCAATCTGATTCTGATATGATCCAAAAACAGTATGCTTTTTGGCATAAAATAATGATAAATGGACCACTTCAACAGTACCATATAAATATATTTTGAGTTTACATTGTATTGGAATAGAGATGAGGTTACATATAAGAGTGGTCACAAAGCTCACAGCCTGATTGGTGTGTAATATACACTGCTCAAAAAGTAAAGGGAACACTTAAACAACACAATCACAATCAATCACACTTCTATGAAATCATACTGTTCACTTAGGTAGCAACAATGACTGACAATCAATTTTACATGCTGTTGTGAAAATGGAATAGACAAATGGAAATTATAGACAATTACCAAGACATCCCCTGTAAAGGAGTTTTCTGCAGGTGGTAACCACAGACCATAGGTCTTCTACCTCCGCCTTTGTGCAAAGAGGAACAGGACAAGCACTGCCACAGCCCTGCAAAATTACCTCCAGCAGGTCGCAAATGTGCATGTGTCTGCTCAAATGGTCAGAAACACACTCTGTGAGGGTAATATGAGGGCTTGATGTCCACAGGTGGGGTTGTGCTTATAGCTCAACACCATGCAGGACGTTTGGCAGAGAACACCAAGATTAAAAAATTTGCCACTGGCGCCCTGTGCTCTTCACAGTGACAGATGTGACAGAGTCTGGAGACACCATGGAAAACGTTCTGCTGCCTGCAACATCCTCCAGCATGACCGGTTTGGCAGTGGGTCAGTAATGGTTTGGGTGGTGTTTCTTTGGGGGGATGCACAGCCTTTGGGGGGATGCATTAGGTACCGAGATGAGATCCTCAGTTCCCTTTGTGAGACCATATGCTGGTGCGATTGGCCCTGGGTTCCTCCTAATGTAAGACAATGCTAGACCTCATGTGGCTGGACTGTGTCAGCAGTTCCTGCAAGATAAAGGCATTGAAACTATGGACTGGCTCGCCCATTCCCCAGACCTGAATCTGATTGAGTACATCTGGGACATTATGTCTCGCTCCATCCACCAACGCCACGTTGCACCACAGACTGTCCATGAGTTGGACATTGCATCAAAGTTGGATCAGCTTGTAGTGTTTTTTCCACTTTCCAGACATCCATGGGTTGATAAATTTGATTTCCATTGATTTTTTTTTGTGATTTTGTTGTCAGCATATTCAACTATGTGAAAAAAAAAGTATTTAATAAGAATATTTCATTCAGATCTAGGATGTCTTATTTTTGTGTTCCCTCCTATAGTCTGACATTCTGTCACTGTTATAGAATACTGCCTATATAATGTGTCTGCCACTGTAGATATAGAAATCATAGATATACCAAGCTATGATAAGCATGATAAACTTAAGAAAGTTGTTTCTTGTAACCACTGCAATACAGCTATAGCTTTCTTTTTACCCATGTTAGGATGGTTAGTATATAATTTTATATTCCCAATTACCCAATTGACGTACTTCTAGCAGTGTTTTGCCATCCAACTGGTCACATTACACTCAAGAGAGTGTATTTTTTATACTTTTCCTCATTAAATAAGGTTTGACTTCAGAGATCACCTAATCAGTACCTAATAAAGCAGAATGAGGTGTGCTTGTGTAGAAATTTAATAGACATTGGCATGGAATTGTTGTAATACTCAAGGAGATGCTGATTTAAAAATAGCTTGCAGTGCTCTCTATTTCTTTTTCATTAGTCAGCTTCAAAAAGCATGCTAATAAGGTAGTTTTCTTAAAGAATTTTGCTCAAGATTTTAGGTTTTAAATCAGAATAAAAAAATGCTTACATATATCTCGGTATAAAAAGCACTATTATATTATATTTATATTAGGTTGTGTTATTATTCTCTTTTACAGTTTTTGTATTCACGTCATACATTCTCTGGGATGTTTTGTTCAGGTGAAACCTGAGGAAGTAATTTAAATATATGAGTAATTGTGCACTTACATATACACAATAATAGGAGCCAACAGATTTTTCCTATTATGTATATGTTAAGTGTCCATTAGAGAGTATGTTTTGCTTTCTACGTTTTTTAATAACATATCCTATGGTTAATGATTAGTCTATGTTTAGAATTGTCTTTGCGTTTTACAGATGGTGATTGCTTCTGGGTAGTCCCAACGAGGGATGGACCGAACTGTTCGCCGGAGAACAGTTCGGCCGCGAACTCGGCATGTTCGCCGTTCGCCTCGCCGGCGGACAGTACGGGTGTTCGACCCGTCCTGTTCGCCGGCCAGAAGAAGATCTAAATTCTTCCTCCGGCAGGATCAGAACCTGCGAGATCGTGCCGGAGGAAGAATGTCTTCACTACAAGACCGGGCATGAAGCCGGTCTTGTAGTGAAGATTCCGGCTCAGAGTAGGAAGTGACGTCAGTGACGTCACATCCGGCTCCCGCAACCAGGAACGATGCGTTCCAGGATGCGTTCCATGGACCGGATGTGACGTCACTGACGTCACATCCGGTTTTTCCGATTCAAATTCCCCGCCTAGAGGCGGGGAATTTGAATGTGTCCGCGAACAGGGCGGACGGCGGACATCTTTAAAAGTTCGACCCGCCCTGTTCGCGGACACTCCGGGCTGGTGTTCGCCCATCTCTAGTCCCAACACATATGTTTATATTATTTGAACGTGTGCAGTGCTGATCTCTACTTACAGAGAAAGAAAGCTCAACTTTAAATAATTTACCTTCTTGTTTGCCAAAACTTAATGCTTGCTGCTCAGCTTCAAAATGATAAAAGTAAAATTTGCAATAAAAAAAGGGATATTTACATATTAAACCTATTAAGCTGCTGGGTCAATGGCTAGGAAAGCAGCCTGATGAGTACAATATACAGTACTTACAGTATATATACTTTAACTGCTCTATCAGTAAAGTAGAGTGGCTCTGGGTTGTATCAAAGTACCAAAAGCAGTCAGAGAATGACTTACCTGATCCAGTTGATTTGATTCAGTGGAGTTCTCCAGCGAAGCCTGCTAAGCTCCTGGGCCCCCTGGCCTCACGTCTCTGGCATCATCGATGTCCCTTTATGATGATGTGCATTTTAAACAGATTAAACTGTTAAAGTTTCACTGCAGGGGGTTAAGACCATTTTCCCACTGCTATTAATGTATTCATGTCCTGTGTTCATTGACATTCATGATTGACATTCATGATTAACCTCCCTAGCGTTCAGCCCCTATGATCGTAGCAGAGTACACTGTACTGCTTGAATTTTCCGCCCTCCCCCCGCCCCTGTCCACATGGCTTGCTTCCCCTGGACTCCAGGAATAACTGCGGCTGGATAGAAAATTGCTGTAGCTTTTCATGCATTAGGTCGGGTTTTGCGATCCCGGTTCATTCAGAGTTTTTTTTTCAAACACATTAGTTTAGTCTCATTTCGCTAGGGGGGTTAATTCACTTTTAAATACCACTCAGAGAAGGAGAGAATTCTGATTCAGTTCCAGCATCTTAACATTCCTACTGCTTGATTGTTTTGTAAAATCTTCTCTCAGAATGTCTCTACTATATATGGCAACTGGTGTAGATATTAAGCACCTAGGCATCCAGATTGATTAGTAGTGATGGCCGAAAAGTTCGCCTGGTGGACAGTTCGTGGTGAACATAGCATGTTCGCAATTCGCAAGGTCAGCGAACATTATGGGTGTTCGACCTGCCCCCTATAGTTTAACATGGCAACAAAGTTTGACCCCTTGCCCCACAGTCTGCAGAAGGTACTCCAGCTAACTTTTGGCAAAATCTAGATGTGATTTCTGGCTATTAGACATGAAAAACACAGCATTTAAAAAAAAAAATATTTTGGGGGAGAAGTTCAGCCATAGATCCCCATTTGGCATGACACTGTTCAGGTGGTTACACCCTTTTGAAACTTTTTATTGGTTTTAGGCTACAAATATGACCTGAAGGTTTGAGAAGTTCGCCCTCCATTAAAGTCAATGGAGGTTCACTGCGAAAATGCGAACGGCGGGTATTTGCAGAAGTTCGATTCGCGAACAGTTGCAGCTGATGTTCGTCCATCACTATTAATTAGTTGACAACAAATGGGTTACTTTCACAAGCTCAGTGATTTTCAGTATGGTTACATGATAGAATACTATATGTGCACTAAATGCATTAATCTACCTTGTGCGCCGCCTGTATAGCGCCGTTTTTAACACTGCATACACTTAAGGCCCTCCCTCCGCCCCTGTCAATGCCGGCAGTGTGGGCTGGAATGCCGATGCCCCTTCATTAACATGGAAATGCTGCAGCAATTTAGACAACTGCTGCAGCTTTCCACAGGTGTATCGGGTGCACCCGACGCCCGCTGAACTAGCTGTTGGGACGAACCCAAACACCGAACAAACTGGGTTCATCGCAACCACTAGGGAGGGTAATGTAATTTCCTTGCTACCATAAAGTCCATGATTAAGTGGAAACAACTCAGACCCAAAGTGGTAGGCCTCTTAAAACCTGTGAATGCAAATTGTTGGATGCAGTGTATAAAGCACAGCACCCAGCGCCTTTGTATTGTTGTATGATGGAAATATGTTCTCTGTCTAGTGATCCTATGGACAAGACTTAGTTTGACAGAAGCCAGGGAAACTGTACTTGCTTGACTGCAATGTGCCAAGTAAAATGGATGGAGGAGGGAGCATGGTGTGAGATTCCTTTTCAAGGGTTAGACTTTGGAACTTTGATTCTAGTGACAATGACAGAATCTCTGAATGCTTCATGATAATAAGACATTTTGAACAATTTCATGCTACCACATTGTGGCAATTTGTAGAGGTAGGCATTTCAACTTTAGTCAATATAGTGTATTTCTACTCTGTATTAAGGGGATTACCTATAGTTCAACAAACTAAGGATTGCAAATATTTAATACACTCATTAAACTAAATGTGAATATTCCAAACAAGCACATACCAAGGAAAGTGAAAACACTGTACAGTGCTTGCCATTTCCAACTGTCAGTATCAATTCCTTTCCATAGATATAAAATGGTCCTCTGAAATCTTTTGGGAAATTAGCACTTCAATGAGTGTTAGTCTCCAAAGTCCTTTGCAGCTCTCACTGGTTTCTCTTTCTGGCCTCAGTGTCACAACAGGCCTCAACATATTTAGGCAACAAACTAGAAAAAAACTGAGATACATAAAGTGGAAATACTATGATTGTGTGTATGTTATCTTAATGCTGTCACTATGGTTAGTAATTGTAGAATGTTATATTCATTCAACAGAAGCATGAGAAAGAATGTATATGTGGGCACCATGGAGACATTTATAGAAATGCTAAGGTATTATCATGTGATTGAACAAACACATATTATATGGTATTTGATTACAGCATTCCAAGTCTTGTGTTTGTTTCTCTTGTATCTCTTGTTTTTTAGCCATTTCTTTTCTTTATTAGGTTCTTGATTTTTGGCTCATCGATGCTTCATGTGGACCCTGTTGAATGCCTTGACAAAAGGTTTAAACAAAATATGCTTATATACAGACGTTTACTACCATAAGGGCAATGTTAAATGTTTGTGAAATTCGTATTATACATTAGACAATAACTGCTTAAACAGAAATCAGTTTTCTATAAAATCAGTGGCCTGTGTCTATAGAGAAGCCATAATATTTAACATAATATGTACAGTATGTATATATATATATATATATATATATATATATATATATATATGGAAATATGTTCCTAGATGAGTTTTCATGGATGACATCTGTAGGTCTAGGACATTGTATAGAAGGTCATCAAAAGTTTTTGCAAGCTTGTTACAGTAACCTTAGAGCTGTGGGTTTGAATTAATAATAACAAGTGATTTGTTAAAGTGTGTTCATCTATAATTATAGTATTACAATGTAGGTCAGTATTAGCATTTCATTAATGTAATTTTTTTGCATCTAATTAAAGTAAATTAATTCTTTGTATTTCTTATAACTGGATCTAAAAAGCCTTCTTTTCCATAAAGGAATACTTTGGAGTGTAAACCCCAAATGTACTAGTGATTTATTTTAGTTTTGTTATACAATTTTGCTAGAACTTACAAATTTTAAAGAAAATGACTTCTCTAAAAATTATTACAAAACAGAAAAAGCTTTTTCAAAGTTTTAGGAAGTTCAACTAAGAAGTTTGGGGGAGGACGG
>CM070035.1:70140513-70151659 GCA_036250615.1 Ptychadena robeensis | reverse complement strand
TTGAAGTCAATGGCGGGTTTGCCGGTTCGCCGGGTTCGCAAACTTTTGCGCTAGTTCGCGGTCGCCGTTTGCGAACGCGCAATTCCGGGTTCGTGCCATCACTATCCTACACTCTTGATAAATCTCTTAAATATGTGTGACAGCTTACCACACTGCAAACCTCAGTTCATTAAAAGTCAGCTCTACTTGCATATTCCTGCACTTGTAGCTATGCATTTGCTGTAAATAATGTTTATGGTGTGGCTTGCTTTTCCTTATCAATGGAAGTTTCAAACCTTGGCAATCTGCCATCTTATGTTATAACCAAAAAATCTTTCATACTAGAGATATTTTTTTTTAATCTGCCTCTCATAGATACAGCATATTGTGAATTTAGGAAGAACTCATTTTTGCTGACCAGTGTCACAAGTTGCTGGGTCTTTAAAAGCAGCATCTAGGCATGCCAAATGTCTGTGTGAAAAGCTGGCAGCATGAGTGCATCTTTCACACAGGCAGAGGTGGATGGGAGAGATGCTAACTGACAGCCCTTTAATCTAACTCTGATCTTCATTGAGTACATCAGCAGGGCTCCACTAATATAAACAATGCAGAGCAGATGGGAGATCCAGCTGTGGACGGATCTCCCATCTGACAGCTCCTCTGCCTCCCATACTTGAAATATAAGACACAGGCATTTTCACCCCAATTTTGGCGATGAAAAAGTGTGTCTTATAGTGCAGTGTAGTATAGTATAGTATTACTATATATAATCTAGTATAAGCTGATCCAAATATAAGCAGAGGTTCCTGTAGTATAAGCCAAAAGTGGGAGATGCAGCCCAGAAACACACAGCAAAAGCGATTTTCTTTAGGATGTCTTTACTTCAACTAACTGAACATGATGTTGTCACCAACATTGGAGATGTAAAGAAGGGTTGTGGTAACCTTTTTGTTGGCACAAGTACTGCCCTAGCTGTAATTATTGCATAAATTAAGTTTAAAGTTTGGTCAAATTAAAACACTTTGACTTTACCCTAAATGATGCACAAACTACATGTGCTAAAGTTTTTTGATGTTCTTAATGTTCCTACAAGCCTCCTCTACACCGCCAGCAACTCTGAGAATTATGTTCAGAAGCTTTGCAACTCACAAAATGATATTTTGGGATTATCATCTATTGACTCGACAATTAGTATTTTGGGTGCTGAAAATTTTGTCTTACAAGCGAGTATATACAATAAATATTCAAAAAGTAATCCAACGTTTTGTTGCTTTATGTTTTATTTGTTATTGGTCTGTCCTGAGTCTTCTGTCTACCAATTAGAATAAGAAAATAAAAAGTAGATCAAGGTGTGAAGATAATAACACAACAATTCCTATCAATACATTATGATACTATGCCTATATTTTCATGACATGATACCTATATATACATTTTGTAATAATACTTTCAGTTATTTTGTGTCTCATCTTTTCTGTTAAGTATTAAATTCTATCACCTCCTACCTTACAATAGGTTTCATATCTCTGAATTTGATGAGTTATATTGTAAAATGTTTGACTAGTGTGATCCTTATTCTAAATTATATACAGAAAATATTTTATAAGCATATTGATAGGCAGATGACAAAAGTCACATTGACACAGCTTCAGTTCAGTAAAGTTACAGCGCACCTAAACTCTCCACTTAATGTCCCTCGCTGTCAAATACCCTGTTATGCGAAAGATGTGTCAAAAAATGCTTACCTATAATGAGATAATGCCAAAGGTCCATTGTCAGTCATCTTTTCAGAAACCATTGCAGCAGTGAGTGCTTCTTACATATACTGTCAGGAAGTCAGTCACACCTTCACGTCTCCTTTACAAGCTTATGTTTTTACTATTGAAAACCAATGTATAGTGCTCTCTAGTGTTAATATATTTTACTGAGGTACATTTAACATGGTAGACTGGTATCTACAGAGGATAAAACATGGTGGCTCTCACAATCAAATAAGTTTAGGATTGTGAAGCACTTCTCCACAACTGTGATGGCTCAAAAGTGATGAAAAATATATTAGATTTGTTTTTTACTTAACCCCCTGGCGTTCCTGACAGCCCCATATCGTCCAGCGCTGTCCTGTTAGTACTGTACTGTCCGGCGTGAGATTGGAGCCCCGGAAGCACAAGCTTACCGATGACCCAATGACGTCACATCGGGTAGGCAGCGGGAGATTCAAAAGTAAATCGCACGAAAACTGTTTTCATCACACCAGGGGAGAGAGGGTGCCAAAGGTAATTGTACTGGATACAGTGATAACTGTATTCAATACAATTCAAAGTAAAAATCTATCATACAAAATAAGTATTTTAGAGATTTTATCATTCTGGTTTTTTTTCATAATTGTTTTTTTTTAAACATTATTATATTCAGGATGTCTACTAGACCCTTGTATGGAAAAAAAATCCTATGGTGCGCTTTTGGTGCAGAAATCTGGACCTCACAAGAGCGCTATGGAGGTTAAGGTATACTTTAACAATATTGAAATTCTGACCCTACTTTTTCTGTTTAGTTTTGAATTGTTTAAGGCATCTCCTAAGTCAAGTAATTAGGCTTATACAGTGCTGCTTGAAAGTATGTGAACCCCTCAAGTGGTGTAGATGGTTTGTGTTTAACCATGATTTTCTCATTCTATCATCACTAGTGTTTATCATGAAAATGTCAGATATATGTTCATCAATGCATGTACTTGTTTAGTAGTTGGTTGTAAGTTGCCCAAAAATACATGAAAATGGACTTAGTGATGTGCAAAAGTAAGTGAACCCCAGCTGCATGGTTAAGTCGAGCAGTAAAGTAAAAGCGCATGTGTGAAACACATTTGGGTGCTTAATCAATCACTTAACGAGACCAATGAAATGAGACACCTTGGAAAAATGTTTTGGCCTGCCACTAATTAAAAGAGAGGAAAACAACTGAACCACTGTGGTCCCAATAAATCAACAATGCCAAGAGCAAAGGAGATATCGAGGACATGAAGAAGAGGGTAGTGACAGCCATCAGTCTGGGAAAGGCTATAAGACCATCTCCAAAAGATTCCAGCTATCCATCCACTGTATGACAGATTAATTACAAATAGAGGGCCTTCAACATGACAGCAACTTTGCCTAGAAGTGGACGCCCATCAAAAATAACACACAGAATCACCAGAAAAATTATAAACCAGGTAAAGGCCAACCCACACACACCTCTAGAGAGTTGCGGCCTCTCTGGCAGCATCTGGGACAAAGGCATGCGTCTACAATCAGACGAAAATTGAATAGCCATGACATTCATGGAGGGGGTTACTAGAAGGAAGCCTTGCTCTCAAAAAAGCACAAAAAATGCCGTTTCAACTTTGCCAAAGAGCACTTGGACAAACCAGAGGCCTTCTGGAAGTCCATTCTCTGGACAGACGAGTCTAAAATAGATATTTGGTCACAATCAAAACCGACATGTTGGAGAAAAATCAACACGGCATATGAAGAAAAGAACCTCCTCCCAACCGTGAAGTATGGCGGTGGAAATGTGAAAGTCTGGGGTGCTTTTCTGCTGCTGGGCTGGACGACTCCATATGTCCAAGGAATCATGAATTCTTCGGGTTTCAACAGATTCTCGACCAGGAATCTCCTGCCATCAGTCAGGGAGGTGTGAAGCTGGGACGAAGATGGATTAGGCAACAAGACAATGACCCAAAGCATTCCAGCAAGAGTACAAAGGAATGGCTTCAGAGAAAGAGGATTCGCACTCTGGATTGGCCCAGTCACAAAGTCCGGACCTTAACCCAATTGAAATGTTGTGGGAGAGACCTGAAAAAGTGGTACATGCCAGATGTCCCTCCAACGTCTCTCAACTGGCTGAGTTCTTGCAAGGAGGGGAGTCGGCACAAAAATCCCCAAAGCAGATGTGAGAGAATGGTTAGTGGTTACGGAGACGTTTATTTGGAGAGTAATGGCTGCAAAGGGAGGAGCCACAAGCTGCTAATACACGGGTTCACTTACTTATGCACATGTAAGTTTTTCAGTTTTTGGGACCTAAACCTCCTTTGTTTACTTAAATAATGAAATTATATCTCTTTTGTGGTTGTGTTGTTACTATTTGGAAGTGGTGCTTTACAAATGGGGATTAGTGTATGTCTAACAAGGTCTTTAATTGCACAAACAGTGACCATGTCTGGAGGGTTCACATACTTTCAAGCAGCACTGTATATTCCATGCATAACATTTAGACACTATCTGCATTTGTATGTTTCATTGCCTATTAAACTGTATCTAAATCCAGACAGAGTGGGGAAGGGTGTGAGATTACATTAAGAAAATTGTAAGATTGTACAGGCCCCTTCGGTGCTGTGGGGGGCATAGTCATTGTACAGGAGTTACACCTCTGCTGGTGATGCTTGCCCTAACATGCCTTATCACCAGTGGTTCCCAAACTTTTCCTGCAGGCCCCCCTGTTCTAGATAGGAACGTTATTATGCCCCCATAAAGAATACACAGGTTTAGATTGAGGGTCATTTAACACTAGCTGTGTGTGCGTTGCTGTATTGTGTACTAGTGTGAAATGGCCCTCAAGCTTTATTTCAAAAGCAGCTTATCATACAACTTTATTTTGTTTTCACACCAATCAAGCAGAGACATGCATCATATATACACACACCAATCATACAGAAAAAGTCATCATTCACATAGAGACACACATACTACACTTATGCAGAGCCATCAATCATTAACATAGAGACAAACAGACATACACAGACACACACACACATTAGATGCACTCTACTTACTGTCTGCAGATAGTTCCTCCATGGTTGGCTTGTCCCTCCCTCAGCCCCCTAGCTGCGGCCCCCCCCCCTCCCCCTGGGAATACATCCGCGACCCCCAGATGAACTGCTTTATCCTAAGTTGACAAAGCTCACTCATTGTACTGTATTATGACATCTGTGATGGGTGGCCTAATTGTCAAGTAACGCTCAGACAAAGCCGCTGCTAGTTGAAGGGAAAAGAGTTGTTAGACTTCAACAGGAAATGCTGTCATTGGCAGAATCTTTAGGTAAGAAACTTTCTATGGACATCTATAAAAGGACTCAAGCATCCTTTATAAAGAGGCACATTATGTGACTTTTAGCAAGTAAAAATGGCAATAAGATCTCCCATACACGGGTCGATTTTTCACTAGATTTTTGCCCAATCGATCAACACGGCGATCAATCGAGTGCTGCCCATCCTGAACAATCGACCAAACAAAATCTAAATCAACTACAAATTGGATCGGACATTGATCCGACATGTTGTTTCTTTTTGGTCGATCGTTTGGCAATCAAAGTACGTTTGTGGACCCATAGCAACCTATGCAGCAGCCTTTCCGATCGATGGATTTGGGAATTGGCTCCTGTCAAAATCGACCTCAAATTAGATTCCCAAGGTGGTGTTCCATTGATTCCAAAACGAATAATCACCGATTCCACGAGCGCTGGGAATGATCGTATTGTCAATCGATCGTGACAAAAAAGGCGTGTAGAGATCAGTTAGTGGTAGCAGTAAGTCACACCCAACACACAAAAAATAATTAAGGGTTTACATACTGTACCTCTTTAATGTGTGGATTTTCCTTTGTTAATATGTTTATAACTCTAACAATATCAATTGAATTGTTAAATAAGTGATAAAGCGATTAGTGATAAAGGGATTCATCAGAATTTCCTGTTATATGTGAAACAGTGAAATTATTAATGTTTCTGTTGTATCCAGAGAATACTAGTGGTGTGCTCTGTTTTGCTCATGGCACCATCTTGTGGCTACTTTTACTAATAATAAGCTTCTAAAATAAAAAGACTCAAATGTTAAGAACTGAGCAGCTTGTGACAACAGGGCTCTCACAGTCTGAAAGCATTCATGTTGTTTCCAGAAAAAATGAAATGCTATGGTAAAATCAAGGTTTTCTGTCATTCAAGCTATTCTTTGGCTCTGACATTCTATAAATTATGGGCTTTTTAGCCAGAAAAGGGTTTATGCCCTAACTGGCTTCCTATGTGCTCAATACAAAACACACACATAGTGCATGTATTATTATATTACCAATCATTCTAATGGACTACATTTAATGTCCTTCTAAAAGACATTTAAAAAGAGTTGTCATTGTTTCCATAATCGTGAAATGCAATTAGATCTAATTGTATCTGAAGGGGTATAGCATATACTGTTTCATTTGCTGATTTTAGTGTCTGACATTACCTTTTACAGCCTAGATTTCTCAATACATTTTTTTAAGTAAGCCTTTTACCTGAGATTTGCACATTTTTTATTTAAAGCATATCTAAGGGAACACATACCATTACATATATAAATATTTCCTTTTTGGGGAAAAAATTTTGCCCTCTTTGCTGAAATCTAGGCCATCCTGAAAGAATTCAGGTGCCTTAGCAATGAAATTATTGGATGTCGGTACCTTTGAGCAGCATTATAGTTGCTTCCACTGTGCATGGTCCCTTACTTTGACATCAGTCCTGGGAGCAACCTGTTACGAGACAACAAAGACTTATAATAATGCAGTGATGTGAACATCTGGAAAAGGACCCAACTGTCTTGTAAACTTTACAGGATCTCCCAGATGTTACACACCAGAGTCACAAGTTCAGAGATTATTTACTTTAGCCATCCATCCTAAGTAAGTGGCCTGTGCAACGGACACCTCCTCCAAGCCTTTTTTTTACCTTCAACCATAAATATCTAGTACAGTTCTTGTAAACTTCAGAAGAGAGAAGTCTGTGAAGATTCTCATTCACACAGATCATGATATAGCTTGCAGTATTTAGTAATATTTAACTGGATTTCCTGAGTTGCATTGAAGACATTTTGTAGCCACTCCAACGGGTCTGAAGAAGTGACTTTGAGCGGCTATAGAACTTCTTCAACACATGTAAACAAGTCCAGTTCATTATAACTACTATTAGCTAAAAGAGATAGGATTGTTTTAAACTGTGATAAGCTGAGGCTGAGTACTATTATATGGTGGAAACCATCTTTAATGCAACAGTTTTAGTTTGTTCAGTCTCCCCTGTCACAGTCATAGATAAACAAAATAAACTTAACTAACACTAAGTGGTTATTGAATTATATACCACTCTTAGGGACCATACACACAGTTGTTGCATTTCCAGCGGCCTGGGAAGGCACAACATTAGGGGCGCATCTGGATGCTTTCTAGGTGTCTGTCTGACAGGGATTACATTGAGGCATTTCTGAATGTCCCAACATTCTAATAGCATTGTCATTGCTGATTCACAAGCTTGAAATGCATCAATTTAGCATTGGCTTAACCCAGTCTTGTCCATTGGTGGATTAACAACACTGTTTTGGCAACTTGTAAAGAGGTTGCTGCTACTATGGAGTGTTTTGGCTATTGTTTTGTGTAGATTACTGCTTACAATCTAGGTCATGTCAGGTTTCAATGCTCAGTATCAAAAACTGAATACAGGAATCAGAAACGTACTGCTTATTCTTGGGTTTATAGCAAGAAGAAACTAATGCTAAATGACCGCAATTGAACTTAAGGTGTTTCACACATAATGTGCTTACTCATATGTCCTTATGAGTAAGCACACTATGTGTGAAAGGCATTAAGGTAAATTACCCACATCGCTAATGTTACTGAAACAATGTGAGATTTTAGAAGGGTAATAAGTACATAGGGAGAGGAATTTAACTCTTTACCTTTAAAGGAAAACAACTATTAACTTAGGAATTAGTGTTTACAACCCATTCAGCAGATTTGTTTTACTGACAGGGGCACTCCTCATCCAAAACTTTCATGGGCTTTACACTCCTTGTGTAAAAATTCTTTAAAACAGTATATGATATATTTATGCTTTTGCTTATGTGGCTGAATGTAATAACATAATATCCCTACACACTGGTAGATTGCAAGGGGAAAACTTTAATTCTATAAGCTAGAGTATATACAGTCTTTCGTTAGCATTGTATGCTAGAGATAGGGCACAGTCCACAAGATACAACAGATGCAAATGTTACAAAAGTCCAGTAGCAAAGCTTACAAAAGTCCAGTTGGAAAGGTAATAATTTTTTGTAAAGCAAGAGTCTCTTATGGTATATTCACAATTAAGTTATTTAAGCTCAACACTACTCATCACTATTCTTCAATCGATCCTGTGTCGAACAGGGAACCAATATGTTGGTAAACCCTTTTGGACTTCTACACATTGATGGCGCATGCGATGAGAGCTGCGCCACTGTGCTCGACGGGAATCAGTTGAACGGGAATCTTAACAGCAGGTTGCTGGAGAGATTTCTGAAAGGATAGATAGATAGATAGATAGATAGATAGATAGATAGATAGATAGATAGATAGATAGATAGATAGATAGATAGATAGATAGATAGATAGATAGATAGATAGATAGATAGATAGATAGATAGATAGATAGATAGATAGATAGATAGATAGATAGATAGATAGATAGATAGATAGATAGATAGATAGATAGATAGATAGATAGATAGTAAAGTTGCCAAAAGGGAAAAGTCTAACCCAGTTAAGTTGCCAAAATGGTGGCCTAAGACAAAATAGCAAATACATTGTAAGCACTCTATATTCACTATATGCTTGGTGATATGATCAACATTACTGTGCATTAATGCATTACACACAGCTACACATGATTTTTACATGCAATGCAATCCTTTCCAATACATGTATGTGAATCGCTGGCGGATCAGGTTCGCTGTCATGTGCAGTGTGTACTGCCCATTGTTAATGCATGCATTGCTGGAAATGAAAATTTAGGTGGTGCTATCCAATGCACACCAAGCTTCCATTAGTCACAGTTTCTTTTCTTGCCATAAGTTACTTATTCAAGAAGTAATTTGGAATGTTTGTAATTTGTTTTTGTTTTTTTTAAATATTGACTCACATTAAATCTTACATTCCACATTTTTTATTTAACGTTCCAATGATATAAATCTCTTGTTGAAGTGACATTGCTCCCAATCCTCACAGTGTGATGTGTTGCTGCTTCTGATGCCCTGCTCTAGATACAATAAAAATAATTGACTTTTCTGTTAAAAGGGAGAAGAGGGAAACATTATAGGGCAATGTACTTGCAATGTAATTTGCATGATGACAGGCTTGTGTAATTATAAATTATGGAAGTGTTTTACTTGAATTAAGACATTTGTTTTAAGCTAACGGCATTGCTAAGAATACGGCATACAACAACCTTTAATACCACATTGTATGAAACTTTAATGAAAAAGTAATAATTCCTATTCTCAGCATGCTACAAGAAACAGCACACATCTGACCCAGCAGCTGCAGCATGTACCAATTCTTGAGAGTTCTTGTGGAGGTGAGGAGAATGTAAATTACCAGTTGAATGATACAACACTTGCAAGAGGAGAGTATACATGACATGCAGATGAATTTTAAAAGAATGCATTTTTTCTTCTCCTCATTGCCCAGCGTGTAATAAATAAAACTGTATAAAATGACACTGACTAGGGCTCATTAGCTTCATTCGTTTGTTACGTGAAGGGGACTATCTCTTAAATGCTGACATATTTCTATTTCCTGAATTTTGATATTTTATGCATGTGTTAAGCACCTAATTAGATTAAGACTAAATAAAACAGCAAATCATACTCTGGGATATGCTCCTGTGACAAAGATACAATAATTACACGTAATTTTAGCAGTCGTTTATTGATTTACATTTTCCTTAATAACTCAAAACAAAGTAACATTACCGGCATCCTCTGCTGTATGTTTATATCATACATCAAGGATTCAGGCACAAAGGTACTAATTACATTCATTATAGTGATAATTTTAGCTATCACCTTTATGTGTATCTAAAGTCAATATCAAAATGTTATATATTTTAGTGTTTCTCAACCAAGCTTCTCTGCTGAGTAGATTTGCATTTGTGCATAGTCTTGGATTGCGGTTAGTGACCAGCCAATTGTTACCAAGTTGTTCTTGCCCGTAGTGCTACCGTCTACATTTAGATTTCTTTCACAATAAAATACGCTGCGATTTCCTGCCCTCTGGAAGGGCACGAACACATCTCTGGCATCAGAAGCTTTTTGAAAGTAAGAGCAGATCGATTTGATTAATTGTAATCAAGAAAGTCACCAATTTACTCAAATTAAGCATTGCTCAGTGAACATCTTGTTTGATGGTGTGCTTACTGTGCTAGGCATGGGGTTAATGGGGTGTGGAGAAAGGATGGTGGCAGGGGCAATTTTTTTAAGAACTGATTGGAGAGTGATATTGTAGCGCTGACCGGGGTTACACTGGAGACACAGAACGTTTCTGATAGCAGGCACATGCTTCACCCCAAATTTGGTCTCAAATTTTACACTCCTTATTGCAGGTCACTTATTGGATCAACCAGATCCTTTAGGGAGCAAGTACCTTGCTTATTACTGCATCGGTGTTCATTCAAACAATTGGATTGAGAAAGCGAATGTCCACAAGTACTGGTTTAGGGGATAACTTTTACTAAAGGGAATGTTTACAGTTCAATCACCATCACCTTCACCGGCTGCTGGAAGGCTGATGCTCTAACCCAGTGGGAGAGGTGCAGGTAGACAGATAAAAGGGAGGCAGTCTATGGTGTCTGGCTATGCTAAAGGTGGAGTATATCCTTCTCAACTTCTAGCCCTTCCAGGGTACACTCAGATGGGGACTGCTAGTACTGGTAGTCTCCAGGCTGGAGTTAAACCTCTCTAGCTTTTGTTAGACAGACTGTACTCTCACCACACTATTGGCCCCTCTCATGAATCATATTTATAATGTCTGGAACTGGGCTACATTTGACCTGTTGCTGAGCAGAACACAAAGAATAAACAACACATATTACAGCTGTCCAGCATATCACGTCACAGAAGACTTAAATAAATATACAATGAAATTGCTGGCTAAATACACAATATATACACATTTCATTACACTACAAGATTATTCTGAGGGGCAGCTTGGTCCAAGATGTGAGATTAGAGTTAGTGGACTCGAGTGAAGGAGAGAGTCATTGTCAGGATCCCGGGCCGTCCAGGCTTGCGGGGTCTGCCCCACTTGTGTTAGTCCCCCCTGGGCCGGTACCTTTAGCCACTGCCACTGACCTTACCTCCAGGGT
>CM070035.1:70129491-70140413 GCA_036250615.1 Ptychadena robeensis | reverse complement strand
GCTTAGATTCCCTGCTCCTGGCACCCCCGCGCCAACCCAGGACCTGCGGCACAACAGTCATAGAGTGTAGAGTGAATCAGATTGTGCAGGTTTCTGTCCCATCATCCGGGTCTGGGAGGGGAGGACAGAGGGCACAAGGTGGTCATATAAAAGGGTCAGAGAGGAATAGTAATCAAGCTGGGTGAGAGTGGGTATTTCTATCAAGGAGTGTGGGAGTGTGAATATGCTGGGTAAGGCCAAGGGGATTAATTTAAGCCTGACAAAACTGTTTGGTAGATGGGGATCTGTGGCAATATTGAAATCCCTAAGAGTTTAGGTGGGTAGGTCAGGGGGAGAAAGCGTAGGAGCCATCTGTAGTTGTCAATGCCTGGGAAGGGGTGATAGATCATAGCAATTATGACAGTAGAATGGAGCGTGTTTTTACTTTGCACAGAATATAGTGATGGCCAAACATCGGCCTGGACTGTCCGCGAACGGGTGGGTCGGACTTTTAAAGAAGTCCGCCTGTTCGCGGACACATTAAAATTCCCTGCCTCTAGGCGGGGAATTTGAATCGGAAAAACCGGATGTGACGTCACGTACGTCACATCCGGTCCCTGGACCGCATCCTGGAACGCATAGTTCCTGGTTAAGGGAGCCGGATGTGACGTCACTGACGTCACTTCCTGCTCCGAGCCGTTTTTTTCACTAGAAGACCGGCTTCATGCCCGGTCTTCTAGTGAAAAGATTCTTCCTCCGGCACGATCTCGCAGGTTCTGATCCTGCGGGAGGAAGAATATAGATCTTCTTTTCGCCGGTGAACGGGCGGGTCGAACACCCGTACTGCTCGCCGGCGAGAAGGGGGGCGAACATCCATGTTCGCCGCCGAACTGTCCGCCTTGCGGGCAGTTCGGCCATCACTGACAGAATATCAATAGATCACATTCTTTGGCTGTTGTTTCATTGCAATGTTTCTCTAATTACAACTCTGGAACTGATCTTGATCCTAGAAGGATTTGAATGATGTTTGAACAGAGCAAAAATCTTTTACTGAAATCCCTGCAATGTACAGAATTGACCTAGAGGTCATTTTCTATCTGCCATTAACAGTGTGATTTTTGTTTTTCTAAGTTACTAAGTTACTAAGTTTCTAAGTCTCCAACACACTGATCTTAAGTGACAGAGGTAGTTACAGAGTAAGTGGGACCACTCCAAGTTAAGGCAGAATGTGTCTTATTGCCTTGATTCTCAGGTAGACATTAATGAAGAGGAAGAATATGCAGAAATCTGCTCATAGTCTAGGCCTAAGTCATTGCTGGGTCTTCCAACAAGACAATGACACAAAGCATACATCAAAATTAGTCCAACAGTTCCTCGAGGATACCAAAATACAGATCCTGGAGTGGCCCAAAAAGAGCTTACATGGAATAAGTTGATGGGGAGCTCCTACAGAAAGTGGTCCCTCAAAATAGATTTTGTAGCAGATTCACGGAGAAGACTGTTAGGTTTGGTGATTACTTCTTAGGTTGCTGGTTTGTTCAGGCCTGCAAATAACCTGTGACTGAAGTCAGGCGTGTGGGGAGAATAAATTGTACACTGTCCCCACTCAGTGTAGAGGTGGCTGGTCCAGCACATCTTTTATGTAATGTGAACAGATGCAGTTTCTATCAAGTGTTGTTTCTATCATGTTTCGGCCTCATGGGCTTCATCAAGATATAAGCACTGCAAAAAAGACTCCTGTTTGATCTTAAAGGTGCATTTAATACACCATATGCTAATCTTCCCTGCCTACATTTTAGACCTCTTACCACTTGAGCATATTTGATGCATTTTAAAAAAACAATATGACAAAGCAGACCAAAACCTCTTGTGCAAAGAAAAGACAAGACTAGAGGAACTTTTGTATTCAAAACTATAGCCCCCACTTAAAGGGTTACTACCAAATGTGTGCGGTGTTCAGCTAAGTATCCCCTATGGAAAGTTTAGATATAGTATCACATACAGTATGTGATGTTGCACCTTGGTCAATCTTAACCAGTTATCTCTAATGCCTACAACCATCTACACATAGCTCATGCATGATGGTAGGGAATAAGTATTATAATGCTTTGTACCAAGTACACAAAGTCTTTTTGTAATTTTTTGAATTTAAGATTCAGTTGTTAACAGTCAGTTGTTACATGTAGTAGCGTACTCAAAAAAACATCCTTGAATGGATGATATGACAAACACTGCCTTATTTCAAGCCATATAAAGCAGAATTTAGTGAACTAGAAAACAAAAGATTGTTCTAAAAAGGTTTTGCAATAATGTCTGGCCTAGCAAGTGAGTCAATGGATGTTAGACTGAGACATGTCCTTCTGTACAATAAAAACATGTATTGGTGGTTAAAAACCTGTATATCAAATTGTATCCTATGACTGTGTCCCATTTATAAATAAAGTGATAATTTAGCACCATCTGTGAGTGCTGCATAAAGATCTGCTTCATTTAGCTTCTGTCTACTGAATATGTAAATGATAAAATGGGTAATCTGGTAACAATTTGACTCTGTCTATGTAAGCCCTTGAGTGTTGACACTAATTTGACATCCACAAAATGAAATGCCACTTATTCTTCACACAGTACAGGGATAAACTTGTAATAAGAATTGAGCTATACTAAAATATAAAATGGATGCTGATGCCAGAGAGATTCATATTTGTTGAATTATTTTAATATTTGGTATCACAATTTCCCTTTCCCCCCCTTCATTTACACAAATATTTGTTACTTTAAATAGTAGTCTTCCAACACAGTATACATTTTGCATTTCCTTTATTAAATATGCCCATATACATTTTTTTATTGATATTATAATTGGCTAGAGCAGGGTGCTAATCAGATCCTCTAAAATGATTACAATTAGATATATTTCTTCCTAAGGAACAATGGAGGGAGCCATAGTTGCCAAACATTGTCTTCTTAAATCCTAATTACATGGGAGGGCATATAATTGAACAGAAATAAGTAAAAAAATTACTTTCAGTGTAGATTGTGTATGTATTTATCATTTACTGCCAACTGAAATATTGGTTTTGGATGATCTGAGCCACTAATGCATATATGCGAGGCATATAATATGCTAATTGCACAGCTCCCTTTAGTTTACATTCCAGCAAAAGATAGGATGTGAGCATGTAATTATAACATTAGGATAAAATGGACCTATCATACTGCACAAGCATAGAAGGCCCAGGATGTTAAAAGATATTTTATTTAGTAAGTAACTACCCCAAAGGTAGCATACACATCTAATATGGAGTTCAATGTACTATATTAAACTATAAGAGAGATATGAGATGATCAAAGTTCAGATGTAAGCAGCCAAGCATATAACACCAACATAGGTCTCACTTCAATAAATGTCTAGAAGTGTGTATCTTGTTTAGCTTAAGGCCATGTTTCCACAACTCCCCTGCGTTAAGTGCATTACTTCACAGGGAGGTCAACTGACCCCATATATATTACCTGCCTGCCCTACTGACTGTTTACATGGGGTGGAGCTGATCCGCCTGCCGGGGGTTGATGTAGTTCCCTGCATTAACCCCCCCCCCCGGGGTATCGGCTCCATGCCGTGGAAACTGTCATTGCGGCAGGCAGGTAATATATATGGGGTCCCTTGACCTCCCAGTGAAGGAATGCACTTAATGCAGGGTGGGGGGTCAATGTAGCCCTTTATGTCTTGGAAACATAGCCTTAGGAGGGTAAACATTATTCATTCAAGGTCTGAATATACCAGAACACATGCATGAATGAGAGACCATTTCTGTTTATTTGATTGGCAATAACAGAAAGCACAAAGTTCTGGAGTTCCACTTGCCTTTTTAATAAAGATTATGTATTTAGTATTATCTGTAGGATTGTTTGAGTTCATTTTGCAATTTTGTAAAAAAAAAAAAAAGTGGTAACAGTAACCTTAGATGGTTTTCATTTCTGAAAGTTCAGGCTTTAGAAGGTATTTCAAAAGAGTGAGGTTTAATATGCCATAATACCGGACTCTAAGGAGTGATTTTATGAAGCAGATTTTGACCTTACAACACTATACCACTGCTTTACGTAAAAAAAACAAAAGAACAAATGACACTTTGGTCAAGGACTGTGGTGTTCTCAGAAATCTGCTGCATAAAGAACTATCACTCTGAAGCCAGAAGAGCATCATTAAAATTACAGTGAGAGGACTTGAAGCTTGATCGCGTGTTGACTAAGGATGTCAAGAGATTATTTAATGAATACTGCTCTGATAGTCTTTACCTATTTACACCTACGGAACAAGCTGCTATCAGGATTTTGACCCATACTAGTGAATAAGAAAGATTCACACAATCCACTGACCAGATGGGTCATGTCCTTCTCCATGAGTTCTCTTGCAGGAGAACTTCCTTGGAGAACTTGTCATCCCAATTAGATCTCTCCTCCATCAAAATAACCTTTTTCTCTGACTGACTAGTAAAAATGCTCTTAATAATGAGACATTCACTTGAGACAATGTCCTAAAAGTCCTGGTGGTGCCAACAGCTGTTTCCTTTTTTGAATCTGTTATTAGTCTAAATAACTCATGCAGGCTTTGTTTAGTGATGGATGTTCTCACTCCTTTTAGCCGGTGAGCAGTATGGGTATTCGACCCGCCCCGTTCGAGTAGAGAACCCGGTCTTGCAGTCAAAAGCCGGCTCAGAAAGCCAGACAGGACGTAATCGTAACCAGGAACTATGTGTTCCAGGTACCGGATGTGACGTCACTGATGTCACTTCCCTATTTTCTGTAATTTAAATTCCCCCCCCCCCCCCACCAATAGGTGGGGAATTTGAATCTGCCCGCGAAAAAAGACCAATCCACCTGTTTGCAGACAGACCTTGGGGAAGTGGAATGTGACGTACAGAATGTAGAGTAACCTTGTAGTGTGTAGTAGTGAGCAGCAACCAATGCCCTCTTTTCATTACAAATAAGTCCCAACCATATGATTCCTAATATCACCATCACTTTTATAAGACTAATCTGGAGCTTTTTCAGTCTTATCACTGATATGGCGGCATTTGTAGGGTATCTTGGAATTTCTTGGAGTCAGTTTTCTATTTAGCCATTGCATAGCCAAATGCCATCACTGTGGACAAAAAGCAATGCACTTTTAGGTGGCTGGTGGCCGTTCACAAGTGGTTGGGTAATGGCTACAGCACCACTTCACAATTGTCTAAGTAATTTAGCAGTAACTTAATGAATAAACGAATATTTGGTATTCCTTGTATAATTCAATAATGATTGCTGCAGGCTAGCTGTAGTATAGTAAAAAAAAAAAAACAGTCTAAAATGTGTTTAAAGCCATCATGCTGCTAGATTATTCTCTGTCTGTGTCTAGATTAGGAAACATGTACTGAGTAATAAGCATTTACAAAGTGATTGTAGTAAATTAGGACACCAATGATGCTTTTCAAGCTTTTATTTAGACTGGGTGTTAGCATATTTGATAGCATCATCCAAAAAACGTGTAATTGCAGCACTTTTCTCACTATGCCTCTATGCCCCAAGATCTGATCATCATCCAGACATGTCAGAGAGTCAATATTAACGGCAGGATTTTAATGATAAAACTTCCTTTTAGCCTAATACCTCCATCCTTTTGGTTATTACTTTTGAACTATATGTAATTAAGTGGCATTTTCATACGCATTAATACATTTTAATTACTTATACAGCTGATTTATTGATGAGATTAAGGTTGTTAGAATGTTAACTGAGGTTGTTATCTTCAACGTTTCCTTCCTGTCTAAATTCCCAGACATGTTAATTGTCTATTTCTCTGCATGTGGCATTCTGGCAGAGGTAAAGTATGCATCTCTAAATCATTTTCATCCAATCGAATCTTACTGCTGTCATCTTAAAATGACTTAAAACACGTTTGATCTTCAGCATTCTAGGATATGCATATTAAAAAGATGGGAACTGTGCTGAGGATGTATTTATAGTTTAAAAAAAGAAAGGATAGGATAAGTTTCTAAAAATATGTACTACCATTCAGTGGCAATCTATTTAGCAAGTGTACAGTTAGAGCAGTGAACTTTTGAACTGCTTTCACCTCGTCAAACAAAATAAAAGCAAAGGCTCATCTATGTAGCAGGAGGTCTGCTCTAGGTTTTCACTGGGGATATGCTATTTAATATAAATTTTCCTTCAAACCAAAATTCAGACAAGATCTGCCACCAGCTGTCATACTGCTGTGCAGAAATGTGCACCTTTGGCTCTCATCTTGATCTTATTTTACAGTCAACTAAAAGCCTAACAGGCTTGATACAAATATGTTCAAGACTATATATTATATAAAAAGATACATAAAAATAAAATAATTAACAAAATGTATACTTTCAAATATAAAATAGGGCTTAGTCAGAATCACAAATGACCTTGAAAATGTTGACAGTATGTTTAGTGTTTGTATTTTCTTCCTAATGGGTTAAAGAGGGTAAAAGCACCCACTAATCTTGGAAATTGACATCAAACATCAATGCAATATGGGAAGAGAAGCTTCACACTTCTATAGTATCTTATAAAAGAAACATAGGAGTTCCTTCTGAAATTTCCAGCTGATGGTCATGATTAGTGATGGCTGAACTTCGGCCATGTCCTTCGGCAAACGGGCGGATCGGACTTTAAAAAAAGTCCGCCGTCCGCCCCTTCGCAGGCAGATTTGAATCTGAAAACCGGATGTGACGTCAGTTACTTCACGTCCGGCACCTGGAATGCATAGCTCCTGGTTGTGCTAACCGGTTGTGACATCACTGACGTCACATCCGTGTTTACGAACCGGCTTTTCACTGAAAGACCGGGTTCTCTACCTGGTCTTCAGTGAAAGGATTCTTCCTGCGGCGGGATCTCGCTGCTCCTGATCCCACCGGAGGAAGACTAGAGGGCTCCTTCTCACAGGCAAACAGGGCGGGTCGAACACCCGTACTGCTCGCTGGCGAGAAGTAGGGCGAACATGCTGTCCGCCTTGCGGGCAGTTCGGCCATCACTAGTGATGATCTTTTGGCTTCTGTACTTTGTGAGCCACTGACCCAGATAAAGTATAGAAATAGGGACATTTCTGTGTCACTTATTATTATAGTAGTCCCACAGTCCACAAACCATCTAAGACTCTTCAGACCTACTGCCCAAAACCACCATCACCCAAACCTTATTTTTACCTAATAATGGACCAAAAACCTAATTTGGAATTAAATGGCCAAATTGGCCCTTTTACTAACAATATAGCAATATTTTTACCCTAAATAACATCAGTACGTTATAACTCAGCAATGAAATACCCACTTCCCATACAAGGTTGCCAGTCTTTGAAGGTTCTTCCCCCTATTGGTACTACTGCCTTGACTCAAACCATATTAGGCCCACAGCAATCCCCATAAACACTCTACATATACCCAGTCACTCTTTGTTGACCCAGCTGGCCATGCAACTCCACCCAATGATGGGTCCTGCAACCATTTTAATATTAAGGATGTTGTCCACCTTCAAAGACCCGAACCATCAGAGCCACTATGACAAATATACCAACACCAATAGAACACAACAAATGGTTGGGATGGTGGGAATTTACATACACATAGCTGCTGTGTCAAGACTGACTGACCCACCCCTTTTCCTACCCAATAACCCAGTCACATCTAATCAGACTACCCCGGCTTTCTGCGGCCCAATCAGGTTAGAACCACCTTTCCATAATATTAGTATTATTGTAACCTACTGATCCTTTTAACCCCTCACTCTGTACCCCCTTACATCCCTGTCATTAAGGCCCTACCCTCTACTTCTTTTTTTTTTTCCTGACAGCTCTTGGCCTTTATTTCTAATGAATGCTTATTCTAGCAAAGAAGAATTGAGGATATACAACTTACATTATTGAGAAGTTGAGCAATGGCAGCCTTCACTGAAAAAAAATATAATTGCAACAATGCACTAAATGATTTAAATACAGAATGTAGACTATTTAAATATCACCCAGCTAGTCGAGTTAGAATGAGTGAAAATTGATAAAATACAGAAACACTGATCAATGGGTCTGTCTATAGAAAGTCAGTAGTATCTAATGAGTATAAATGATGAATGGAGGGAGGGAATTGGTCATGTTAAGATAAAACACGCTGCTAAACAATCAACTGAAAACATATTAGGTACATGACCATAACAATTCTTTTTTAGTAAAGCATTATTTTAGAATATTGTTCGTAGTCACTACATAAGTATTTTTATCCATTTTGCGTTGCAGTATCCAAGCCTTTATATCGTTTTTTAATGCAGGACAAAGGATAAAGCATGTCCTCCATTCTCATTTATTATTCTCCACTAGCTTCCTAAACCTATGAATAAGTAGCACCCACATGAACTGCACATCTGTTAGACTGTGCCCTTGCCACTAATTATTAGAAATGCTGTAGATCTTTTATACAACATACAAGAAGAAAACGTTGTATTTGTAAGGCCGTTTTACAATGCTTCAGATGCTGCCTTTTGTTCCTGTTTAACCCCCCTTCAAATAATGTACATCCCAGAGTCCCTTAATATTGAAAAATCTGATACACATTGACCTATGGTGTCATCGAAAAATCTATAATCTGCAAAGACTTGCTATCTGTAGGACACAGATAACATCTTCTCGTACTTTATTATTTTTCCCAGACTTCTCATGAAAATGAAAATGCATGTACTGTTAAAATTACAAGGGGAGCTTTGCACTGCAGGTTTATTTATAACATGCCTGTTTGTTTTATTTGCTACATCAAAAAAAAGCAATGCAAGAAGAGCTGAGAATGTTATTACCTGTATATTATATTTTCACTTCCAAATTAAATTTTAGAAATGTTGAATCAGCGCTTCCTGAAACCATCACATGCTTTAAAACTGTTTATGGACATTGATGCTGAATATACTGAGAAAGAAAAATAACGTTTTCCATTAGTATTTCATCTTAGAACATTGTGTAGGTGGGGAAAATTTCCATGGAAACAAGCTGCTCGTTGTAATAGAAAATAGAAAATTCTAATTATATCAAAATCCAAATAAAGTTTTAGTCTCTGCTGTTATACCAAAGTGAGTTGGAGACGTTCACAGAATGAGAGGACTTAGACACGGTTCAAGGTGTATGAGATCACTCATATTTCTATTAAGGTGTAACTTTTCCATTTAGAAGATGATTCTCCATATGCAACAGAGTTTGACTTACAAAAAAGTTACAGTTGCTGGATGATGACATTGGAATTCCCATTTCTCTTCATATAGGTCTTGAAGCACAATAAAACATTAAGATTCTATACCTACATTTAAATACATTTTCTTTTTAATATGAACAGTTTTCCAATCCATGCTTGGATTCTTCCATCGTATAGCAATCAGAACAGGCAAAAACATGTCAACACAGCAGGCATTATGATAAAAGCATGTCTTCCTGTTCTGGCTTAGGAATCCCTTCTGCCCAAACTACTTTTCAGCCAAACTGCATCCTCGAGTCTATACAGATGTGTTTAAAACAGTACGGACATGTCTTGTCTGCCTGGTGGTGAGATGCTGCTCTGGCTGACTTAGCCCCAGTATTCACCGCCCATAAAACCCCTGCATTTAATGCAGGGGTTTCAATGTAGCGCTCAAGCCGGCCAATACCAGCAATGGGGCTTTGACAGGGCAGGCTCCACAGGCTGGCCTCCATCAGGCTATTATCGATGCAGCCCATCTGCGTCCATAGTAACGTGACGGAGGCTTGCGCAGGCATCAGCTGATGACGGCGCATAGTGGAGCCTGGGGCTATCTGTTTAGACAGAGCTGCATCACCAGACACCATGTGGATTTGTTTATTAGTGAAGGTCTGTCTGCAAACAGGCAAATTGGACTTTTAAAAACGTCCGACGTCCGCCTGTTTGCCGGAAGATTGAAATTCTCTGCATGTTTGCAACACAGTTGCTGGTTTTGATACCCGGATGCGACGTCACTGATTCCAGTTTAAGCCGGTTTTCTTTCAACAGAGACCCGCTTCTCTCTTCGGTCTCTCCTGAAAGAATTCTTCCACTGGACGGATCTTTCTGCTCCTCCGGCAAGCGGAAGAATAGTAACCTTCTTTCAGCCTGTGAACAGGGTGGGTTGAACAAGCGAACATGTTATGTTCGCAGCTGAACTGTCTGGACAGTTTGGCCATCACTAGTGTTTAGTTTGAATTTCCTGCAGCTATACCAGTTGTAGGAGATTCACCAGATGATATGATATGATTTGGCAGTCGGCCCATATAATGAGACTCTACCCTGCACACCATTGCCCGTTAAAGACTCTGTATAGCAGTGTGCTTTGGTGTGCTCCTATGTTTGCTTACCTATCTGTCTGTTATCAAGGGTCTTGTTGCCAACAGTGACCCAGCCTGATTTGGACTTTGCTTGAATTCTCCTTTCCCTGTTTTTGGATTGTGCCTGACCAAGCCTCTTGCCTTATCCATTTGTACCGTGCTTTCTTGGACTGTTTGTTTATGACTCTTGGTGTGTTTCCTGGATTACCCAATAAAAACTGTTATCTGGATTTCTGGTTTTGGTAGTGATTGTGTGCCCTGGCACATTAGACTATGTCATTGTTTTATACAGTATACAGGAATATACCCATTTTTGTGAATTTGGAATAAATTTTGCTTTGAGCAGCCAATTATTTTTTTAGTTGACGTTTATTTTGGCTGCTTCTGTCACAAATTTACTGTTCATACTCTCACACATAGCCCTTACCATACAAATTTAATAAATGTAATAATGTTTTTTCCTTAAAAAATTTGTTTTTGGTACTGCTCTGATAAAGGCTGGTGCTGTCCCCACAGGAGGGTATATATAGCCTATACAGTGGAGGAAATAATTATTGGACCCCTCACTGATTTTGTAAGTTTGTCCAATGAC
>CM070035.1:70078802-70098104 GCA_036250615.1 Ptychadena robeensis | reverse complement strand
CCCCCAATTTTGGGGGTGAAAAAGTGCGTCTTATGGTCCGAAAAATACGGTAAATATATATTTTTGCATATAAATGTAATACCAATGACTCAAATTTAATATATGCTTTCAATATTAAGAGACATTTAAAAGTCTTTTGGATACCATCGTTCTACCATTTTGGTCCTTGTGTAGGCTCTTCCTCTGATATGGCATTCTCTACCTTCTATTTTTTCTCCTGTTTGAGAACCTGTAAGATACTACCAACAATGCTGTCTCACATTTTACATGCATTGTCCAACAGAAAACCCTCCAATTGAGCATAGTGTATTGCAACGTTGTATCTGGCAAGTGATGGCAAGTTGAGGGTCCCCCAAAGTCATTAGTCTCTAATAAATGTTTGATCTTGACTTATTGGTGGGCTTTTTCTTAAGCATGCACAACTCAGAACATCTAGGGATCTCACTCACATGTTGACAGCTGGTGCTTGTAGTCCTACATAAACAGGGGTCTGCCCACCACTTGCATTCCTCAAGTGATAAGCCATACCATACCAATATTGGTGACCTTAATTGTAATAGCAGCTTAAGTGCATGAATGTCAATAAAAAGTAGCTTCAAATAGCAGATTTTCATCACTGAGCTGATGCAAGGGACAAATAAAAAATATTGCAAATTAACAAAAACTGCTTTTTAATTAACAATTAAAATTATTAATATTTTAATGTCAGGAACACATTCTCTTTTTTGGGGCACTTATTCTATTGGAAATACATTTTCCCCTGGACTCTAGTGTATTCTACTTTTGCATACTTGAGAGCATTAAATTTGCTGCGAAGACATAGGTCTGCTTTAAAGCTCAACATAGAATCTCTGCAGGTGCAGTTTACAACATATAGAAAACCAAAACCACTTTTTTATTGCATTGAGTGGGTGAAGAGTTGGTCTGCTTTTCATGCTTTTTATCATAGTGTGTGCACCTTTAACCAGCTAGCCACTGTCAAAAAACTGTTCAAAATTTCTATTAAAAGTTTTTAGGGAAATACAATAAAAAAAGGGAAATCCATCAATGAGAACACTATAACTGGTTATATCTGTTTCTGTTTGAATTGTCGTAATAGGAATAGCCATATGTACAAGACAGGGTGTAAAGGAAAATCTATCAAATGGTAAATAAGTATTAAAATAGTATAGCTTTTTTTAAAAGCTTCTAAAATTTGTTCAATATGAACACATGTTTTGGGCTTTAGATATATGGTAGCCAATTACAAACAAAGGCTTGTTCCTTATGAGGCCCTGAATGTAATCTTGAAGAAGTCTACCATTATGCTTGCGTGGGTATGGCTGATGTGTGTAGGTGGTTAATAAGGGATCCTCCACATGTAATCACAATTGCTGTAGCTGTCCATGGAAACTTTCTGTTCTGTGTAAGCTTTACACCTAACTTTTAAAAAGAAAATTCAGCCCTTTAAATTGAAGAACAAAAATCCTCTATAGGCACATTGTATTAACATCATATTTTACATGTAATTAGCATGCAGTAAAATTGCCATAGACAAACCTAACCAATATATGCAAACTGAGATTTTAAGATTTTATTTCAATATTACTACAGAGAAGTGCTTAGGCCATTTTATTGCTCTAAATCTGATCTGAATGATAATGTTGACAGTAGTGAGACCCAGGAGTGGTGCACTAAACATTATTAGCTTTTAGAACCTGGTAATGCCATTGCAGTTCATTGCCTAATATTCTGTGAGTTTATAATCTCTGTGTTCAGAGTTTAGCTGAGATCAGTAAATGATCTTTATTGAAACTTAACCTTTATAAAAGTTCAAAATGTTTCGCAAACCATATTGCTATTGTGTCTGCTTCATTAGTTCGTATAATGGATATTTCATGGGCCTTGCAGCAATTAGGACAATATCAAACCTAGGATATTTCAAATATAATTGTTGAGGAAAAAGAGTACAACACTATTACAAGCTTTGCAGGAGCAGACTGGTGCAAAGTCTACATAAGAGCTGCATACAATGTAGCCACGTTCTCAGGTTAAAGGATATCTGCTTAGCCCTATATTATTACTATATTAAGATAAGTATCAGCATGCCAAGTCATTACACCGATAGGTGATGGTATCCCAAGGTAGGTCCAAAAGGTAGTTCTCTATTTGCAGTCATTATAGTTTCTGATCTTCTGGGAAGACTATTCACTATGCAAGATTTTGAAGTGTTTGTAAACATCAAACTAAAAAATAGTTCTGTGCAGGCCAGTCAAGTTCTTGCACTCCCCATTCAGCCACCAATCTTTTTATAGACCTTGTTTTGTGCATTGTCACACAGATCTAATCATATAAACAATAAATTCACTGGAATGAAGGAGCCTAGCCCAACTCCTAAACAGCCCCATACCATTACACATCCTTCACAAGGTGACGGTCATACAGGTCATGTTTGCCTAGCATTCTCCAAACTCACACTTGAGTATTCAAAATAGCAGTAGGGTGGAGAATAATTTTCTCCACTTGTATACAGGTGTTCTCCACTTGTACAAATGTGCTTTTAGTTAAATTATTTTAGAGGTACTGATTGAGTCACCACACAGGGGTCGACATGAGTGGGACGTGGTAAGCTTGGGCTGGGCTCGAGCGCTTGTTGATTGAACGTGAATCGATGCGCACCATTGTGCACAATCAATCCCAATCAATACTGGTCCCATCCAAAGTAATAGCATTTGAAAAGGGATTTACCAACATGTTTATTACCTGTTTTGAGAAAAGGTGGCCTCATTCAATTCCCGAACAATTGATCGCTATGTGTGTTTGGACTAAAAATTGACCCATGTATGGGGACCTTAAGTCACCTCCCATGAAATTTTAGTTGCTGAATCCTATTGAAAAAAACATATTGTTCACTGCAATACTTGTAGTACAGCCTTCAGAGTCCATTATTGCTCACCATAAGTTGTATCTGAAAGCATGTTGCTCATTGTAGTTTGTTCTTTGTTTTTTATTTGATTGCATTTGTACAAAACTTCAATTAAAACTTACTGCATAAATAACAGTTACCCAGTGCATTCTGACAATGCACATCACTGTTGTTAAAGGATTGTGTAATTTCTTTAACCTGCATGGATAATGGTGTCTAGACAGAATTATTAAAATGATTATTAATCCAGTAAAAAAAAGTAATGAGTGTGGAACAAGATGGGCAGGTTTCCCCATATTAAGGATATATTTTGAGGAGGTGCAAAATGTGATATGTTTGGGGGTTTTGAAGAATAAGAGTTGGGTTTATTTACAAATAGGGATGTACACAAAGGGTTATTTACAAGAAACAAAGGGGGAAAGGAAAAAAGGCATAGGGGAACATGAGAAAAATGCATATGGCATGTTCTATTCTATGGTTACATTCTCAATCTCAAAACGATCTGGTAGAGATTGTTGAATTTTTTTTCATATCGTCCATTTCGACGAATTTGAGTTAATTGCAGAGCCCCTGAACATGGTTTCCTCACCAAACTTGCTGGAGATATAAGGAAGGGTTGTGGGTATACTACAAAAAAGTAAAACTGTAACATAAATAGTTACAAATTAAGTTCAAAGTCAAGTCACAATTTCAAAAATTTGAAATTTTGACTTTGATTTTCAATTTAGTTTATGCAAAAACTACATGTGCTAGAGCAATACTTTTTTTTTTCAAATGTTCCCACAACCCTTCTCTCATCACATTGGTGATGATATCAATTTCAAAAGGCTTTGCAATCAGCTCACAAAGTCAGCTAGTCGAAAAATTCGACCATCTCTAGTGCCTGGTCGCTTCTATCTTTGCACCACACCCATTTGCAGTTCCACAGCGAATCATTCTTTACCCCCTGGAAGGGGCCTTTTTTTTACCTGTAATAAACTCTATAATTCTGCTATCCTTGCAAAAATTCTCCAAAAGATCATGGAAGCTAAAGCAGGGTACAATCATCGTAATGATGACGTCATTATGCTGCTGTAGGGTACGATCTACCCTGCAGCAGCGTGATGATGTCATCACGCTGCTGTCAGATATCGGCGGAGCTGTACCCTGCTTTATAGTCCATCCCTCAACTCTGGCCAAAGTAGAATGACAGGTCTCAGCATATCAGCTCAGGAAAGGTCTGAAGCTAAATAATTTCTCAAAGAGTTGTAGTTTTAACAAACAAAGGTTGTAAAACCTCAAAGGTGTTTACTGAACTCCAAGACTTTTCCTTTTATGGCCCCTGCCATATATCTTCAGCTGGGTCTAAGGGCACTCATCATTCTCAGGATAAGCTGCCTTCAAAGAAGCTATGGGTGTTATAGGCCAGGTAGCTGTTCTTTGCATTTATTTCTCAATCCAGATAGTTACCAGTGATGGCCGAACTGCCCGCAAGGCGGCGGCGACGAACATGGATGTTCGCCCTCCTTCTTGCCGGCGAGCAGTACGGGTGTTCGACCCGCCTCGTTCGCCGGCGACAAGGAGATCTCTATTCTTCCTCCTGCAGGATCAGAAGCAGCGAGATCGTGCTGGAGGAAGAATCTTTTCACTAGAAGACCGGGCATGAAGCCGGTCTCCTAGTGAAAAACCGGCTCTGAGAACAGGAAGTGACGTCAGTGACATCACATCCGGCTCCCTTAACCAGGTACTGGATGTGACGAAACCAAAGTCACTTCTGTTTTTTCTGATTTAAATTCCCCGCCTAGAGGCAGGGAATATGAATCTGTCTGCGAACAGGCGAACTTCTTTAAAAGTCCGATCCGCCCGTTCACGGAGAGACCTGGCCGATGTTCGGCCATCACTAATATTTACCCATAGATATACTTCTATAACTGAGCCAAAATAAATATTCATGTTGCACAGTCCAACATTAATCTATTGGTTTGTGCACACTTTTTTTTATTACGGAAGGAAGAGGAGAGGATGATATACGAGACTACCTGCAATGCAATGATCTTTATAATACTACTATTTCTCACTACAAGCTTTAATGAGGAACTGCACTTGTTTTAGCGACTCTGCTTGCTGTTAAACCCTACACCCATCAATTACGTTGTTTATATGGTTCAATTATCAGTTAGGAATTGGTCTGTTAGGAAGCAAAGTCAAAATGGCTCTACATAGATGGGCACTGCCAAATACAGACACAGCAGGACACAAAGGGTGCTAAAATATTCATAATGGCTAGTTCTAGGTCCCCTACTTGCCTTTTTATGAATCCACATTGTAGCTTCTCTTGGGAAAGATAGATACATGCAGTGCTACATTTGATCAAATATTTAATTGCAAATTGTAGCTTATGGTTTACAGCTGTAAATGATTCCCCGTTGTAAACATTTAAAGCCTGAACTTTTTGCTTTCAACTGAGTTACTATTTTAGGATCGTATATACAAACTCTGCAAATATTACTGCTTGGGCACTAATAGTACATTTTAGCCTTTAGATAGTTTTAAGATTTGTGCAGCATTCACTTCACTCTCTACTACATATTTAATGTACTTCAACAAAGATACTTCTGCAGAACTTCTATAAGTGTCACTATATCCAGCTTCTCAGAGATTCCTATGCATGCCTGAGCAGAATACATCAGAATGATCCCTTTGCACTATGAAATCGAGTCCTTCGAGTCTGTTTAGATGTCCTGATTTTTTCATACACTATGCTACCATGCTAAAATCATCGCGTATAAGCTATATTTTTATACATAATGTATACCTGATGGCTGTATCACCCATCACCAAAAATTCTTCTTGAATGTTTTGCTTTTTTTTACCCAATTCATAACTTTTTGATTACAATGGTTCCTCATCAAACTTAAATCAGACTTGCTTTAATTTCTGTGTAGCATGCTGTGACTAAAGGACTGAATGTTAGCCCCACGAGACTCCAGCTTCTGTCTAGCTCCTATACATCAAAGTATTACTGCATTTCCCCATCTCTAGCTGTGGCATCATAGAATCTAAAATCTATGTATTGCTGCAATCTTTATTAAAAGTTAAAAAGGAAATGAAAGCAGCTGTGAAAATAATGACGTTTAATGCTCTCTTACCCCCACAGTGAACTTGAAATCCTAATTATGGAGAATTTGTATTTATTTGTTTACCCTATTAGGATTGAGTTCATGTGTGTCCAAAAACATGTTACACTTTCACGTCAAATTAACTGATCATTTGAATATCTGATTGAAATTTTGGACAGCAGACTAGTTAAATTCATATAAATGCAGTATATTGGTTAATGTACATGTAGATGGCAATTTTTAAAATCCTGTAAATTCATGGCACCCATATTGAAGCCAATATTCTGCTCAGGGATAGAGTATAACCAAAAAATATACCTTGACAAACTTTAATTGCTGTAGTTCTAAGGCCCCCCATACACCTTACAATCTTACCATACAATTTCTGTACAATCAATGTTTCTTCTACCAAAACCATGTAATATAAGGACCTTTTTAAACCTTCCAATCACTATGTATTCAGGGAGGCCACTACACTACATAGTTGTTGGTAGATCTAATGGAAATTGTATGGAGTGCTCTTAATATGTATGGAGAGCTTAAGCAACAGTCTCAGATATGTTAATCTATGTGTTCCCTTTACCCATGATAGTATATCTTTTCCATACTGTGCATACTTATCCGTTTTTCATGCTCACATTATCATGTCCAAACCTTTAACAGTGGATAAAAGCATATTTTTTTAAATCCTTAACATGTAATTAGACTTCAATATTTATAATAGATGGTCAGATTTTAATATTGTACTTAAATATTGAATTGGAACTTAAACAATACCAAAATGATATTTTTTCTGAATAATTGACCATTCTTATACAAATAGCTCTTTCACTTTGTATATGTTCTAAATTCTTTTAACAAAATAAGTTACGTTTGTTTGGAATGATTAATTATTTTTTTTTCCTGCTTTGTAAATTACTAGTGGTTGGCGAACTGTCCACAAGGCGGACAGTTCGGCCGCGAACAAGCATGTTCGCCCTCCCTCTCGCCGGCGGACAGTACAGGTGTTCGACCCGCCCCGTTTGCCGGCGAGAAGAAGATCTATATTCTTCCTCCGGCAGGATCAGAACCTGCGAGATCATGCCGGAGGAAGAATCTTTTCACTAGAAGACCGGGCATGAAGCCCGGAAGTGACGTCAGTGATGTCACATCCGGCTCCTGCAACCAGGAACTATGCGTTCCAGGATGCGTTCCAGGGACCGGATGTGACGTCACTGACGTCACATCCGGTTTTTCTGATTCAAATTCCCCGCCTAGAGGCGGGGAATTTGAATGTGTCTGCGAACAGGCGGACGGCGGACTTCTTTAAAAGTCCGACCCGTCCGTTCGTGGACAGTCCAGGCCGATGTTCGGCCATCACTATAAATTAGTATGAGGATGTGGACATAACCATATTATGGTCTAGGAAAATAACACTTCTGACAGCTTGAATCTGAATGAGCTTGGTGGACAATAGAAACACTTTGTTTATTTTCTGACATTTTGACATATGAAGCAGTCTCATAGACAGAGGAACTGTTGACAGGTCAGAGAATGTCCTCATCACTGTGTGCTAGTTTCTAGAGAACATCAGTGCTATTTAGAAAACGCAGTGTAGGCAGAATGCTTTGATTAGGACAATCTTTGACCTGTCACAATTTTCTTTTTTCTTTTTTTAACATATTGTATATTGAATCAAGTAAACTAAAAGCAGGTCATATCAAGGCAAGTCTAAAAACATCCCTGTTCTTTGAAGTAGTGGTGTATAGTTCAACTTTCTTCAGCTTCCTGCACTGCTCAAGTAAGGCACCATAAATAGAAAAGTCCAGCATATTGAACCGTCTTTCTGATTCCAAAATTTGTGGGACAACTTGGACCAGATACTACCCTCATGCCCATATACAGGGAAGAGGCTGAAAGCAACACAGTAAGGACACCCATACACCTTCTCTGTTGTCAGATTTCCTTTAGATCTCCTCTTGTTTTACCAAAACCATGTAATATGAGAGACTTTCTAAACAATCAAGTCTACCTGTGTTCAATCACAGAGGACACACAACTACATAGTTGTTGGTAGATCTAAAGGAAATCTGACAGAGAGATCTAAACGTGCATGAACAGCTTAACTGTTACTAATGAAGATGTATCTATTAAACCCCTTTTGTTTTTCATGCACGCTAGCTACTGTGCATAGGGACTTACCCCTAGACAAATACACAGCAAATATCCTGTCCAACTTTGGTTACATGTCCTTAATGGGCACTCTTTCACCACCAATGAAGCAGATATTGTCAAAGGGATTTAATACTTAGCATGGGTTTCTTCCCTACAGTTTAGAGTACAGCATATATATATATATATATTATATTATATATTAATCTTAAACAATATGATACCTTACATACACATAGTACTTTACACTTTTTATTACAATACAGTAAGAACACTGCACAACACAAGCCAGATGCACTTACCATTACACCATGTTACCTTATTAAAAATACATCTAGCTATGTTAAGCATGTACCCCTGCACAATATGCAGCCTACCTCAAAAGTGTGCAAACACCAGGGCAATGTCACACCAGAGGGGATCATTGGTTATACTTCAGAAAAAAATACATATTTTTCTTTTTTTTTTTTCATTGGACAGAAATCATATTTAAAATTAAAGTGTGGGGTCCCATCCCAGAGCATGATTGAGCCCCTTTTAGCCTAGGGTCTGAAATGCTCTGGAAAAGGGGACCATAAACAGCATGAGGTCCCCCCAGAGCATACCTGCTGGCATAGGGTCTGGTAAGCATAAGTGATGTCCTTATATGAGAGACACTGCCCATGTGCAGAGACCATGGGAACCACCTGGAAGATATATCTCCACCTTGCATCTGAATCTTCATTTAGTTGAGGGACACAGATTATCGCTGGAGCTTCAGGGAAGAGACCCTGCTCCATGGGACACTTGACTCTTGTGGCTAAGGTAATATTTGGAATGGTCTTATTTGGATTTTTTTTTTTATGTGTCATGTCTTATTTTTAGGAAAGCTCTTTCAAACCCGCTCTGAATGGGTAAGAGGTATTTGGAACCTCTGTACTCATTCAGTAAGATGGGGATGGTGGGGAGGGGCTCAATGAGCCCCCACCCACAACACCTGGGTATTGCTGTGGGGAAGAGACCTCATTAGCTTAATGAGTAACTATCACATATGATACTTACATCATAGATCCAAGCAGTGGACAGGATATAGGCTGATTTCCTTGATAATAATATTGCCTTATGGGCCATATTCAGTTTTCAAATTCAGATAATACAGTACTCAAGAAACGATTGATATACTGCAGAGTAGAGATGTAGAGATATCTGCAACGTCTCTTAAAATGATACCATCACCAACATTTCTGGAGATATAGAGAAGGGTTGTGGAAACATTGGGAAAAAAAAGTGTAGTGCATAAATTCAGTTCAAAGTAAAAGTAAAATTTTTTACTTGAACTTAATTTAGTCAAAAACTAATTGTGGTAGATAACACAATCTATTTGTGGTAGATGCTTCGCTACATCTCCTGCAAGTTTGGTGATGATACCATGTTCAGGGGCTTTGCAATTAATTTGAAATCTTTGAATTGGTCAAGTTTCTAAAAAAAATTCGACCATCTCTACTGCAGAGTTTAAACCCTTTAATCCAAGTCTATTTACCACTGCTATACTTATGTTGGCAGTCTGAGCGAACTATGATCTGGCCCATATTTAAAAAGGACAACTTAAAGTGGACCTACCACCAGAAATCTATGTTTTTATGAATGGCACTAGCCAATAATAGGGAGGAATGCAGTAAAAAAAACTCAAAAACTTTCCTGTAATGAGCAATTTAATAAGATTACCACACAGCTCCCCTCACTTCCTGGTTCGTGGAAGCCAACACATGAAACACATGGGGTGCAATATCGCGGGTGGCCACTGGGGGGCCAGAGATCTTCAGTGATCTTCTATGGGAATTTTCAAAGCAGGTCACTGAGAATTTAAAGCTTCCTGTGACATCCTGCCCGATTTCTGCCTACAGTGAACCAGGAAGTGAGGAGAGCTGCCGGATTATATTCTTAAATTGCTCATTACAGGTAAGTTTTTGGGGGTTTTTTCACTGCATTCCTCCCTATTATTGGCACTTCTAGTGCCATTCATGAAAACATAGATTCCTGGTGGTAGGTCCGCTTTAAGGCGTATTACCCTAACTGTATTGCTTTTAGTTTTTTTAAATAGCAGAAGTCTAGAACAGTATTTGTAGGAAACATTGATAATTAATACACTTTAAGATATGTTCTGAGGATTATTTTATAGCTTTTTATTGCAAAAAACTAATTTATATAAAAAAATGCATTTAGGTAATATTGAATTTCCTCCCTGTCAGTAAATTTTCTTATATGTGTTTGTTGTTTACCAATATGGTAAAGTTAGCTGCCCTTTCACAGCATGAAGAGTTTACAGAAGCAGTGTAACAAGTAGTTAATGCAGAATTTCCTCCTAAGATTTAGCTTGTCTCTCTTTCTAATGATGGAAACCCAACGTTATCAGCTAAGACAAAAAGCATTATTATGGCCCCAGAATAACTGACATGTCATTAAACTGCTCCTTATTGGCTAATTTACAGGCTGATTAATTGCAATAAAAATAGCTGCTTGCTCCAGCAAAGGACTTTAATTTGTGGCTACCACTGACACACAAATGGCTAATTAAAGTAGACATCAGTGGTCAGGTCTAAGACAGTGAAAGCTGCAGTACAATGTCAAGCTGTTTTACCCTGTGAACTGTTATGCCATTTATACCCTCCTCGTAAAAAAAAAACCATTGTATATATTAACAGCATTAGATTGTTTACAAATTAAAAAAGAAAAAGAAATCATAGCTGTGCAGCCTTCTGGCCTACCGGCTTTGTGAACATTAGTAGGTTTGAAAACCTCTATATATTTTACATCGATTTTGATAAATAAATATAGGAAAACAATTAATATGTATTTTTATATTACAGTAAACAATGCCATTTCCACAAGTGAAAGGAATTTATGAACGTTGACATTTTAAACCTTCTGGGTGTTTAGCCCGAGTTAACTCGGGCTGAAGAAAGTTGCTTAAAAGGATCAGCCCGAGTTAACTCGGGCTGCTGTTACCTGCACCCAGATGGCTTGCAGGCAGCCCAGAGACTTCCTGCTCTTCTCCTCCGTGTCCCCAGCTGTCTGATTTTCAGATGCCGATGATCGTGATCGTGCCGGCGGGTGCGCGATGACGTCATCGGGAGGGGGAGGCTCCAATTCAATGTAAAATGAAAAAAACAAATTTTTTTTTTAAAAAACATATATTTGCTTATGATGAGTTTTCTTTCATGTTGGATTTGATTGGATTGATTTTTCTGTATGCAATCAAGTTCAAAATAAAGGAAAACGCATAAGAAGTAAATACTTTGTAAACGTTTGCGTCCACTGCGTCTTTTTCCCCGCGGTGGACGTAAGTCCGCAGCAGGGAAAAAGATGCAGAGAGGACACATTCCATTCAAATGAATGGCACAGTGTCCACTCTGCACTATTTGAGTGGTGCATCCGCGGTGATGATATGAAGCTGCGGGATGCCGCGTCTTCATTGCAGCACCGCACATTGCCGCCAGAGACACCTCAATTCACCGGAGATCAATGGAATTGTCCCAAGACGCGGAAAAACAGCGCCCATACTGCATGCAGTTTTTCTGCATTTCGGCTCAGCTAAATCAATAGGGAGCACTCTCCCCAATGCAGCAGGAGCGAGCCCTAAGCCACGGGCCAGCAAATGTGCCAGCGTGCGACTTTGTTCCCTGCGCGGTGTATCAGACCGCCTGTCAGTCTTGGTTGATTTAAAAAATGAATTCTAGTTTGAGCAGATTTTTGTGTTTTATGTTTTATTTGATCATTAAATGTGATTTTTAAAAAATATTTAAGCGTTTAAAACTTTATATATTCAGGATGTCTACTAGACCCGTGTTTTTGGTCAGTTACAGGCCGACAACATTTTTTTTCCAATGATAAATAGCGTAACGCTTTTGGTACAGAAATCTGGACCTCGGCGAAACGCTCAGGAGGTTAAACTGATGTTTTATTGCGGTTTTGAAATTTTTTATTTCTAAAGAGAAGACAAAGAAGAACTTTGTGATACCATGTTCAGTAGGGATAAGTTAGTGATTTATTTCCTGGTCTGTGTAAAATGTAATCTTTAGCTTTTAGTGAAAAATGGGTGATGGAGTCCAAACCCTATATTGCTAGAGCTCTGGATTACCATCTGTACTTTGATATACCATTCACACTGCTTGGGGAAAGACAGCCTTGAGTACTTAGGTACCCAACATAATTTTAAAAACATAACTAGCATTTATCATAAATGCTATTGTTATTAACATAACATAATAAACATTTAGTTCTGTCATTTTATTAAGGGGGCTTGACTCTGAATACCAAAGTTGTGATGTATCCATAAATGGTGGGATACATTTTTAGCATTTAGCAAAACTGAAGGATAAGCTTGATAAAATATTATATAATACCATTACAATTGAATGTGACTATCTCCTATACAATGACCCAGATAAAAAGGAAACTTCATAGCCTCCTTGTATTTTTGTGTGCTAAGTAGCCCCCTAAGAAAGAGGAAATTTAACCCCCTTGCCGTTCCTGACATCCCCATCTTGTCCAGCGCTGTCCTGTCAGTACTGCACTGGACGAGATGGGGGGGGGGGGGGGGGGGGGGGCGGCGAAGACCAAGTTTTCAGTGGAATTCCCCAGATGTGCCACTGTGATGTAAACCCTCTCTCCCCTGGTGTGATGTCACCAGGTCTATCACACCAGGGAAGAGAGAGGGTGCCAAAGGGAATTGTACTGGATACAGAAACACATTTCCAAATGAATAATTATTTTTATTATTAACGAAAACAAATATAAATACATACTGTTTTGAAACCTATCATACAAAAGAAGTATGTAAGAGATTTTATCATTCAAATAATACCTTTTATTAATTATTATTATTTTTTTTAAACATAATTTTTTCTAACATAATTGTTTGTTTCAAACATTATTATATTTAGAATGTCTACCAGACCCTTGTACGGACATATTTTGTGAAGTTACACAACATAACTACATTAACCTCCCTATCGCACTGCTGAGGTCTAGATTTCTGTACCAAAAGTGCACCATAGACTTCAATGGTACATTTTTCTTTATGTTGTAGGCATGTAACTTCCCAAAATATGTCCGTACAAGGGTCTAATGGACACCCTGAATATAATAATGTTTGAAACAAACAATTATGTAAAAAAAATAAAAATTTTAATAACATTCATGAGAAAACATAAAAATTAGGGCACAAAGCTATGCTGCTATGTTCGAAATCTCGCCCCAAATAAAGTCACTGGTGCCCCAGATGTGCCCATTTTCAGTTAACCCTCTCTAACCTGGTGTGATGGATGTGATGAAATCACATCAGGGAAGAGAGGGTTACTGCAAATGGGCACATCTGGGGCACCAGAGACTTTTTTTGGGCGAGATTTAGTACATGCACATTGAAAGCAGTATTCTTCATAGAAAACGGCTTTCGTGCAATTTACTTTTCAAATTTCCCGCCGCCTCCCCGATGTGACGTCATCACGTCACTCAGAGGGGGGGGGGGGAAGAGACAGCGGATCCAAGGAGGCATGTCGCATCGGGGACACCGGGACAGCGCAAAACCGTAAGTATGTGCTGTGTGGTGCCCCAATGTTCACCTTCCAGTGCGATTGTGGGAGTAGCAGCGCTGGACAATATGGTGCCGTCCCGAACGCTAGGGCAGTTCAAGTCTATGATGTGCTTTTGCTACAGAAATCTGGACCTCACAAGAGTAATAGGGATTAGGGGTTAAATGGGCTTCAGTGAACACAAACAACAACCAAAACATGGATTTATTAAGGTAAATGTCAAGAAATATTTTATCTTCAAGAAAAGATACAATAATGACTCTTTTTTATTTTTTGAGCTCATTATAAAAGACCTAGCAAATCATACAATTTGGTCTTCTAAGGAAACCAATATTGGTTAGGCCTGAACAGATTTAATCTATCAGGTCGTGAGCCGTACATTGCCTCCCAATTAAATCTGTCAGTTATTGTAAACCCATAAAGTTGCAGAAGGGGGACCCTACTGTATAACTATTTAAAAGAATTCCAAAAATTGCTTACAGTCCATGTTTTTCTTCTTGCATTGCTTCCCTAGTTCACAGCTTTGGTTTCATTGTCTCCACTGTCATGAGTTACAGGATGAGTAATTAGTCCTATGGGAGATACATGCTTAATACATATCATTTTGCAGCTACCTCATTCAGGTGCTAATTATTTTCAGTATTATTAAAAAGCAAATAATTCACTGCATATAACTGAAACTTGATGCATCTTGTGTGAATATTTAATTTTGCACTAATAGCTTATTTGTAGGCTTATTAGCATACTTGCGAGGAAATGCAATTCACAAATCACAGTTACTTTGCTAATGAGGGCCCTTTTTATTTGCCCTATATGGGAGAGCTGAGAAATCTTGTGTTTACAAGCTAACAAGTGAACATGAGGCTAGTATTAAGAATTCTCATTTTAGCAATATAGCTCATATGGGAAATAACTTTTAAATTGTTGATACATTGTTAGAAAACAAGCATTAACAGTGGCAATAAACGCTGGAAAACAATACATACATATATATTTATATAAATAATACAGAATACTTGCTGCACATTAGAGAGTAATGAATAAAATACTCTATTACAAAAGTTATGCAATAATATGAATCTTATTTTAATTAGCCGTCTTGCTTAAAGAGGCAGCTTTCTTGTGGTGTCCTAAACAAATTTTTAACTATATGAAAACTTACATTAAACCAGCAAGGCACGATTGGGAATGGGAAGAATGGGATTTTTAATATCTTGACAATTATGATCATACATTTTTATTGTAATAATAAATAAACAAATGTGTATCATTAAAATCATGTACATCAGCATTAACATACATATAAGACAGATACATATGTATTTTGCAAATTTCCATAAAAAGCTCTCAATATGTTGCCTTATTCCTTCTATATGATCCATTCCATTTCACTCTTGAAGTGTTTCACCTGCTTAGGGCTTTGTCAGGAGACAAGTGAAGTGGCAGGTACTCTCAGTAACATCTAATAAAGACATATACAAATTTAAACAGTATTTACATAGATATGTGCTGTCATCAATTTGCTTTATCACATGCCTTGCCATGGACATTATTAGTATTACCTGGTTTGCAGTCAAACCTTTTGCTAGTAAGTTGGTTTACAGATATTCATCACTATCTGAACCTCTGGCAGTGCTTTCTAAACTGGGGGGTTAGCCCCTCTGGGGGCGTGAAGGTATTCCAGGGGTTGCTGGCCCTCATTCTTAACCTGTGTTTACATGGGGAGGAAGGCTCAAATATGTTCAAAAATAGAAAAGGGGGGCCCTGCATAGAAAGTTCAGGAACCACTGGCCTATGGTGATTAGTTCAAATCCCGTTAGCACGGGCAGTCCACTGAGTATATACAACTATCCAGAGGACAGCCATCTCTGCAGCAATCCACCATTTAGGCCTGTGTGGTAAAGAAGCCAGACGGGAGTTTGCTAAAAGGCACCTGAAGGACTCTCAGACCATGATAAACAAAGTTCTCTGATCTGATGATACAAAGATTGTAGTTTTTGGTGTACAAGTTTGGATAAAAAAAAACAGGGTACTGCTCATCACTAGGCCAATACCATGCCTACAATGAAACATGTTTTTGGCAGCATCGTGGGATTTTGTTTCCGTGGCAAAAACTGGGAGACTATTCAGGATAAAGGGAAAGAAGATTGTAGCAATGTTCAGAGATATCTTGGATGAAAACCTGCTCCAGAGCACTCTTGAACTCTATGGTGACGATTCATCTTTCAGCAGGACAACCACCCTAAGCAAACAGCCAATGTATTACAGGAGAAGCTTCAGGATGACCCTGTGAATGTCTTTGAATGGTCCAGCTAGAGCTCAGACTTGAATCGAATTGAACATCTCTGGAGAGATTTTAAAATGACTGTGCACCTATGCTTCCACTCCAACCCATTGGTGCTTGAGAGTAGTGATGGCCAAACTCCATAACATGTTGTAACTTTTCTTCCACTGGCGAACAGTACAGGTGTTCGACCTGCCCTGTTCACTGTCAGGAAGAAGGTGACTAGGTGACAGATATCGGTCTCTCGTGAAAGAATTCTTCCAGTGGCCGGATAAGGAGCAAAAAGATCCAGCCAGTGGAAGAATTCTTTCATGAGAGACCGATATCTGGCTTAAACCACGTCCGGATATCAAAACCGGGAACTGTACATTCGTGGTACCGGATGTTAAGTCACTGACATCGACTCCTGTTTTTTTTCGATTAAAATTCCCTGTGAACAGGCGAGTAATTTGAATCTTCCCGTGAAAAGGGAGACATCGGACGATCTCGGGTGGACCTGGCCGAAGTTTGGCCATCGCTAATTGAGAGGTGTTACAAAGAGGAATAGGCAAATATTAACAAGGAAAAGTGTGCCAAGCTTGTGACATCATATTCAAAAAGACTTGAGGCTATAATTGCTGATAAAGGTGCATCAACAACGTATTGAGCAAAGGCTGTGTATATTTATGTACATGGGATTTCTTTTATTTGTAATCAATTTGCAATGCCCCATAATGACAATGACCCCATTGTTAATATCGGGTGTTGTGTGTAGTGATGGCGCGAACCCGGAATTTGATGTTCGCGAACGGCGGACGCGAACATTCGCCGCAAACGAACACCGACGACGCCATAGCTTCAATGGCAGGCGAACTTTAAAAACAAAGGGACCCTTTTGCTGGCCACAATAGTGTTGGAAAGTTATTTCAAGGGTCTAACACCTGGACAATGACTGACAGAGGGGGATCCATGGCAAAACTCCCAAGAAATTTTTTTTTCACGCAATACTCTGCACAAAGGATTTTCTACAAATGAAGTCAATGAGATTTGAACATAGAGGGGAGCTGGAGAGCACTAAACAACATGTTGGTAAATGCCTGTGTAATTCCACCTGAAACAACCTGTGAGATCTGCTTTCCACGTTGCCTACAGCTAAAAAAGGTGAATTTTAAATTTATGGAGGGAACTGGTGGTAGATGGACAGGGTGGAGGCCACTGGTGAGATGGTCATATGGCGGACACTGGTGGAGGAGGACGTGTGGAGGACACTGGTGGAGATGGGTCAGGTAGGCGGACACTGGTGGTGGTGGTGCAGTGTGGAGTACACGGGGTGATGGTCAGTATGGAGGACACTGGTGGTGATGTCAGTGTGGAGGACACTGGTGGTGGATGGTCAGTATGGAGGACACTGGTGGTGGTGGTCAGTGTGGAGGACACTGGTGGTGATTGGTCAGTATGGAGGCACGGGTAGGGATGGTCAGTGTGGAGGACACTGGTGGTGATTGTCAGTGTGGAGGACACTGGTGGTAAGGGTAGTATGGAGGACACTGGTGGTGATGGTCAGTGTGGAGGACACTGGTGGTGATGGTCATTGGAGGACACTGGTGGGGATGGTCGTTGTGGAGGACACTGGTGGTGATGGTCAGTGTGGAGGACACTTGTTGGTGAGGTTATGGAGTGACACGGTGGTGATGTGCAGTGTGGAGGACACTGGGTGTGTGATGGTCAGTGGTGGAGGACACTGGTGGTGATGGTCAGTGTGGAGGACCTGGGGGATGCAGTGTGGGGCCTGTTGGGGGATGATGGATATTCCCCTAGGATGATGGGTCAGTAAGCATGTAGATTACCAGAACACTGCCCACTATGGTTCCCTATACAGAGCGCAGCAGCTCCTTTCCTAACTACTCCCTTCTTCAGCAGCAGAATGTGTAATGCGGGCCCTGGTACTTGATATGTTATAGGGGGTGTGAGGGTCTGTGAGGTGGGGGGGTGCTCATTGGCTGGATATGTCGGCTGACTGTGACTCACAGGTGATCAATTTTCTTTCTTCGCACATATTAAAAGATAGGGGGCGAACCGAACTCGCCATTTGTTCGCGAACATGGGCGAATGCAAACATGCGATGTTCGCTGCGAATAGTTCTCCGGCGAACAGTTCGGGCCATCACTAGTTGTGTGTAGAATTCTGAGGAAAAAAAAGATTTAATCAAGTTTGGAAAAAGGTATTGCACTGTGAATACTTTCTGGATGCACTATATATATATACAAGTTCCTTTCAGTGTGTGTTTATGGGCATAAGATAAGATATTACAAGAGTTCACAAAGGAAGCATACTTTATTTATAGCATATTGTGTAGCTCTTTGAGCTTTTAGGAAAAAAGCACTAAATGTTATTCTTATTCTTTTTATTAATTTTAATATTATTATGATGTACTATGAAATATCCAAGCAGAAATGGCAGCCCAGTGGTATAAAATTTAAAAATATTATGACATTTCATTTTACAGTACACTAGAACACTATGTGATAATTTATCTAGTGATTACTATTTGAAGAAAAGCCATTTTAACCACAGAAGAATTTATAATACAATTAAATGAGGATTTCATCCTTTACTTATCTCCCTTAGGTTCCTTTTTAAACTAATCTGTGCATTTATATTTCACGAAGTTTGGATTTTTTCATGAATAATTTAATTCTGAATAATTTTACAAAGCAAATGGGGGCTATTGACTCATTCCCAAAAGAAGACTTCATTTTAGTCTTATTAAACATGGTTATATACTTCTTTTTCTTCATCCTAGTAACTGAATCTAAGCTTTGCAGGATTTCTGGCTCATGCATGGGGGTTTCCTTTATTTTATTTCTTGCATTAAAAAGAGAGAAACCATATTGATCTTTAAGGTGAACTGTTTTTTAATGAAATAATTTTTTTTTACTTTGCTCAGTTATCCAATCAATATAATACATTTTGTTATTGCATGTTAGATGGGTTAACAGAATTCATTATTAGTGAACTAAATATGACATTTTAAATGAGTGTGCTACAACCTGCTATAACAGCTGTAATGTGCTGGGTAACTTGATTCCCTCTGTAAATGTGCACTGGGATACAATTAAAAATGACTACTTTGCCCAGACCTGTCAACCTTCCCGTTTTGGCCGGGAAAGTCATGTTTTTACATGGCTTTTCCGGCAAAATCCCAATTTCAATAAATACTGTATTTTTCCCCGATTTTGTGAAATCTGGTTGGGATCTAGCAGGGAGAGGGTGTTGCTCTCCCTGCTAATGTCCCACCCCGCACATTATCAACAC
>CM070035.1:70045217-70074333 GCA_036250615.1 Ptychadena robeensis | reverse complement strand
AGACCCCTTGAAACAACTTTCCCAACACTATTGTAGCCAGAAAGGGTCCCTTTGTTTTTTTTAAATTCCCCTCCCCATTGAAGTCAATGGCAGGTTCGCCAGTTCGCCGGGTTCGCAAACTTTTGCGGAAGTTCGCGTTCGCCGTTCGCGAACATCAAATTCCGGGTTCGCGCCATCACTATATATCACTTGTGTAAAGTATGAAAAGCTCAAATCTAGGGTAGTTATGCGTATGGGTGAATGGGGAAACTACAACCAAACCCCTTAGCGGTATATGCAGTTTGGAATTAATAAATTCTTAAATAGTAAAGTTAAAGTTTTACTATCTACTATATTCTTTTAGACAAGCTCCCATAAAATCTCCTAATGCAATGCAAATCTTCATCCTGAAGGTGAGACCCTGACCCAATTACAGTGAGGGGGAATTATTTTCACTAATAAATAGGTTGCTCAATTACAATATATGTAAAATGTGCTTATAGTAAAACTATTTAAATTTGATTTGTACCTTGTTCATATATATATATATATATATATATATATATATATATATATTACATTGGGTCTAATGAAGGTAACAGGCTTATTTTGATATTTTTTCAGTTAAAAAAGCTATTGAGTTGAAATCCAGAGGAGTAAAGATGTTGCCTAGCAAAGAAAGCAATCACAAGAATTCTGTCTGTAAGTAATTATTTTTATAATGTTTTATTTTATCAGAATTTGTTCATGTCTGTGTTATTGTGTTATATGCTATGTGTGCTTGCTATTTTGAGCTGTGCAATTTGGCATTGACATGCAAAGAATGTCTCTTTTTATCTTTAAGAACTGAACCATCATTTCTATCAAAGTTGAAATTTACAAACAAGTCTATTTGGGTTATATAAATGCCATAACAAATATTATCATTGGTATTCAGTAAACAGTTGACCACAAGAGAACACTGACTTAAAAACTGACGTAAACAGTTGACCACAAGAGATCAAACTTAAAAAGTAAAATACATTTTCATAAAATGGTAGTTATTAGAAAAGGAACACAAAAACACATAAAATCAGTACATACACAAAGAAATCTTAGTTTGTATACTTTAACACAGTAATAGGATAAACTCATGATAATAGGTAGAACATGATACTTTGAAAGAATTGGTTACATTTGGTGAAATAGATAGTTTTACATATATTTATATATATACATATATATATAATCAGCACTACTTGATGTGAAATTTTAAAAATAAAGTCAACAGAAAGTGCTTTGAATAAAAATAAGAACATAAATAAAAATTAGGTCAACAATCATATCAGGTTCAGAAGTTTGTTGGTTCTATTCTGAGATCATCCACAGCCTATTAATGAGTTTATCTTTTATGAATGATATTATCATTATTTTTCTTATGGCCAGTTATGCAGATTTTCTGCTTGTTATCATCCAAAACAATTTAGACATGGAGGGTTTGGACTTTGACCAGTACTAAGAAAAAGGCTGCCAATTTGTTCTCTCTAATGCTCAGCTGAATGAATGACTGCTGCCAAGGTTTGAATATCATTTTTGTCAATATAGGAAATATTAAAAAGCTGGCTGAGCTTTTAAGTGTTTGTGAGTTCAAAACATTAGGCTTATATATATAAACTGCAACAATTACGTTTTATGCTTTCTGTTTTCTCCACCAAATGACCATTTTATGAACCTGAAGCCAGTTTCTGGGCATGTTCTGTGGAGCCATCACCTGCTTTGTGAAACAGCTTTGTCATGTTATACACAAAACGGTTGTTAGTGTGACCGTCTGGAATTGTTTTAATAGGCACTAAAATGTAGAACAAAATCTTTTCAGTTGCCCAAAGAGCATGAAGATTTTTGCATGCAAGAACTACATTTTACTCCAATCATATTGCTACTCCAGGGACATTTCGATACTTAGTCAAATACTTTAAACTGTTCTAACAGGGTAAATTTTCTCAGTTTATCTAATTAGGAAAACAAATTAACTATGTTTGGTTTTGACAAACATTTTTGAATAATGTTGAGATTTAGCTGTTCCAAAAGAAATGCAAATCGTTTTTCTTTTGTATGTTTCCTTAAGGGAGAAAAGTTTAAATCAGTTATGTGTTTTCAGAATGCATGGAATGTCCAGAACTTAAATGAACCTACTTATTTATTCTATTTATAAGTAGTGAGTATTAATAAGTAGTGATGGCCGAACCTCGGCCATGTCCGTCCACGAACGGGCGGAGCGGACTCTTAAAAAAGTCAGCCGTCCGCCCGTTCCCGGACAGATTCAAATTCCCCGCCTCTAGGCGGGGAATTTGAATCGGAAAACCCGGATGTGACGTCAGTGACTTCACATCCGGCGACTAGAACGCATCCTGGAACGCATAGTTCCTGGTGTGCTAACCCGATGTGACGTCACTGACGTCACATCCGGGTTTGCGAGCCAGTTTTTCACTGAAGACCGGGTTCTCTACCCGGTCTTCAGTGAAAACATTCTTCCTGCGGCGGGATCTCGCTGCTTATGATCCCACTGGAGGAAGAATAGAGGGCTCATTCTCGCCGGTGGACAGGGCAGCCGTACTGTCCGCCGGCAAGAAGGAGGGCGAACATGCTTGTTCGCGGCCAAACTGTCCGCCTTGCGGGCAGTTCGGCCATCACTATTAATAAGACTATATTCAGACAGTATAATACATATGTAATATTATAAAAAATGTAATTCATTATTGCATTTGCCTTAATATTTGAAACATATATTATCACTGCAGTTGTTTTAGTTTAATAAAATTATCACAATAATCATAGTATTTGAGTTTTTAGTAAAGAACAGAGATTACTACTTTATGAACAAGTGAATGAACACATAATGCAAGCTATGAAGGATAGCATTCTTGAAATCAAATTGTGAAGATGGCATCCTTGAACATGCTGGAACTCTACAATGCAAACAAGTTATACAGACAATAATAATAACAATAAGTGTCTTTTATTTTTTATTTTTAATATGATGGATGCCTCTAGGCTAAAATAGATGGAAAACAAGTGGTTTGTTATGAATCAACAGTTCAAAATGTAACATATAAAGTATCACCAGTGCATATGACATGGATATTTTGTGCATCTGCAAAGGTGACATTAAATGTTCAATTATTTGAATTACTTTGGAGGCATATGTATTGTGCACCCAGTTGCTGATATTTCAGCAATACAATGCTAAATTCTGCATGTGTAATTACAGCATAGTTAAAGAGTCAAAGTACTTACATGTACTCCTAAACTGTAAATCAATGAAATAATTGTCAGTATTATAAAATGAAAGAAATTAGAAGAAAAAAAAACCTCAACTGTTGAGCAGCCTAAAATGTTGTAAATGGCAATAATTAGTCTCTCTTTCAGTTAAAATTTAGTTCAGACCTATTTCATATATACGGGAAGTCCCTGGGTGACATATGAAATAGGGACTGAATGTTTTTCCTTAAGTTGAATTTGTAGGTAAGTCCAAACAGGTAGCCCTTTTTTATCAACTGTACATTTGTAAATGTTTTTTCTTAACATATAATTAATATAATATTATATTATTACTTACACAAATGGTAACTATGGCCTCGGTGACTGTGGACCTGGGTTGCCAGTGCCATTTCCTGCCACTCAGCCAAGCTCTGAGAATGAATGTAATGTTGCCCCCTTGACCAATTCAAGTTGATGAATGTGTTTGAAGAGTGAAACTGTTCCACTCTAGGCTCTGCTTTGTATCATCCGCAGAGCAAAAATAAGGGCACGAGGTTACTGAGTAGCCTGCATCACATCCCTTAAGCTGGGCATAGATGGGTCATTTTCCCGTCGACTGCTGAGCCGACCTAGTGCAACTTAAAAGTTGCTGAGTTGGCCAAAGGGTGGGTCCCTTGTGTACTGGCCATTACTTCATCTGGGGACTGTCGTCCCCATCTGAATTAATGGAATCAGATCTGAATTTACCGTCATGTCGGATCACTGTGCGATCTGACATGCGGCAGATTCTTGATCAATATGACAGGCATTCCCTGCCGACTCAAGGGCCGATCAATTGCGGGAACGCGCATGGCGGCCGATCAGCTGTTGAATCGGGCTGTCTATGCCCAGCTTCAGACATATGAAGGAGCAGCTGCTGCTCTATTCTTGTTCTTATGTAAGATGTATGTAACTTGGGGACTACCTGTATTGTACTTAATTGGTGGTAAAATACTATAGGACAACAGATTTTTTGTTTAAAGCTTTTAAGAAAAAAATGGTGATATTATTATAGTAAATAGTAGTGAACAGTCATATATTAATGAGTATTAGATAAGATGTATTTAAAACCTGGTGACTTGTCTTTAAAGATCTGTTTAATTTACATTCTTAGAAAGCTAATGAAATTAATTCTCTGGAAAGTTTAATGAAAGACCTCTGCTCTGTCATGCATGTGACTATGGTTTTAAACCGAATGCAAGAACAAAAAAAGTACATTTCATGAATAATTGCTATAAGGAATATATTTCATAAACACTTGCCTGGTCTACAGGATCCCTGTGTGGAAGCAAATTTTATTTCTAATGATACAATGACCATACTTTTCTAGGATATAAATATAAGAAACATCTTACACAATTATAACAGAAGCTGCAAAGAATTGCTAATGAGAAATACTAATTATTATAATTCTTTTAACAACTTTGTATCAGCAGAATATTTTACTGTATTGTGCATCTCTGTTACATTACAATAGGTAATTAACATCTAATTTTGCCAACCTGAATATTTAACACTATGTACAACCTTTGTTACAAATGTGACTTAGTAATGGAAAATATAAAATTAAGCCCTAAATCTAAAAAAATAAGGCTAGCTAGCAAGACTAAAAAAATTGTACATATAATTTAAATGTCATTAACCCGATTATTGGGGGCTACCTTTCATCTTGTACATGAAATGGCTGAGGCAAATTTTCTTTTTAACATTTGAACTGCATAACAGATGAAACTTTACTTTTTGAAGATTAGGACCTTTTTAATTTAATTAAATCTTGTTGTTTTTTGTGAACCCCTCTCAAAGTATCTGTCCTATTAAAGCATCCTAAAATAAAGCATGCTAGGATATTAATTTTACTTTCCTTAATTGTAACCTGATCAAGCATCTATATAACTTTTGAGTTTTTCATTTGTCAAACTTACTCTGAAGGATACCATATTTTTCTATTATGAGGCTAAAACTCTGCTTCTATAGGATATAAAAAGATAATATTAAACTAAGACATGAATCAAATAACTATTAGACATATTACAAGGACCAGATATAATCAAATTAGACTATAACAGTTACAATACGGAGCCAGTTCTAATAGCTACCTTCAGGTGGGAACTTTTCAGAATGGAGTGTCGTTTGAACCATCTACTCTGCTTCTCTTTCTCTTTGTCCACTCTGTCTTCTCATTGTTCCTAACTTTAACCATGCATATAACTAAAAGTTGCCGAGTCGGCCAAAGGGTGGGTCCCTAGATCCTAAGGGGTGTTACCTGATTATGTGGACATCCCAGTAATTATAATATTTGTATGAACCAACACAGATGATTATAATATGTTGCATAGACCAGCCCAGTGATTATAATATTGGCTAAATAATCAGTTCTGGACATTGGGTTTCAGTACCACAATGTCTAGCTTGACAATTTCCCTGGTAAATGTTAATGAGATAATCTGGGCTATTGTTAGAGAAATTACAGTTGTTTACACAATCTATGCAAAAAAAAAAGGTTTCTAAGCAGCAAAATTTTATAATAGTTTCTGGTAGAGCTGGGGGCCTCTTCCTAAGGGCCTATTGTAGAACACAAAGTGCTTTTACAGTAAACTGCCTGATATTTTTTAAGTCTTGGTGCTTAAGCTACCTTTGGGTCTTTTCCTCTGCAACCTTCTTCTTATCCTTTAAAAACAAACAAACAAAAACAAAAAAAATTATATATATATATATAAATAGGTTCAGTTACTGTAAAGTCATACCCTCTGTTGCTTTAGTTGCCCATAAGCCCTTGTTAGGCATCCTTATAGGTAAAACAGTATAAAGATAGCTAAATGCAGGGCTTGTTTGCATATATAATTTGATCAGTGTATAGAGCTTAAAACTTAAAAAAATTAATTGCAACAAAATTGCAGTAAGAAAAAAAAGTGTGTAATTTTCCAAGCTCTGCAAACTCAGACCTTCTCCCATGCACCATGCAGAGTTCAAAAGAACTTGTAATAACAGAGCACCAAATACTTTCTACCTTTAATTATGGTACAAAGGACAGAGAGACCAGTTTTGAATGTGGTTCACAGATCTTCTGCCAATTTAATCAATTAACTGTGTTCCAATAATGTTTTGAAGGGTATAATGTATGAAACAGCATTAACATGATAACTACCAAATAACTAATTAGATAGTATTATATGTTTTTCTATTTCCTTTATTTTCTATACTAGTTGGTAAAACAATTGTATAATGAGGGACAGAACACCTTATGTGAACTGAAGTCAAATATAGAAATTGTCACCGAATAAATATACTTTATAGTTTTGCTCTTTATAGATCCATGATCTAGTGAAGAGTTTCATTAGGTAAATTAAGTGTAAAAATAATAATCATAATGTTGCAGCTCAGTGTTGCTAAAAGTATACCATGAATTCTATGTATTATTCTTGTATGAATGGTTTTATTAATCAGACAACTATAAAAGCCTCTTCTTGAAAGGGGCCTAAGTGATAATTCCATAATCATCTTGTGATCCTGATGATTTTGACCTCAAAAATGTTTTTTTCAAGGCAACAGCAGACATCCCCATTTAACAGATTCTCTAAACAAATAGAGGTTTGAGATGTCAGAAGCCTAGTTCGAATTACATGGATGATTGAGCCATGAAGTGTATGGTCCCTAGTTTATTTTCTGCAGCTAGAAAATATTGAAAATGTTGCCAGCAGTTTAGGTCAATATAACTGACATGTGCAGCAGTTACAATATCAGCCAACCAGTGGTTGAAGAAGACCTTTTGGCAGCTTTTGAAAATGGTGTTTTTCCCATTGTTCCTCCTGTGATCTTACTGATTACTGTTCTGTGTCTATGTAGAAGGAGTCCTATTACCCTAGGATAATGGTCTTCTTGCATAGATGATTCATCTTTGAACAGTGGTCAAGGGCAGAATTCAAGATCATGGCCATAAAAACTCCTCTAAAACATGGAAGCAGCTGTGCACCATGTGTGCTCTTCAGTCAGTAGGACACTGAAATGAAAACAAAAAATACTTGTTAAATGTTCTTTTCGTTTATTCATCAGATGATTTATTCATCAAAAAGAGGATAAGGTGATTATAATCAACCTTACATTGTTTGCTATCACACCAATCATGCCTCATTTAGAAAGTTGTAGTACATCAAATTAGGGTACACCATTTTAAGTATTCAAAGCTACCAGTCTATAATATGAAGCACATACATTTTATGCAATAGATTCTTGCAATTGAGCAATGACTTGCACAATATTTGAACTTTGTGGTTAACTGAATAATCTATTATTCTATTTCATGTGGGTGGCAGCTTCAGTGACCCATTGGATAGCTTATTCCTAGAAAGTCATTGGGTCATCAATGGTGAATACATTATATGCAGTGAGCTACATCATACTACATTTTCAAGGTTTACAGTGGATCTTTAACTTTTATACAGGCTTGATTGAGGGCCATTCTGAACAGTTTTTTATTGTTAGGTGTTATTGTTTTATGAAGGTCTTAGCTGTATTGAAGGTAGGTTTATTGTTTAGAAATGTTTTCCTTTTGTTTTGTTTTTCTAAATGTATTCATTTAGATTTTTTTTCTCTTTTCATAAATAGACATGTCAATGGGTAACCCTTAAGCTATTTATTTAAATTTCAATGTTATATTATTTATTTATAATTTTTTGGGGAATGGGGCTTACATATGCTTAATTGGATAAGTACGCAGTTGTATATGTGATCTGATCAATTACCCAGGATCCACAGCTCAGGAAAAACATCCATAGAGCCACAGAAAATCTGAGATCTCTACAAATACTTAGAGAAATGTATTGAAATTCTCATATCAGGACAAAAAATGCCCTATTTCTGGTTGTGTACCAAGGGAAGTGCATACTTGCTCTGAAAAATTGTGGATATCAGGATACTTTTATAAAACACATATTCCCAAACAGCACTGAGCTCTAGGATTTTATTTTTCCATTTATAGAGATTGTATATACAGCTCTGCTTGTCCAGTTTTAAACAAGAACAAGTGTGATTTTATGTGACTCATGGGTTTAACTGCCAGGCAATGGCAGGCAAATGTAAGAATGTATTTGTATTCTGAGGCAATAATCAATAAATACAATAATACAACTCTGAGCGTTTCCAATCACCATCGCAATTCACTATTATATGTTTTATTCAGTATACCTTTTATCTAAGTGGCCTCTATTTACATATGTCACAGATGATCTATATCAATATTATGAGATGCGCTGTTACTTCATACCTGAGTCTCACATGGTTTATGGACGAGTCAATCAACATGAGAAGAACTATTGTTTCTAATAACCCATTAGCTTCAATAAAAGGAATGTCTAAAATTCTATGGCAAAGCAACTCCAATGAAGGAAATGACAGCTATGTTTAATTCACAAGAAATGTGAAAAAATCCCTTTGTGCATACAATAGGTTTCTTACACCAATACAGTTTAGCATGTGTGCTGGTTTTGAAGTTTTTAGTCAGGAACTTTCTTCATTAATAAAGGTATTTGCCATTTGCCATTCTTTGTAGGCATTTATACATCATTGCATGGGCACCTCATTGGTGTTTTAAACACCTTCTCAACACCTCCACAATTGCTATCCTTAACCCCATCCTGACTTAATTTATTTACCTGTTAGTGCTTAACGTTAAGTTGCCTGACTAGCATTAACCAAAAGTTCATGTTTCTGAAAAATAACCCTTAGATACCCTTTAAAGCCTGCTAGCAAAATTTGCTAACAACTAAGTATCAAATCTAAAAATGTGTATAAAATAGCTACATCACTCAAATATCAATTTTCATTGTCTTGAGCCAATATCCAGTGTCTGTTACACTGCCAACATCAGAATATTTCTCTCTCCTTCCATCTTACTATTTATTTCATTTTACCCCCCTCAGCACTCTTCCTCTTTCTCCCTCTCTCTTTCTCCCCCTCCCCCTAATCTCTGTCTATTTCTTCCGGCCTCTTCCCTCTCTTTTCCTTTCTATCACTTTTTCCTTCACCCCTTCTATGCCACTCTCTCCCTTACTCCCACCCTCTTTCCCTGTTACCCCTAAATCCCCACTTGTTGTAAAACAGAAATACATTCACTAACATCTAACAGCATACAGCAAAAGTATAGATGACCACTACTTTTAAAATGCCTTCAGGTGTCGTTTGGAATGAAATCAAAAGGTACTTTAACAAAGTATTATTTAAGAGTGAGCACATCTATCCAACAAGTTTATTGTACCCTTTTCTGCAACAGATTTTTTGTTTTTCTATTAGATTGTACACATTATAGGTCTCTATGTTTCTGCCCGTACCACGCCATTTTTAAAAGTGCGGTATGGGCAATCGCCGCAGTGTACACTGCCTGGGAGATCAACAGCCCTCCATTAACATGGAGATCTATGGCATGGACCCCCGCCATGGGGCAGTGCCACAACCCTCAAACAAACTCTGGACGAGCTGGGCTTATCAAGAATGTTAGGGAGGTTGAAGACATAAAAGTTTTTAAAAGGTTTTGTTGAGGTCTTAGCACACAACAATTCTTATACTATTGATAACCACTGTGAAATAAATGTGTGCAGCTTTTTTCATAGTATCTGAATCTTTATACAATCATTTTTGCTTAAATAAACATAAAACTTTTATAATGGCTCATATATTTAACATAAAGGACTATATTTTAATCGGTTTGATTTTCTAATATTGAGCATTAGGTAGGCAGTGAATAATGGACAGTAGGTTACCAAAGGTTGCATTTTTGATAAGTCTGCCAGCAGATAATTTGTAGAAATTGATTTCCACATTCTCTTCCTCTTTTTGAAAAGCTTCAGATTCCACACAAATTATCTGACAATGGTTCTGCCGGAGCAGGCATTTAATAATAATAATGATATCCTCTAACCTATGATTATACATTATTTGTGTTACTAGAATTTATCATCAAAGCTTCAACACCACTTCTGAGTGTATAGCAGAACAGGCTTACAGCTAGATGGCTTTAAGCAATGCATATTGGACACCTTAAAGTGGACCTATATTCAGCAATTGTACTCCATGTCCATCACAGTCCAAGCACCCATAAGGTATGCAATCTTTCAAGAAAAAAAAAATTGCCAGTTATCAAAAATTCTTAATAGTGCCGTCCCCTTTTCAGCAAAGCTCAGAACTTTGGGAAGGGCGATGTCACTGCTGTAATGACACTCCTTTTTTGAGTCTCAGATCTGTTTTCAGCCCCATCTACTAATCAACTGTATTTTTCTTTTCTTCAGGGCATATCTATTAAGTTAAGTAAAGGTATTGCAGTTCAAATATATCAGATCATTAATGTCTGGAAAAATCAAACATATTTATTTTCTGTTCCCCTCACTGCCACTCTAATGAACATGATTTTGTACATCTTTTGAATTCCCTCTAATGTATTTTAGATTATTGCAGTGTGGTTATTTGGTCTATTGTACTATCTTTGGTCTTTTAAAATCTTACCATACCTTACACTTAACTAAATCAAGGTGATCCAAATGTGTTAGAAGCTATTTTTCTCTATGTGACACAATAAATGAAAAATGGCTAGACGAATTGAATGTAAATAGGCATCTCACATAATGGAACAATGCCAGATTCAATTATTAATCCAACAGTGTCTATAGTTGCCTGTGGCAGACATACGCAATTATAAGAAAGATGATTTCACTGGAGAAAGAAAGAACATAGAACATCTTGCAGCATATGCTTGTTTATGCATCATAGAGACAATGTATGACATAAGCATCCAGTATATACAATTAGGTGCATAAAAAGTCAGACAGAGACAACTTTTTTAATTAGGCCAACTACTTTTGAGTCCCTGAAATAAAGTCATTGTGAAAAAAAGGTTTCGTTTCTCTCATTTCTATGCAATCTTTTTCTTGAACTCAAGTCTGCAGTTTAACTGCATCTGAGTTGTTTAATTTCATATTCATTGTGGTAATATATAGAACAAATATGAAAACCTTTTTTTATCTCAGTCCAAATATTTATAGACCTAACTGTATACACAAGTTAATATGGAAATATAAGAAATTTACATTTATACAACTTTTTGGAATCTGCATTACGTATACATGTCTGATAAAGCAAATGAGACTTTCCAGAGTGTCTAGTAATTTACAGGTGTTATGTGAACAGGTATATACAGGTGATAATATACAGGTGTTATGTGAACCATTCCATTCAACAAGTTTGTGAATACAGTTTTACATTTACAGTTTTGACAGTTTTATTATGGTTAATAATTGAGTGTAATATATTGTACAGAAGGAAATTTCGAAGTTGAAAGAGAAACATTGGATTTTGAACTTTTTTTGAACCAAATTTGGTTTTCTTAACAGTTTTCTTTACTACTAGCGTCCTGTTTGTAAGTTATTTACAGAGCCCCTGAATGTTGTATCAACGTGAGATAGAAGAAAGCTTTATAAACATTTAACAAGTGGAAACAATAAAAATGCCCAGACTCGGTCCTTTGGCTGGCTCACCAGGAAAGGGGGGGGGGGGGCAGTGCATGTGCAGGCCCCCCAAGCCCAACCAGGCATGATGTCTCTGAGTGCTTTATGCAGACAGAATATGGGCCTATTTTGCAGTCCTTCCAGGTCCTTGTCCTATTGGGGGCTTGGCATTTGCAGGAGGGTGGCACACAACCCCCTCCTTTTCCTGTCCAGTCAGGACCCACATTTTTTATGAATGTAAAAACATAACCAATACATAAACACAAGTGTAAAGCTTTCTGAATAAAAGCTTACACAATGGAAAGTTGACAGACTAAATTAAATACAGCTTTAGTGGTTTAACACCTAAAATTACTTTTTTTTTTACCAGTTCCCATTGAACCTCAGAAATTTTGATGATGATGCCACTTTAAGGTGTTGTGCAATATACTAATAATAAAAAATTCATTCAGACACGGATATACAATAAATTTATAAGAATTACATGCTCTACTGAAGTTTCATGTTCCTAGAGCAATATTACTGAGCTCCTTAGAAGAATTATGCTTTTAAACAGAGCTTGCAGTATTTGGGCATATTCTTATTACAGGGGGGAAAAAGGCTGCATAGAACATTACATACATGATATAATTGTTTTATTTTGAAGCCAAAAGGTTAAAATTTTTCACCTACAGTTGAAGGGCATTGGAAAGCGCAAAAAAATATTCTATTTGGGGTCAGATCTTACTCACTTATCTGTAATAAAATATTAAAACTGACAGTGAACCGTCATTCGGTGTATTTGCTATACTTCTTGAAAGTTACTGTTAATTAAAATAAATGCCTTGCATACAAATTATGTTTAATTTATAAATCCCCTTAATGTGCAACTAACCTATGTTTAATTATATATAACAATTGTAATTGGATACATGTTTGTATTTTTGTAGCTATTTCACATAAAATACAATTTCTTGTGTAGATCTCTAAGCTGCCTATATTAATAGCTGATAATTCGCTTCTAGTGTTGGTCTTGAATATTTGAATCTAAAATTTTGATTGCGAATATTGGCACTGTGAGATCTCCAATATAGTGCTATACCTTTGTAATCGTGAATATTTAAGATTTTTGATCAGTAGTGTTGATCGCAAATTTGGACATTTTTATTGAGAAAGTCTTTTTTGCAATAAAAGTTATAATGTCTGGAGATCACAAATTCTCGTATTTACTAATTTACTTTGAATATTAGGTGAAAAATGTGCGATTTTTGTCGGGCCGACGTCCCTTTCGGTTTAGGAACTGTGCATTCCATGTACAGCTCCTTGTTCCATGTATAGCTCTGATTCAAATAGAATTTCCCAGTGAACAGGCGGATGTTGGACTTTTGTTAAAGTCCGATCCACCTGTTCGCAAGCAGACATGGCAGATATACGGCCATCACTACCCGTGAATGTTGCAATAAAATAACAAGCCGCTTACTTCACTGAAGCATGCATCCATGATGCTTTTATATGTGTGGTTGTTTTTTTAAACCACAGGATTATGGCTGGGGCTTGCTGCTTTCTACAGGTTCTGCTGTTTGGGGCCAGTTAATTACTGGTATAGAAGAGCAGCTTTCCAACACTGCCTGATGGTAGGGGCTGAGATGTTCTAGCAAGAGAGCTGCAGCTGTGTGTAAACCTCCATGTGTGTGTGGGGGTGGGGGGAGTGGCTGCGATGTTTTAGCAGCTGGGAGGGGACGCCTGTAGCTGCATGTAAGCAGTGAGCCTGTCTCCCTCCCTGTGTTAAGCTCCAGCTTCCATGCTTAACTGCCTTGAAGTATACACTGGAACCTAAGTTATCAAGGAGCCAGTTCATATGTGTAAAATACTAGCCTAAAATACTAGTAGTCTTACAGATGAATTCATTCTGAAAGAGTGACGTATGTAGAGAATCTAAAGAGAAGTCAAAAGTACTAACTATTACATTATCACATTACATGTTGTGGGATGTCCTGACATACCCTTCAGTAACCTTACAATTTTTTTTTTTTTTTGCCATATGAAATAAATGCCCATGTTGTTTAAGTTAAGGGACTGGGAACCAAGTATTTCTCAAGTATTGTATTTAGTATTGATCGTTTCTCAGTACTCGAAGAAATACCCAAATAACCCAAACCCCACCTCCCAGGAACAGGGCTAAACAACTATGACTAAATACATAGCAGGCTTTAAAATGAGGTATTATTCAAAACAATGGCTCATGTAACAGTTATAACTTGTTATCCTTGCTGTCCTCGTGTAATTAGATATAAATAACATTACATTTATCTGTTGTGGACATTATACATTGCCTAGACAGACTAATAGGTCAACATTAGTGTCTGAATAAACTTTTATTGTGTAACTTCTAATTAAATAAATCACAAAAAGAAGTTACCGTACAACTGAGAGAAATATTGACAAAATGCCTAAAACAGCTTCCAAATCGCACTCTGCTTTCAATAGAATATTGAAAATGGCTTGGTGATAATATTAAGGAACATTCTGTTCATTTCCGCGCTATACTACTGTCATGATCACACTGCGTAGATAAAAAATTTCATTCCTTTCTCCTGTTTCCTCCTAACAGCTCTAAGGAATATATTACAGATAAAGGTAATAGGTGATGTTATCATCACTATCTAAACCGCGGAAAAACATTTAAACTGCTGTTGTGTTTAACTAGTATAATTGGTGTTACGACAGGAGCATTATACATCAATATATGTGATCCATACTAAGCATCTTATAAATTAGTCATTTTGTTTCTCATGTAGAGTCCTCGCTTATACAATAGCTGTGAATAAAAATACATTTTCTTTTATTGCTCTAAAGTTTACAATTCCTCTCTTGTCAATATTAAACATTTAGAATGCAAATACATGGGACTGAGGTCCTTCTTATCTGAGGATTTAAATGATACCCTATACTTTACCCATCAAGTCTTGTGTAGCCAAATTGTTAATAAACCAGTCATCCATAAATACATTATTCATGACCCTGTTCCATCCTCTGCAATGTACTGAAAGCTTTATGTAAAAATAAAGATGTAAACCTAAGGCAGTCAGTATATGTAATGATTTGGCAGTCTGCACTCCAATCATGGTGAATGACTTGATTAATCTATTTGCCCTGATTTGCAGACAATATTAAACACCACAATTCATTTTTTTCCCTATATTTATATACCATTTTGTTATTTTTTTCCAACTGCTTTTTGTTGGCATGTAGAGTTGCACTTTAGAATTAATTTTTATTAAATGACACTTACTCTAAAACTTTTTTTCCTTCAAGAAAATGGCTCAGACAAATGTGACAGCATATTTGCAATCCGTCAAAGTAAAAATGCATCTTAGTTAATTCAACCCTTGGCTGTAACTAAAATACTTTCTCTGATATGAAGTTAGTCCCTTGAAGTCTAAAATTAATTGCTTTTAGATCTGCATAAAGAAGTTGACAATGATGTGCTTGGGAATGACCTCAGAAAGAAAGTAGCTTAGGTCTTACAGGTATATTCTGGACCATACATCAAAGAGATCTACAAAATGTACTTATAGAAACACATGACTGCAAGTTAGGTAAAATAGGTAATATACACTGCACCAAAAAGGTCACACACTAATATTTTGGACTGCTTTTAGTTTTGATTTCAGCACACATTCACTGTGGCATGTTTTCAATAAGCTTCTGCAACATTACAAGATGTATTTTCAACCAGTGTTGCGTACATTTTTCCCCAAGATCTTGTATTGATGATGGTAGAGCCTGACCGCTGCACAAAGCCTTCTCCAGAACATCCCAAGGATTCTCAATGGGGTTAAGGTCTGGACTGTACGGTGGCCGATCCATGTGTGAAAATGATGTCTCATGCTCCCTGAACCACTCTTTCACAAAAATCTGGTCATTCAGTATAATCAGATAGTCAGCTGACCTCATACTGTTGCTGAACCTAGACCTATACCTATTTGCTGAGGTAAATCCAGATGGTGACTTTTTGGTCCAGGCAGTGGATAGATAGATAGATAGATAGATAGATAGATAGATAGATAGATAGATAGATAGATAGATAGATAGATAGATAGATAGATAGATAGATAGATAGATAGATAGATAGATAGATAGATAGATAGATAGATAGATAGATAGATAGATAGATAGATAGATAGATAGATAGATAGATAGATAGATAGATAGATAGATAGATAGATAGATAGATAGATAGATAGATAGATAGATAGATAGATAGATACTGAATACATTATAGGTCTAACACGTTTATTTGGAAAACATCCCATATGTAGTCATTTATGGTGCAGTAAATATTTCCACAAAAGATAACAATATAAATGTACAGCATGTAGTTTTAGAAATCCATTTTACAAGAAAAAAATGTGTATGTTGTATTTATAACACATTGTTGTTAATTTTCACATGTGTGCCTGGCACAGAAATTAGTTTAAAGTTTTTTTTTTATACTTGCCCTCTTTCCCAAATTGCACATGCTCAAATAGTATTCAGTAATTTTTCTTAGGAAGGTAGTTAGTCACTTATTTTGGGATACGATGCAGGTCCTCCCTACGTTATGTTTAACTAGATTTTGTGTTTCTTGGAAATTTGAAACTGGCACGTAAATCACACAGCAATCAAATAACAAATTTAGATTAAACTATTCTTCAAAAAGAATCTGTAAGGACAGAAATTTCAGAACTGCCGTTACTAACATATTTCCAGGAAACCTCCTGATATTAGTTTCACTAACTAGTATGACAATGACCTAGGAAAAAAGCGTACCGCTAGGAAAGCTGCATGCCCTATACTGCACGCTTATCGAACCTCATTCTGTGAGCTGTGAAGCTAAGTTTGAATGTGTATTTAACCACAGAATGGTTAGCTTATTTCAGTGAAATATTTAGGGTGTAATCATTTCCTTTTTATGTCTGTTTCACCAGCTTTAGCAAAGAGTGTATAGATGAGGATAGTCTCTAAAAAAATTTGAGGAGGAACTGTGAGTAAAGCAGGCCACCTTATATGGTACTGTTTGCCATTGTTTTATTACTTTACAATAAGCATCGACAGCTTGCCATTTTATTGAACAGTACACTGTCTTTCTCAATCCCTTAACAGGAATTTTTATGGGGAGTTGGTCTCCCTCTGCAGCTTGATGCTTTTGTGAAGGCTTTTTAAAACAGGTTGGGTTTGTTGCTATTTTTGCCCATTGATCTAACACAATTGAAGATTGATGTATGTTTAGATGGCTTGGCTCTCTTGTTTTGTTCATGACCAAAGTGTTTCATAAGTTTTACGGTTAGTGCTCTGTTCTGAGCAATCAAGTTGACATGGAAGTCACCAAACTCCTCTAACCATTTGTCCATGGACTTGCTTGGTGTCATACATAATGTACAAATTATTTTTAGTTTAGTGGTAGTAAAGAATTGTTAAATGTGTTTCTAGGCTGAACTAAGGGATCAAACGAAAGTTGTAAAAAATAGACTAAACATATAGCACAATGCACCCAATTGTCTATCACCTCGTATGCCAAGAAGCATAGACAATTACAAGTGGGACTATGTCTGGCTATAAAAAAGTAATGAAAAGGTCACAAAGATTAAACAAATGTAAAGGAAATACACAGGGGGATACAGTCTCCCCCAATTTTATTCACATTACACAGCAACCACGAGAAACACATATAGTAGAAATCCTATTGCGCTCGACGCGTTTCGTGGGGTGAGCCACTTCTTCAGGAGTATCACATAGGACTAATGCACTAGATTGAAATGATATGAGGGGACAGAGTAAGTAATGATCATTAACCATTAATCAATGGTGTAATGTATCAACCAAATAGGGAGGCAGTGTTGTACCTCGGTTAATTGCTAGATTTTAACTGTTAGGTCCGTCCCAGAGCGGGGGCACACATCAAGCAGCGGGATGCGAGGGACACTCTCCCATGGGGAGCAGGGAGCCAATGCACGGTGATCACGTCTGTCACACTTAATATGAGGTTCCTAATATAGAAACGTAGAAGGTAAGGCTTTAGAGGTTGGTTGAGACCAAGTGGGGGATAAATAGGATAAATAGTTGGTGAAAAATAGCACAAGGTAACATTCTTATGGCATCCTACAACCCCAGACTCATTCAGAATGCCAGACATTGTCACATTATTTACCTATTGGTTTACTTATACCTTTGTTCATTTATATTTGTGAGCAACATTTGTTAATGATTTTAAAACAGAAACATTTGACATGTACACATATTTCACTATATTATTTTTTACAGTGAGTCAAGGAGGTGGTCCAACAGCTACAGATATGTGTCCAGACCCTGGAATACCAGAAAATGGTAAAAGAACTGGATTTGATTTCAGGTAATTGTTTTATCTGTGAATATCATCATAAAGCTGTGCTGCATGCAGGGTACAAAATATTAAAGCTTGCACACCTGTTTTTTTTGTGCAGCACCACTGATAACTGCAGTTACTGACCATTAACATATCTAAAAAACTATAGATCACGAACTCCCAATATGCTAGGTACAATCTTCAGGACAGATGGAAATTGATGGTCTAGTGAGATTGCTGTGTTTTTGTCTGTGTTATAGCAATAGAATTGTTTCTATGTTATAATAATATAAATGTTTTCTTTGAAGTGATCCTAAAAAACACTTTTTATATGTCAAGAAAATACCTTATATTGTCATGAATAATTTCATAAGCATGCATTATAAATAAATCTGCACACATCTTTTTTTGGGAGGGGGGGGGTATATATAAGGATTGCATTAGGGCCATACAGCACAAGGATCAAAAGATTCATTCTTGGCGAAGACACTATCTGCAAAGACCAACAAATTACTATTAGGCTATATTTGCACGGCATCCACCCAAACATATTGCCTGCCTCCCGCACTGACGATGTTTACAAGGCGATGAGTAGAGATGGTCGAATTTTTCGACTTCCTAACTTTGTGAGCCTATTGCAAAGCCCCTGAAAATGGTATCATCACCAAAATTACAGGAGATGGAGAGAAGGGTTGTAGGAGCATTTGAAAAAAAAAAGTTTTGTTTTAGCACATGTCATTTTTGCATAAATTAAGTTCAAAGTTAAAGTCGAAATTCCGATTTTCGAAATTTTTACTGGACTTTGAACTTAATTTGTGAAAAAACTGTTTATGCTATAGACATACTTTCTTTTGTGCTGTATACCCCCAACCCTTCTCTATATCTCCAGCAAGATTGGTGATGATACCATGCTCAGGGGCTTTGCAATTAAGTCAAAACTGATGAAATGGTCGAATTGACCATCTCTAGCGATTAGCCAATCTGCTGGCCGGAGGTTGACGTAGTGCCCTGTCTCACTGTGAAAATATAGCCTTAGACTGACTTTGGTAGGGACATTAGATAATGAGTTCCTCTGAGTGACAGTAACTGGTGTGTTCTTCCTGTAGTGTAACCATGCCATGTCAGTGCTATATACCGTATTTTCTGGCGTATAAGACGACTGGGCGTATAAGACGACACCCAACTTTTCCAGTTAAAATATAGAGTTTGGTATATTCTCGCCGTATAAGACTACCTCTCTTTCAACGCACACCAAATAAAAAAATGTATGTCTACTCTGACTTTCAACCCACAGATCTCCAACACCCTTAGAAGTCTAATCTTTTTATGTATTAGTAAGGATAGGATAAGTGAAAGCATGTATGCAGCAGAGTAGTGCTTTATGCTAATAGGGAAGCAATATTTTATAGGGGGCTTTTAGTAGGAAGGATTGTGCTCAGGGACCTGAAAATTTGCATGGATGTAGTCTTAGGGGTTAACTAGTAAACCACAAAATGTCAAGGTTCTACTATGCAGGGATTTAAAGATATATGTGTTCAATGTAGGCAAGTTAAATGTTGCATATAGGAGTATATCTCTCTGGTGAAGAAGCATTGTCTGATAGCTGGACTTTAGCTGAAATGTAACTTATAAGTTTTGTAGATAGAGGGGTGAAACTCGTGGTGTAAGTAGTAGTAGGTGAGCATTACTGACCCTAAAAGTTTCATGATTATACTATTAATGGTTTTTGTGCTATGACGTTTTAGTTTTGTTTCTACAGAAGTGGAGAGGGTGTGTTCTCTGTGGAAAAGCATCCCGTAGCTATGGTAACACTGCTCTGTCCGGACGTCTCTCTGCTTCTGTCAGCCAGCACGCAGCCGCAGCCCAGGCAGCACAGATCGGGAGCAGACCTACTAGCTCCCCTAGATGGTCCCCTGCACCCCCCTGCTAGCCACACCCGGTGTATAAGACGACCCCCGACTTTTGAACACATGTTCCTGTGTTCAAAAGTCGTCTTATACGCCGGAAAATATGGTAAATAAACATTTGTACAAAACATGTATATTAAAAATATTAACACATTTATAGTCAGTACTGGTATTGGGTTCATTATACAATACAATGATTCATATATTTGATATAAAAAAAATTTCTTGCATTCTATTTTGACTGTGCAACCATATGGCAGCCATAAGAACACATTGTATTCTGTTTCTTTTTCTTAGATTACATAGCATTTTTATCTAATGCACATTCTTAAAAAAAAAGTGGTCATCCTGGTCTACACATCTATCTTTAACCTTGGACATTATTTTCTAAAAGTGTCATCCACTTTGTTTCTAAATCTCTTACAGTAAAAATTTTTTATAGCAAACAATACCAACAATGTATACTACTCATAAAACTGTACAAAAGAGAATGAATAGTTTAACCTCCCTGGCGGTTCACTGAGGTGCAGATTTCTGTACCAAAAGTGATTACGTGTTTTGCCTTTCCGCCCCCATCGGCGTCACCGATGACGCCGATGGGGGCGCGAAAGGCTTGGTGCCTGCAGCTTTGTAGAAATGCTGCAGGCACACAGAGAGCCAGCGGTTGCACTGATTCCGGCACGGGCGCCGTTGATTCACGATCAGACTGCGCCAGTACTGTTCGGGACCGTAACGTAGGGCAGGTAAACCAGCCATAGACGCTATGCTTGGCTGGCGTGTTAGAACAATCGGCCGCAGCATGAGACATCATAGCCATGGTAACATCTTCGAAAATACACATTTACGATTTGACAACAATACTTTGGATGGGGACCCTTGTCCTTCAAAGTTACTGGCGATGACCAGAGAAACGTTTGTTCTCTGGCTGATCAAGTTTTGTGGCGAGTACGAACTGTTGCTCCAAGTGGGCGCGTTCATTTGCGATTGATCACCAAGCGATAACCAGAATGCGCATGGTGATCATTCGCAAAATTGCCAGAGATGAAGCGGTATGGCGGCTTTAGGACAGAAACAAAAAAATTTTTTTTTTGGAAATTTTTTTTTTTTTTTTTTTATAAGTTTACACTTGTTTTTCTTTTATTTGATTGGATTGGACTAAACATTTTAAAACATTTATCCAATCCAATCAAAATAAAAAACAAATGTAAAAAAATTAAAAAAAAAATCTAAGAAAAAAAAAAAAAATTCTGTACCTTTAAAATCTGCCGGCCCGATGACGTCATCAGCACAGGGAGCACGATAGGAAGAAGCTGAAGACCTCGGCTTTTCCGGATCTGCTCGTGCAGAGAGCAAGCTGATCCTAGCATAAATGCTCAGCGCGAGCATTTCTGCAATCGGGATTCAGTTTGACTGGATTAGAGAAAGAGATCTCTAATCCGTTCAAAGTTTTAAAAAAAGATTTAACAAAAAAGAAAAAAAAATTTTTTTTTCTCTAAGACCGGGTCCCGCCTCCGTGACGTCACCCGTCACTCCGGGACCCGGAAGGTAGGCCGAGCACAACGGACGGGGGGCGAAGATGGAACGATGCAGGAGAGGGAGCAGATGCGCGGGCGATGACGGCTGGAATGGCAGGCGAGAAGGTGAGCTCCACGAGTGCCCGAACCCAGTTCGGGGCGTTTTATTGCAGTGTGCCTGTGCCCGAACTGGGTTCGGGCATATCGCTAGGGAGGTTAATACCCTTGACGTATACAGACTGTTTCTTAGGTGTCTACATGACGGCAACAGAAATGTTTTCCATTCCATTGTAAAGTAAAACTATTTGTCAGTTTTTGTTTAGTAATAGAAAAAGGAAAGAACAAAAAGTTAACAGATAGCAAAAAACACATTTTAGGTATCCATTTTAGGTATCCAAATAATATTACAGCTTACAATCATTATACTTTTACCATTAAAGCTGAAAGAATTAATTAACAGAGACAAGCACAGTGACGGCCGAACTTGGTCCAGGTCCGTTCGCAAACAGGCAGATCGGACTTATATGGGAGACGTACTTATGTGGGAGATGTCTGCAGCACTCAGTGTCCACCTTGGCCTCCCTATCTTCCCAATGTGTCAGAAAGAAGCCGGCGATGTGATCTGAAACATTAGGAAACTATGAAAGATTGCAGTTAGGAGTGTGAAACTTAGAAGGTAGCTACTCTCAGTTGTAAATTTTTTGACAGCGGGAGTATAACTATGAAAGGTTGACATTTGGACTGCATGTAGCCTCGGAGGTCAGTTATTAGTGATGGTCTGGCCTCAAACAGGTCTTTGGACAGTTAAAAAAATTCTTCTGCCTGCCGGATCCTTTTTAAATCCCTGTGTGCTTGATCCGCCCAGCAGAAGGATACTCACATTGGCTAAGGTGGTGGGTCCAACACCCGTACAGTTACCTGGAGAGAAGAAGCGCTAACACTACAGCCATCTCTATTAGTAGTGATGGCCAACTTGTCCGCATGGCGGGTGTTTGACCCATCCTTTTCACTGGCGGGAAGAAGGTGACACAGAACGATCCAGCCAGTGAAAGAATTCTTTGAGGAGAGACCGCAGAAAGAAGCCTGTCTCTCTTGAAAGAAAACCTGCTGAAATCGGAAGTGACGTCAATGATGTCACGTCCGGGTATTAAAACGATACCAAATTTGAATCTTCCTGCAAACAGGCGGACATCAGACAAGTCCGATTGGCCTGTTCGTGGACGGACTTGGCCGAAGCTCAGCCATCACTATCTTTTTGTTACCAACCCAGAAAATTTCAAAGTTGCACTACTGAGGTATGAGATTTGGGGGGTTCAAACGTTGTTGTACTGTAAAAGCTGTTATATAAGAAGACGGTTTTGGAAAAGCAAAAAGAGGGTAACCTGCTACATCCCCCAATCTGCCTACGAATAGGAGACTAAGCCTCCAAGGGACTTTAAGGGCACTGATAAATCAACTGATGTATATATATATGTAAAATGGGTCATTTATTAGAACATGAGATTACATTCACAGTACATAGTACATAAATATATTAAAAATATCATTGCATACAACTGTTGCACATCTCGTTGAGTAACATATATTCCACTGTACATAGAGAACAAACATGTTGAAGAACACCATCTCGAGGCGTTTCACTTAAGTAGCTTCCTCAGGAGATATATTGGTGCTTAAAGTTTAGGTAGTGGACCCGTGGTGGTCGTAAAGGGTGGACCCGGTAGTAATGTCCCCACCAGCCAGGGAGGGCACCAAGGTGCCCAGGAGGGGTGCGCCCACATGCTCGTCCAGACCGGGAACATCAAGCCAAGGGATAGTGGGGGAGAACCCCTCCTGGGCACCTTGGTGCCCTCCCTGGCTGGTGGGGACATTACGACCGGGTCCACCCTTTACCCTGAACACATCTATAGGCAGTGAGTAGAACACATACAGACGTTTGTTAACCATTATTAAAGTGGAAAGTGATTATGTGAAAATGATTTGAATTTCTCTTGATGATAGAAACTTGAAGCACCTATATATCTCATGAGGAAGCTACTTAAGCAAAACGCGTCGAGATGGTGTTCTTTAACATGTTTGTTCTCTATGTACAATGGAAATATATGTTACTCAACGAGATGTGCAAAAGTTGTATGCAATTATATTTTTAATATATTTATGTACTATGTACTGTGAATGTAATCTCATGTTCTAATAAATGACCCATTTTTTATACATCAGTTAATTTATCAGTGCCTTTAAAGTCCCTTGGAGGCTTAGTCTCCTATTGGTAGGCAGATTGGGGGATGTAGCAGGTTACCCTCTTTTTGCTTTTCCAAAACCGTCTTCTTATATATACAATTGATGGGATGTTGGCACGCAATGACGTATACATTAGAGGGAACGGTAACAGAGTTTTTGTTTCAATTTTAATAGCTGTTAACCTGTGCATTGAGACAGCTAATCAGAGGCTCAATCAAAAACATGATGGCATGAGTTTTGTATTTACATTATGCATTGTATTAAAACAGCTATATGTGACACAGACTCTCCTCCCATGTTTATATAGCTGCCCATGGATATGTTATTAGTACCAGATCGTAAAATGTGCCTCTTTATAAGTTGGTCAGTGTGTTCAGAGAATGGGTACTGTGAGTGTATACCCACACTACTAGTTTCAGCCTTGCACCCTATGCTAGAACTAAGAACTCCCTTCTGGCCTTTAGCTTGGTTAGAGGGAATGGAGCAAATGTTTGCCTCCTGGGATGCAGAGCTATTGCTGCCGTGATGTTTGCAACTTAATGTTAGGGTATAAATGTCTTTATAAATAGACCTAGGTACAAAGGTATGAAAATGGATTTTTAGTTTGATAGCCATATACAGGTCGTTATATAACTAACTAGAAGGTAGATGAGTAATTGGATTTATTTTGGAAGATTTTGATGACATTCCAGAGAGCATTTTTCTGCCAAGGACTTATTGCTGAATATGAGGCAATCATAGATTAACACAGTGCTTTAGGTCTAATTTACATTTTTAAAATCAGCTTTCATAAGAAATCAATTCAGCCAGTGCTGTCTCGTCTCATGCTTTGGCTCTAATCATAAAACACTGAATGTTTGTCATTTGTGTGAAAAACTGGAAAAGTACAGAATGATATCTCTACTGGTGTATTATATGCTTTATGGCATAGCAATGATTTAATAATTAAACTGTAATTAGTAGTACTGTATTTAATGTATAGTACTATATAGTACTGTATATATATTGTGAAAAACTGATCCAGATATTAACTTCATTTAAAATAGATAGAGTCTATTAAAAATATATAGAATTTGTGTGATGTTAAGCATGGACAATTTATGAAGTTCTCTAAAATAAAGATAAGCACACAATTTTGACTTTAGTTTGAACTTTTTGAAAAACTACATGAGCAAGAGCAATACTTTTTCAAAAAATAAAAAAATGTCTCTACAACAATTTTGGTGGTTTGCAAATAACTCACACAGTCAGCTAGTCTCTACTTTTAAAATGTCCGTGTGTGGTGGCTCTTGATGTATTAACTCCAGTCTCAGTCCACTGCTTGTGAAAGTCCACAACACTTTTGAATGGCATTTTCCTGACAATCCTCTCAGGGCTGTGGTCATCACTGCTGCTAGTGCACATTTTTCTTCCACACTTTTCCCTTCAGTATAACTTTTTATTAATCTGCTTTGATAGCAATTTGGGAACATCAAACTTCTTTTGAAATTACCTTTTAAGACTTTCTCATCTTATGGATGGTGTCAATGATTTTCAGTCAGGTCAGCAGTCTTTCCCATAACTGTAAATCTTACTGAACAAGACTGAGTGACCATTTAAAGGCTCAGGAACCCTTTGCAGAGGTTTTGGGTTAATTGGCTGACTAGAGTCTGACACTTTGAACCTAGAATATTGAACCTTTTGAAATATTTAAATTTTTCATTACTCTTTTATTACGACCTTGGATTATGATCATGAAGCGTTACTTGATTTTATATGTGTATGACCAGTTGTTTAGGTCATTCTGACTAGTATTTTATCATGTTGTTCATTGTGTTTGTCTTTTTGCTACTCAATAAACTACACCTTTTACCTTATACTTCATGTCAATATCTTATGTGCCAGTAAAATCCCAGGGGCACCCCAAATTTGTTACCAGAGCTTCGCTCGGTCCAAACTGTTGTTTAAATATTTAATATATTAGTTTCACTTTTTATGTTGAATTACTGAAAAATAGGAACCTCAATATTAATATGGTCAATATTAAAAATGTTCACAAATCATCTGCATGGCATGTTACGAAGCAGTTGAGCCTCCAAAATATATGCACCTTGCCAGACCTCCTAATTTATTACAAATCTATATGCAAGTGTTGACACTATAGACTCCAACAACTTGAAACACTTTAACATTTTGTAATAAAGAAACATGGTTTTACAATAATATAATACGGCTGTGATATATCATTATTTGACAAAAAAACAAAATGGAGGGGAAATATAAAACAACAATGCAAAACAAAAATACTATGCCAACAACAACTAGGAAAAGACAGGGGGGTTAAGGGGGGAGCAAGGGAGGGGAAGGGGTCACTGGTCATGACCGGAGACACTGGTAGATTGCATCTCCGAGTGGGCATGATTTTTCCATGGTAGCCAAATGTTCTCAAACTGTCGGCTGCGGTCAAGCAGTATGCTGGTAAGATGTTAGTTTATGAAGAAAACGTCCATGCGGCTCGAGGGTGGCGGAGGTGGAGGAGAGCAAGCCAAGGGTCCCTGGAGAGTTATATTTGGTTATATTAAATAGTTTATTAGCTACATTTTTTCCACCAAGTTTTATTTTAAAACTAAAAGGAAAAAAGAGTGACCGAACTTATAATAAATAGTAAATTTGCTGAAGCTCCATTCTTCAGACTGCTTACATTTGTAACAGATCCTCATAAAGTTGCTTATTTGCTATTTCTCATAGGGTTATCTGTATGTGCCATGTAGCAACTAGAGATGATTGAATTTTTCGACTTGCTAACTTTGTGAGCTTATTGCAAAGCCTGTGAAAATGGTATGATTACCATTACATGATTATTGTGGAAACATTTGAAAAAAAAGGTATGCTCTATGTACATGTAGTTTTTGCATAAATTAAGTTCAAAATCTAAGTCGAAATTCCGATTTTCTGAATTCTGACATGACTTTGAAGTTAATTTGTGCAAAAACTATTTGTGTTAGAGACATACTTTTTTCTTTGTAGCCTCAACTCTTCTCTTTGCAATTAACTCGAAATCGTCAAAATCTCTAGTAGCAACAGTCCACTTCCAGTAAGTCCATATTCAATGTGTTTGAGTATTATTGAGTATTTTTATAAATTGTACAAATAGGGAATGCTGGGACATCTTGAATGTGATGTCAGCAGCCCCATAAGATTCAGATTTGACACAATATATACCATTTTCCTTTGTACACAACAGAAGTTAAGGATCACAAAGGGCTAACCATTCATGTTTCTTTGGATTTCTATTCATTTATCTGTACCCCAAATAATTGCCAAGCACCACTTTAAAGTCTGATGTGAGCTGTCTCTTGTTTATAGTTATTGTTACCTTACTTGACTTGTAGTGATGGCCGAACTGCCCGCAAGGCGGACAGTTCGGCCGCGAACAAGCATGTTCGCCCTCCTTCTCGCCGGCGGACAGTACGGGTGTTCGACCCGCCGTGTCCGCCGACGAGAAGGAGCCCTCTATTCTTCCTGCGGTGGGATCATTAGCAGCGAGATCCCGCCGCAGGAAGAATCTTTCACTGAAGACCGGGTAGAGAACCCGGTCTATCAGTGAAAATCCGGCTCGTAAACCCGGATGTGACGTCAGTGACGTCACATCCGGGTAGCACAACCAGGAACTATGCGTTCCAGGTGCCGGATGTGACGTCACTGACGTCACATCCGGGTGTACGAGCCGGATTTTCACTGATAGACCGAGTTCTCTACCCGGTCTTCAGTGAAAGATTTGGGGAATTTGAATATGTCTGCGAACGGGCGGACGGCGGACTTTTTTAAAAGTCCGATCCGCCCGTTCGCGGACGGACACGCCACTTGTTCGGCCATCACTATTGACTTGTATACGTAGTGATGGTTTTTGCTTCTTCCCATATCTTAATGCCATAATAATAGATATAATATATGTTTATAAATAGTGATGGCCGAACTGCCCGCAAGGCGGACAGTTCAGCTGCGAACAAGCATGTTCGCCCTCCTTCTCGCCAGCGGACAGTACGGGTGTTCGACCCGCCCTGTTCACCGACGAGAAGGAGCCCTCTATTCTTCCTCCGGTGGGATCATAAGCAGCAAGATCCCGCCGCAGGAAGAATGTTTTCACTGAAGACCGGGTAGAGAACCCGGTCTTTCAGTGAAAAACCGGCTCGCAAACCCGGATGTGACGTCAGTGATGTCACATACGCTCAGCACACCAGGAACTATGCGTTCCAGGTGCCTAGAGGCAGGGAATTTTAATCTGTCCACGAACGGGCGGACGGCGGACTTTTTTAAAAGTCTGCTACGCCCGTTCGCGGACAGACATGGCTGAAGTTTGGCCATCAATATTTATAAATATAATAACTATTCATTTTGCGAGGTGATAGCTAGGTTTGCAGAGGTATTTGGTACACACGTATTAAAGTAAATATATATTTTGTGACTATTGAGAAGAGTGTAGTCCCAGATTTTAGTCCAGCACATGACAGGTTTAAATGCTTATCTGTCATTAGCTATGCAAATATATACATATATACAAAAGATGTAAAGTTAAGGTTTTTTATATTGTATTTAAAAATCTAAATCCCAAATCACAGCATAAAAAAAGAAACAATGCACATGACACATCTATTTATCATGTGTATATGGTTCCTTCTAATAACTCGCATGTCTGTCAGTGTTGTCAAGTCTACACACAAAATGTATAATTTTATTATGGTGCTTTAGGCACATGAAGGAAATAATAACTTTGCAAAGCCACAAGAAAATGACATGGTTAGCCTATATAAAAATAGGGACACGGAACAGGATACATATGTCAGTTTGCATTATGTATTCCATAAGAGCAGGCCTTGAGGTACATTTGTCTGTTTTGTGCCAAAGCCACACAAAATAAATGAACAAATCAGTGGAATGTAATTCACATTGTATTAGGTGAACATATATCCTGCATAAGGAACATTATTTTAGAATGTAATTTGAGGAATAACTATATTTCCTATATGAAGGTATAATAAGAGCCATCATGGGAAATGGCACTGCTCCTCAATTATTACAGACCGTTTCTTAGTACTAGAAAGGCTGACAGTACCATGCCAAAAGGATAAGCTTTGTCCAATAATAATAAAAAAACAAGATTAATAAGCCTGGTGTATTACCAAGGGAGTTTGATTTAAAAATAAAGAGCTTTACTTAAAACTCATGGGGTGTATTTATAAGATAGTAATTTAAAATTGCTGCTCCAGGAATATAAATTTATAGTGAAATTTTGATATGATTGGAGATACTGAAACAACTCTTATGTACAAGAGGAAGATCAGTGCTTTTTTTCTCAGAGGTGGTGGAAGTCACCCCCCCCCCCCCCCC
>CM070035.1:70024893-70036413 GCA_036250615.1 Ptychadena robeensis | reverse complement strand
GGGCTCCATCAGCTGATTGCAGGGTGTCTTTGGTGGGATTGTGCCTTATGGTTAGTGATTCTGATCTCATAGGTTTAAATGGGGAAAATTCTGGAGGATGGCAGCAGTGGGGTGTGGGGTCAGGGACATGAGGGGTGGGATGTCAGTGAGAGATATTATCTAAATGCCCCCTGAGCACCTGCATAAGTGTGCAAGTGATCAAAAACAGGAGCACCCGGTGACTTTACAGGAAGCTACCTACTGTTAGCAGCCCAGACAGTGTCCATGTAAATAGAGCCTTAGGGGTTGTTTCCATTATTATTGTTTCCTCTGCCGAGCAGGTAAGGCTATCTGCTACGTCCGGACCTCCGAGGGGTCCAGACATAATGGAAACATAGCCTAAAACATAAGAATGGTGAAGTAGATTGTCATGGGTAAGTGCAATTACTGTGGTTGCGATACAGGATTTTGCTCTGTCTTATGTAAGCTGTTTGGCCACCTCTTCAGAACCACTGTGTACTGCTTTCTGTGTTAGTTCTCATATCCAGGCCATGATTGTATGCTGTAGTAAGCAGGGACAGTCCTAGGCAGATCAATTCCCTGGGCAAGCACCCCCTCTAGCGTCCCCCTCCGGAGTACTCATCTGGAGGGTACTGGTAAGTCACATACTTTGTGGCTCATCAGCATTTCTTCAGAGCCAATCTTTTCTCTCCCCAGGTGGCCACCAGTTTGATAAGCAAGCATGCTGGGGGGTTGCATCTGAAAACATTTCCCATGCCCAGATGCTGCCCCCCCAGCATATTGCCGTCCTGGGCAACCGCCCATATTTATGAATTGATAAAGCTTGTTGAATTAAAAAAAGCTTTAGAAAATTATTTCTTTGACTTACTACCACAGATACCATGCTTCTCTTTCTTATACATACCTTGCAGATACATTTAACTGGAGTGGTAAGGTACTGTAAGTACAACTGCTTTATGCAATAAACAGGCATTCAGGCCACCTTTTTAGAATCACTGTGACATTGATACCATGTAGATGGATATAACTGGGGTTCTCAGATAAATGCAGTTGCTCAATGCAATTCACAGGCCCAAAGGCTACCTGATTTGAACTTCAGTGACCCCTGCTCATCTATACCTTTGAAAGGATATAGTGTTTGTGCATTAGAGCAAAGACTATATTTAAGACAAGAATGGCTCTTTCTCTAAATCATGCACAGGCCTTTTGCCTACTTTGTAACCACTTCATACATAAGTGGAACTGCAATTTCAAGGTAAGCATAGTGTCTACGTTTGTAACAACATATGGTTCTTGCTCTATGTATTACACAGGCTGATTGACTCATCAGAAACACTATGGTCCTTGCTCATACAACTTTAAGGTTCAAGTAGTGAGATTCGGAAATCCACATCTGTGTTGAAATTGTTATCTCCTGATAATAAAGACGTTACCATTTATGAAAAAATATATTCATAAAAGTAATATTTAAAAGCTTTAAAATAGTAGCAATTGCTAAATAATTTACGATAATTTCCGTTGCAAATTTCAATATAATACAAAAGTCTATGATAATTTAGAGTAAAAAATACCTAACACAGTAAGTCTTATAACTATATGTAGATTATTTTTATTACATGAAAGGCATGCTTGAAAATTTAACTAATCTTGAAACCCCACCCACCAAAGACCTTTAACCCCCCCTGCTGTTCCTGACGGTCTTGCTCGTCCAGCTCTGACATGTCAGAACAGCAGTGGACGAGCTGGGTTCGTCAGGCAGAGATTGGAGCCACAGGAGAGCAAACCAACTGCTCTGTGTGTGTCTGAGGCAGCTGCAGGAGAGCAATCACTACTTCTCCCCTCCCCATGCTCTCCTATGTAACCTGGCACTTGAGCAGCGCCATCTAGTGGTTGCAGCACTAATTTACCTGATAAAGTGCATTTTTTAAATCTTTATTATCTGATCTTGTGAGTTATTCACAAAGCATCTGTACATGTTATTATATTCAGGATGTCTACCAGACTCCTGTATGAACATACTTTGACAAATTACAGGCCTACAATGTAAGAAAAAATTTCCATTAAAGTCTATGGTGCGCTTTTGGTACAGAAATCAGTACCTTAGCAGTGCGCTAGGGAGGTTAAACAGTATACCTAACAAACCCAGGCCATAGCTGTCAAGTTTGGAAACCAAAAAACAGTGACGTCCCCTCTGGTATACGGATCTTGGTTCTTCCGTGTTCCACATACCGGAATTGACGTCACCCGGCCGGACTTCTTGGCTGATCTAATAGGGAGAGAACGTTACCCTCCATGCTTATGTCCCATCCTGCTTGTGCTGATAATAGCAGGGAGAAAAATGCCCTCTACCTACTCGATCAGCATGATTTCAAGAATCCAGGAAAAATTCTAGGATTTCATAAAATTGGGATTTGGCCGGGAAAGCCACATAAAAAATGCAACTTTCCCAGCCACAACGGGAAGGTTGACAGGTCTGACCTAGTGTAATATATTGTGATATCATTATATAACTCTGTAAGTTAATAGTAATCAAAAACAATAAAATGTGAAAACTATAAAAGATAAATAAATGGCATTCAGGCTTTGTTCCACTATCCTTTGAGGTTCAGAATTTTTGTTTGTATAATTTATGTGTTTTAAGCTGCACACATATAAAGTATAAATTTTATCTTTTAGTGAGGGATTTTGAAAAGAAACTTGCAGCAGATGGCACCAAAATTAATGCTGTTTCTGTAAGCATTCTTGCTACATCAACATTTCACAATAGCTACCTATGTCAGGGAGGAAGAAGAACATGTCTAATTAAAAGTGGAATCATTTTAATTATGTTAGAAAGCAAACATAATATATAAAAGTTATTGCTGAAAATAAATTTCTGTTTTCAAAATCCTCCAAATATCTTCATGGTATGATGCATTGTGCAATTACGTGAAATTACACGTGAAGCTTGGGAAATGACTTTTATGTCATTAAGCTGCTGACACTTGAACACAAATTTGCTAAGCTTCATTAAATCAAGCACAGCCTTTTGTAAGTTTACATCTTATTCTAAAGACAATTAAAGAAAAGAATAACAAATTTACAGCTACCTTGTCTGAGCAAGGCGTACGCCCTGTAGGTGACATGAGTATCATCATCATCATGAAAATGACTCGGAGTGCTTTTATTTCTTTATGGTGAGACTATAATCTACAGTTGCAAGAAAAAGTATGTGAACCCCTAAGGATTACATGGAGTTTTGCATAAATTGGTCATAAAATGTGCCCACCAATAGAAAAACACAGTCTGTCTAAAATAATACTCCCCAATTTTATATGTTTATGAACATAACATGTAAACATTCACAGTGCAGGGTGGAAAAAGTATATGAACCTTTGGACTGGTTGACCCTCCTTTTGTAGCAATAACCTCACCCAAACTTTTCTTGTAGTTGCAAAAACTAAGGACAGATTTTATATCATCACAGAAACATAACAAAACCACAAAAACAAAATATTGTGTTGACTAGTGTAATTAGTGTATAATTAAGAAAATCCCTTATTTTAGAACCAAAGCACCGTTTTGGCATAGGGTATGGCTGGCCTAAGCAGAGGGGGCAGAGAATATTAGAGCCCTTCCTCCAAGCCAAACAAACCATGTTAATCAAAGGGCCTGGCAAGACCTGTATAAGGGGTGGGATGGACGAGCATATCCTCCAGGTCATTAGAGACCCTTACTCAATAAGTCCTCCACCTACAGATCCCAACAACACCAGAAAGCTTGCAGGAAGAACTTTGCAAGCTTCTCCACTTTAATGAGGTATTGCATGGGATTTCCCAGGTCATCAGGTGTGTCACAAGACCTGGTATGGTCTGGACTGGGGCACGCCCATTTTACAGCCCCCTTGCCAAGTTTAAAGGAGATGCCTGAAAATGCAGGGCTGTGGAGTCGGAGTCGAGGAGTCAGAGTCGGAGACAATTTTGGGAACCTGGAGTCAGCAAAAAATTAACCAACTACTAAATTTAAATGGAAATTTAAAAAAAATGCAAGTTCAAATGTGCCAATTCACAAACAGTCATAATTTACTGCTTCTCTGCTATAAGAATAAATGCATGCAGTGCATAACATTAGCGCAAAAGAACACGTTAAATGACCATGAAGCATGCTGCATATTGACTAAATGGGACATAATGCACAGTTAAGGTGCGGCACTGCTCTCCATTGTGTTGTGTTCCACTGTTAAAAGGGAACGCAGTGCCCACTGTGACCCTATCCTGACTCTCGCTGATAATTTAGTAAATGTTTTTTGCAGGACTAGAGACACTTGTGTAAGTGAAGGGAATGGATAGCCAATAGTTCAAGACTGAAGCTGTAAAACATTTGAAAAACCGCTGTAATTCAGCTGAGGCTACAAATACTTAGATTTTAGCTTCAACTTTAAACATGACTTGTTCATGACCTTGTTCAAGGAAAACAATAAACAAAACCTTGTTTTTTAAATTGTGTTTGTCTTTTGCTTTAATTGGCTATTACAGTACAGTGTTGGTTGCCTAGCCAGTAGTTCTGTGGTTAATGTATGTTGCCTTCCTTTCCTTCAATGGATGGATAAAATATATTAGCATATTAAATACAGAGGAGTCAGAAGTTTCAGAAACTGAGGAAACGGAGTCGAAGAATTTATCTACCGAATCCACAGCGCTGGAAAAATGCCCCCTAAAAATGTGTTCTGAGGGTTGTCAAACGACCATGTGAACCTAGCCTTAAGGTAGCCATACACGGGTTGATTTCCCACACGATTCCTGGCCGATCGATCACCGGGCGCGTGCACGCCGATCGATCGACAAGGAATCGAGTGCAGCCCACCTTGACCGATCTACTTGGCCCCCAAATCGGATCGGCCAGAGAACCAACCTATTGGTCTTTTCTGATCGATTGAGCACACATCAAGGGGAGTTGACATTTGTGAAGCGGTCGATCGGGAACAGAATCGTCCAGGAATCGGTGGCCTAAGGTGGTAGGCACAGACTTGATTGGGCGATCGATCCACGCCTGTGGCTTCACCGGAATCGATCGGATGGGCAATAGATCGCTCACGAGTCGACACATGTATGGCTAGCTTTAGTCTATAAATCCACCTAATACTAACTCCTCAACACAAGATGACTGCCTAAGGTTGGCTAAATTCCTCACCGATGATCACTTCATAGAAAACCAATGCAGGCATCATACCTACGAGATCAACAATATTATTACATTTTGTTCTTGAAAACATTTTTATGTTAAAAACTTTTTTAACTGCGCTATTTATTGTTCAAGTATATTAAGGTTAGTGGCCACCCAGATATTAAATACACAAATAATGCACCTAATGTATTTATAACTAAGATCTAATTTAGGATGGCTGGCAGTCCGCGGTCACCCTGAAACCGTGCCAGTGTGTGCAGTGGTTGAACACATTGCACAGGTGGTACAGACACCCACATGGACAACTGCCTAAAAACTCAATAGGGAATGCAGAATGTTGGATTTCTCAGGCAGTTGAACACACTTTCAACAGACTGTCTAAATGCAACCTTAAAAGTTATACAATATGCTATGATGCAAATAGACAATCTGACTCTCTACTTGTTTTTTCAATCTTCTTTCTTCCTCCACCCTTCACAGTTGGAATTAGGTTATTTTACTACACAAAGCATGTCTTCTGTAATTCAATTTGAGACTCATCCAAAGAACATTATTCCGGAAGCCCTCTGGCATAAATCTGTTTGGCCTTGATGTTTTTTTTATTGAACATCTCCTATTAAAGTTACATTTGTGCAGTCTATATCTGATTGTAGAGGAATGCACTTTAAAGTTTCACATCAACAGTAGCAAGATCATGCTGTAGGTCACATGATGACATTTTAGGGTTTTCAATTTTATTGTCTCTTGCAGATTGCTCAGGGGGTAAACTTTCTTAGAAAACAAACCTGGGCATGTTGGAATTTGTCTTGAAGGTCCTCCCCCTTCTAGGCAATTTTACACACTCTCATTCTTTTGAGAATTTGTATAATTTCTTACCAGAGTTATACGCTGCTTCTTTCTGAAGACCTCAGACGCCTCTTTTTTGAGCAGGACATATTATTTATCAAGGAAAGGAGAAAAGAATTGCACTTAAAAATTAAACCCTCAAGACCCAAATAAAGCTAGTAAAGACTGCAATTCAGGGTTTGGAGGTTATGATGATATTCCAGAATGTGATGAGTAACAATAGTTATACTTGAATTAATGTAATTATTTTTTATTTTTTGCAGTCAAGAATAAACGCAGATGGTTATATATGGGAAAAATAAGACATACCCTGAAAATAATCCATAATGCATCTTTTGGAGCAAAATTTTTTATATAAGACACTGTCTTACTTTCAGGGAAACCAAGTTATATACACGGTATATAATCTTGGTCTAAGCACATTGGGTTTAAGGTTTAAAACTACATGCAAGATTTATGATAATTTAATCTACTGTATTGGAAGTAGAAATAGCTAGAAACAAAAGTGAATGAAATGGTATGAAAGCATTCATTATTCTATGTCAGTAAAAGATCCTAGAATATTTCAATCCAATATTATCATACCAATAAAAAAATGACTTTTAATGTATTGTAGATTAGAAATGTGTAGGAGGTACAAATGTATGTCAACTTTCTATTTACAAGCCAAGTGTTACAATAAAAATTTATTATTGTCAATTCTTTAGTTATAAGTTAATATTATAGTGAATGCAATAGAGTGATTAATAAGTATAAACCCAGGTAACGTGAATGAATGTACCCTGAATAAGGCTAATGGGACCTGGTAGATTTGTGATTATGTGTGCTATAGATTATTTCAAATTACATTTCAGTTTTAATGTGAAAATAAAATTTTTGTAATATAATTGAAAATGTCATAAATGCAATATAATTCTAAATAAATGGCTATATTATATATAGTATATTATCTAGAAAGTGTTCAGACACCCAGTGTTCCTAAAATGTATATGGCTAATCCCTCTAGAAGGCAAAGTTTACTTTCAATTTGGAGTTTCAACCATTATGCTCTGTATGCTATAGTGTACATGGTACACTCTATACAGTTACCTGAATATTCTAATGCCTTAGGTACACTGTTCTGTACATAAAATACTAATCAATCCTAAAAATAACTGTCATGATAGGTCAAATATTGTCCCAGATTCAAGGACTATGCACACTTGTGTTGGCTGTTCCCTCTAGTCTCTATCTGCTAAAATTGGAAACTGATTTTACTTTAATAAATATGGATGACTTTCTAAGACCTAAGTGTATTTGTAATGACTGTTGATCTCAGAGACACAATAATAAACAAGCTCTGATCATCATGAGAAACAATTTAATAAGGTTTGGAGCAATCAATGCATCCAAATACCATTCCCATTATGCAGTGAGCTAATATAGTCCTGTTATGGATGAACAAGCCGAGAAAAAGAAGTTAATAAGCATTGCTTAGGCTAAAAGTAACTACTGCCAAGATAGAGGTTTAACAATGGGACGTTTTTTATTATATATAAAAGAATTGGCTAAGATCTAATTCTAGCAGAGTTAGTATTTCCCTGTCTGCTAATAAAAGGGTTTTTATAGCTGGATGGACTCACTGCTGAAACACATAATTTCCCATCCTAGCGACCATGTTCTAAAGGTTTTTAAAAGCATGTTTCCTGTTTGTAATCCTTTAAAATGCAAAGTTGAGAGTTCCCTTTTTTGATGCACTTAATTTTTTAAACATTGGGCATGGCAGTTTTTTTGTAGAAGTTGTAACCCAAGTTTGTCCTTTTTTGTGAACCTTGTGTTGTCATCTTTTATGATTCTAAAAATAGTGCTTTTTGATGTAAAGATGTAAGAAAAAGTGTAACCATGAAATATAATGAGTTGTGATAAAACCTAATGTCCATTGCAGTTGAAATGTAGAAACTGTACTCTATTATCACTAGTCCTCAGCATGGCATTATTACACTATATTTTATGCGTTATCATTAGCTTTTGAAAAGTAGGACAAAGCCTTTTTTGGGAGGGTGGTTGTTTCTTCATCATTTTTACCTTTTCTCAAGTGTAATGATTATTAGATTGCTTCAAAATACCTTAAAAGTATAATCTTCTTTCCTTAGACCACATGCAATATTACAGACCCATTCTGGATATGAGACCTGTAGTGCTAGTATAATTTTCCACCACTTCTCCTATTGCCTATTAACATCATGGTGTGTGTTTTGTAGATGGTTAAGGACAGGGGGGATGGAAAACCTTCAACAAATGAGTAACAGGTCAAAAAAAGATCTCTATTTTCTGTCAGAAAGAAGATTATTAATCAATATAATTATCTTTTTACTTTACACATGAAAGGAGGTGAAATATGTTTAGACAGCATAATTTAATAAAGTCCTTTATGTCTAGAGGTCTGCTTTAGTCTAAAAGTTAAAATCCCTGTAAAAAGTTTACTTGCTCATTATTTCTTTTCTGAAAATTAGCTAATTGGGTACAACTATTCTAGTTGTTTTCATGTTTGTTGGTGCAATTCCCTTTTCTAGTAATTGGTACTTAAAGATGTTAAGAGCCACATCAATAGTACATCATTCCTGAATAGAAGAAGGTACTACTTTTAGTGTTCTTTTCTAGCTGAGCTGAGTTAGAACAAATGTTAGTTTCATACATTGTCTTTGATATGTAAACAGGTCTGAATTGTGATGCACAACTCCTCTCAAATGACAACTGCTGTCTAAGCACATTTCATATCTGTCTTGTCTGCTGCCCAGACTGATAAAAACAAGCCCTGGATCTATTAAAACAAAGCTGATACTACACAGCTGTAATACTGCTGTGTTCTTTCTTAACTCATCTCCTACTTCATGCAAATTGGTCTTCACAGCACCCTGGTGTTTCATAGAATATTTAAAATGATTTAGCAATGACTATCATTGTAAAAATACAGGTATTTATGTGTCATGAGGGAAAAGGAAAAAATATGGGTTGTTTCCATAGACTATAAAAGTAAGAAATAGTTCAACCGCTCCAAATAAAATTAAATAAGACACTGTTGCAGCACATTGAGGTTGAAGTGTTGTTATACTAGATAATATGAAAGTAGTAGATACAAAAAGATTAGATCTTCTAATTGCCGCTTTTTACTGAACTGCCAGTCTTCTCATACAGCCACTGCAGGTATTTCCACATACTATGATAGAGGTGCTGTACCCCCTAATCCTCCTCCCCATAATGACAAATGTCAGGATTCTGCTACTATTGTTATTTATTATTATTATCATCATCATTTATTTATATAGCGCCAACATATTACGCAGCGCTGTACAATACATTAGAGTGGAGATACAACACACAATAACACACAGGTACAGGTAATGACACAGGAGGAATAGAGGATCCTGCCCGGTTGGGCTTACAGTCTAATAGGTTGGGGAACAGAGTATACAATAGGTGGGGGGTGGGACTGGCATGGTGGTGATGTTAGGAAAGAGAAGATGGCTAGGCCAGACTGAAGAGGTGGGTTTTTAGGGCTTTTTTAAAAGTGCCTAAAGTAGGAGCAAGTCTAATGGGACGAGGGAGAGAGTTCCAGAGAGTAGGAGTGGCCCTAGAGTAGTCCTGAAGCCTTGCGTGTGATGAGGTTATGAGTGGGGATGTCATTAGTAAGTCACTACATTATTTAGAAATAAGAAAATGTCAAACAATAGTTTAAGATATAAGTGTGCAGTATGGCCCTGTGAGCCTTAAGCTCTGGACACTAAGGCTGTTTAGAATACCTAAGGGGGGAGGGACAAAACTGGCCATTCAAAGTAATGGAATATGACCCTTACACACAGGCACATCATAGCCCATGTGTGCACATCCTTGCTAGAAAAAAAATATTTGCAATTTCTGCAATTTCATTCACTTGGCAGACTTGGGGTCCGTGCATTGAAAGTCAAAAGGAGCACCCCTGTGATACATACACAAGGAGGCCAAGCATCCCTCCCGTGTCTTTTTCACTTACAATTGGTGCAGGCTGAGTCTGAGAAAAAAACATGTGCCGTTTTAGCCTCACAGTTTTAAATTGTTTAAACCTTGGCCATGGAAAATGTGATTAATGAAAAACCTGCCACCTGTAATAAATAATCATTAGCAATGATTAATAAGATCCCAAAATGATGCAATTAACCAGAAAATTATATGCAGACTTAAACTGAGCCAACAAACTCTTTCTGGATTGGCAAATTTTTTGTCTGCATGGCACTTGCATGTCAATGCCAAAAATTCAGCATCTCATTGAGATACCATATAGAGCGTCTTGCAACAGCAATACATTTAAGTGGGATGAACATATACATTTTTATGAAATACAAACTGTTAATAGCACCCACACCTAAATGTAGGCACATGTAGGAACACAAAAATGTCAACATCATAGTTGTTCCACAGGTCTAGCCTGTTTTGTGGGTTCCCATATACAGTATGTGTTCTATTTAGCCTTCACAGAAAATCAGGGATAGTTTGGTTCTGTGGAACATTTTATTGAGTTTGGTGGTGGTAGTATCTCGTACCATAATATTACAATAACACATATTTCAATATTTAAAACACAAATTTCAATATTTATTTCTTTGGGTTCTCTGTTTTTTAGAAAATATATTATATGATATTTTATTATAGAATATAACTTTTGGTTTTGCATTTAAGGTGTATTTTTTAGAAAAAAATATATTTTGAAAAAAGTATCTGCATATTTGTTTACGCAGAACTATGCACTGTTAGCACTCCCTGACATACATATAGAATCTTCAAAACTTAGTTTATATCTAAAAATGCTACTTTCTACTTTCTTCCAGTTTGTTCATTTCAGATGGATTTCAAAACTGATAGCTAACAATATCATGCAGTATTTGTCAACAGCTGCATCAATCAGAAATATGTCAGTTTTATTGTTAGGGTATTAAACTAAATAATAAATGTAACAACATGGCTAATGCTTATATTACATTGAATGACTATCCATTAAAAAAGAAATTATCCAAGCCATAACGAGTCTCCATTAATTCTTTGGTATATTACTTCAGCAAACATCTTAAACAAATAAAAGTCTTCCCGACATTGTTCACTCTTCCTGCTGTCTTCATTCACAATGATAGCTGACAATACTTTGTCATTATGGATGATGCAGAACATAAGAAGTTGATGAAATGTAGATAATAAAACTAAGTGGTTTGTCCTTTTAGTAGAGTTATAATTAACAAAAAAATCAATCAATAAAACTAAGTTAAAAACATTGTCATTACCTCACCAAGTTAGATTTATCTAACTAAAAACATTTACAGACCTGATCATTCCAATCTGCTTTGATGTGCATCTGTCTAGAAATATGTTTTCTAATAAACAGATTGGGGAGGACCAGGTTTGAGTGTTAGGGACCTTGTGCCCATGGTTAAATTTAGGAATTAGTTTAACCTCCCTAGCGCTTCTGACGGCACCATCTCGTCCTGAACTTGCTTATGCAGTATT
>CM070035.1:69898293-70022804 GCA_036250615.1 Ptychadena robeensis | reverse complement strand
TAAAATTATTCCTCAAAAATACCACTTGCCTAATAATTCTGCACTCCCTGTAGAACATATGTACTGTATATAAAATAAATTCACATTGAATGCACATGATACTTTTGGAATATGTGGATGGTAATAGATGATAATGGGAGTATTCCTAACTGCCAAAGGCAAACTGTTGATAACCAGGGCTAGTGACTGACATGCTGAGTTTCAATTACCTCTGGTGCTTCCTCCAATGTTGCCAGTATTCATATCTATGACAGTCATATCAGTCTCACAAAATGCACCACATGTAGAAATGTATGCATCTATCAATTCTTAGCTGTCATTGGAGAAGTTCCAGCAAGGGCTAATACAAATGTCCAATGTTAAATTAGCTCAAGAAAATTCTTGAAATATAGATAGTCTCCATATAACTCAGAAAGTAGTTTTGTATTGTAGGGAAGGACACCCCTTCAATATTACTATACGCTCCAACTAATTTATGCTACTCTGTGAAAGTTACATATCTCTGTTTTATAGAACATCACCTTGAATGTTTAAAAATATCATCAAAACCATAGTATATTAATGATAACACATTACAACAAACATTATACAAGCATTATGAAGTATAAAAAAAACACAATTATGGCTTTAAAAATGTACTTCCTTATGTAGGAAATAAAATGTATAACAAAGATCTATATATATAAAAAATCTGCTTAGAAATCCTGTAATGACAATAACATCAATGTAAGAACTGCACGATCAATTTTGCATTAGATTCCCGAATTATCAACATGTCGGATCCCAACATTTTATTCGAGCGGAATCAAACACTCAAGGTGGGCAGCATTTGATTCCCGATTGAACACTGGCAAATGTGCACGGCGATCAATCAGGAATCTAATGCTGCCCACCTTGAGAGTTTGATTCTGCTCAAGAGAAATTTTAATTGAACAGGGATCCGACATATTGATAAATCCCCATACCCCATACAAAGTATGCGGCAGGAAATGATTCCCCAAAGTGGTGCTGTGGATACGCGAACGGCAGCGATTGATCGTACGACGAATATTCGGGGAATCGATGCGCGTATGGCCACCTTAACCGCCCTAGCGCACTGCTGCGATCCAGATTTCTGTACCAAAGACTTTAATGTATTTTTATGTTGTAGGCCTGTAACTTACCAAAACATTTCATACAAGGGTCTACTAGACATCCTGAATATACAAATGTTTGAAACAAACAATTAAAAAAAAATAATAAAACTGAAATGACAGGAAATAATAAAACTTAATAAAACTGAAATGACAGGCTTATTAAATCTACATAATGCAAGCAACAGCTATTCTGGAGTATGAGAAATATGTATAGCCCTCTGCTATGGAAAGGAAAAGTTGATCTTTTCGCAGTAGACCTTTATTATGCAATTTCTTTATAACATCTGGCTGTCTGCAAATTATACTTGACAATGTTTCTGGCAGCAAGGATGTGTTTGTATGATGTGATTAATATCAGAAGAATAAAAAGCTGAGTCATATGCATGCGTTTTATAATAATCATAGCAAGCCATGTAGGGGCTGTACTGATGCCATTTATAGTCCTTTAGACCTTAGAGGTCTACATGCTTTATATGAGAAGGATGGAAACAGAGATGGAAGGATTGTTTGTGTGATAATATCAGAGTACTTCTATGATAAAAGAGATCAACTGATGAGCATAATTAAAGTGAAAAGTTTGCATTACATTGTTTCATTGGTAGTAATAATGCTAGAAGGGTTGAGACACCATTATTACTCTTTATATGATAGCTCCACCTCTCAAAACTTTTTCTAATGTTGCTTTCCTCATGAATCGCCAAACCAAAATATGCTTAAATACTGTTAATATGCTGAACATGTGTACATTTGGCTAGTTAGAAATGGCACCTGTCAAAAAGAATTATGTGGCATATGGCATACTGTGCAAAAACTGGTTACAAATTGAAGGCTGTCAGTTTAAAGTACTATAGTTGTTGCCACTTAAGCATCAGTCTGTCATAGTGTTTATGTTTAGGTTACATTTTAACAGTGGTGACGAAAACCAAACTTATTTATTCCCCACTTTTTAGAAATCTGATAACGCCTTTTATAAAGGCTAAATTAAAAAGATGGTCATCAGATTTGTTAAGGTGGTAATGAGTGCTTTAATAATTACATAATTACTGTAAATGTGTTAATTCAAATATGTATTTGTAACTTGAATGGGGTAACTGATCACCACTTTTTCTAAAAGCAATAGCAACTATAAAGTGATGGTAAGTTGCCTATTAAATTTTATTACAGCCACCAATCAAACACAATGAGGAAATATAAAGTGTCAATAACGTTAAATGATGGTGGCCATTTTACAATGGTGAAAGTGGTGCTTTTCTAAAAGTGGAAAATCTTTTCAAAAATGTTATTCTTTTTTGTGTATCACCACTTAAAAAAAAAAAAAGGCAGACAGAAACATTGTATTATATATGTATAAATGTGTATAATGTATAAATAACAGCATTTTCACCCCTTTATAATTAGCACCCAGTGTTCATAATTAATATGTTCAATAGAAATCTGTACAAAAAGATGTTAAATGCTTGAATCGTGCCTACGCATTCAAACTCATTCTAATGTCAATGAGCACCTTTAAAAACAGGTTTTTTTTTTAAGATAAACAGCTAAACATCACAGACATGTAATTTGAACACAATGCAATGTTTCTTCTATTATAATGTGTTTGACCGGGTGTAGTAAACTGAATGGACATCTGTTCATGTGTCTTTTAAGATTTAATTTCAAAAATGCTTTTCTTTCATTATCAACATGATACTTTAATGCCAGAAGGACTTCAACTGCCATTGCTAACATCACAGAGTTTTGAAAATGTTATAACCATTGAAAAGAGCAGTTTGCCTAGACAGTAAAAAAACATTAAAGGCACGGAAGTGTAACAAACCTGATGGCATTAGCAATGTTTACTGCAAAAAATCCTTCATTAATTAGTTCCACATTTATTAGAATTCTAAAGTTCAGTCACAACAGAGAGCACTGCATTCTAAAGACTTAGCAGGTCATGATATCTTTAATTTATAAAGCCAATGTCGATCTCTTCCAATACCGAAATTAAAGACTGATAAGCTCCTTAGAAGACTAATATAACATTAATGAAGGAAAAGTCTGTCTTTCCTGATGCAGAATAATCAGGCTGGAAATGCCCTTCAAAGATGTTGTTAAAGCTGCATTTGGTTGCCCATCAAAGCTGGCATGCATGAACACAATAGTTTATATAAACTCAAATTAACTGAATAATAATTGAAATCTACGTTTTAGATTTAGATTTTATGTAAACCTTAAATGTATAGGATTTATAAAGCATATCTAAAATCAAAACACTGTATTTTTTTTTTTTTTACAATCTGTGTTTCTTTGGTGAAAGTTGGTTTCCAAAAACATAGGAAGTTACACTTGAAATTTAGGTAAATCACAAATGTTTTATCATTAAAAGATTTCCATACTTTAGTACTGATGACAACACAAAGTGTTGGGCTTTCCTTCATACTCAAAGACAATCTCAAGCATAATAATTAATTACAAGGACAGCTTGAAGAGTGAGACTCCTAAATAGAGACTAGAGAAGGTCGAATTTTTTTTCAAAAATTTGACCATTTCGACGGTTTCGACTTAATTGCAAAGCCCCTGAGCATGGTATCATCACCAAACTTGCTGGCGATGTAGAGTAGGGTTCGGGGTATACAGCAAAAAAGAAAGTATGTCTCTAACACAAATAGTTTTTTCACAAATTAAGTTCAAAATTATGTAAAAAGTAAAAATTTCGAAAATCGGAATTTCGACTTTAACTTTGAGCTTAATTTATGCAAAAATGACATGTGCTAAAACAAAACTTTTGTTTTTTCAAATGCTCCTACAACCCTTCTCTACATCTCCTGCAATTTTGGTGATGATACCATTTTCAGGGGCTTTGCAATAAGCTCACAAAGTTCGGAAGTCGAAAAATTCGACCATCTCTAGTAGAGACACAGTATTACAACTTACTACAGTAACTACGACTTTTACAGTACTTGGTATCCTAAGTGCCCTGGACTGTGTTTCTTGCCAGGAGTTTTCCTTATTGGTAACGTTATTAAAGGCATACATTTATACTTTTAGGAAGACTGTCATTGTAGCAACTTGTAACTATAAATTATATTTTGTACCTATGACCAGGGGAGGGCTGGCAGCCTTAATACTGGGGGCAGATCCAGTCAAGTGGCCCATTGCACCACCAAATCAGATTACCATCCATGCCCACCTTTTCCTTGTTTCATAACGGATATTGACGTTATGAAGCAAGACTAGAGATGGTCAAATGTTTCGACTTGCTAACCTTGTGAGCTGATTGCAAAGCCTCAAAAAAATGTATCATCACCAAAATTGCTGAAGATGTAGAGAAGGGTTGTGGTAACATTTGAAAAAATAAAGTTTTGCTCTAGCACATGTTGTTTTTGCATAAATTAGGTTCAAAATCTTAGTCAAAGTTCTGATTTTCAAAATATTTATTTGACTTTAAACTTAATTTTTGCAAAAACTATTTGTGTTACAGACATACTTTGGTGATGATACTATGTTCAGGGGCTTTGCAATTAATTTGAAATCATTGAAATGGTCGAATTTTTATTCGACCATCTCTAAGCAAGACAAATATGATACAATCAGCCCCCAGCAGCCTCTCTCCTTCTGCCCCCAGCAGCCTCTTCCTCTCTCCATCACCCACAGCAGCCTCTCTCCTTCTGTCCCCAGCAGCCTCAGCCTCTCTCCATCACTTCCCATCAGCCACCAGCCTCTTAGTCATTCATTCTCATCTTATACGCATGGTGAAAATGAACAGAAGCTGGCGCTGGGAGTGGGACACGTCTACAGTAAGTCCCTCCCTCCTTCCGTTTCCACTTCCTGACTCAAAGATACTCTATGGGGAAGGGGTGCGGTGGTAATGGATGACAGTTGCAGTGGGCCTGCGTGGAGGGATCTGAGCCACACCAACAGATGGTACCAGTAACAGCTGCTTGTCCAGCACTGGTTTAGGGCGGCCTGGGGGCAGTCGGGGAGGCCGTCTGGGGGGCAACTGCCTCCTTGCCCCCCTTTCCAGCCCTCCTCTGCCTATGACTCTACTGATCCTAATGTAGTTCAAACTGAGCACAGATCCCTCCTTCACTGTAAGATGGACACTAAGAGGGTTATTATTAGATAAACATAGTGTGAGATACCTGTTGATGGGAAGATGGTGAAACGGTACAGGTGTATATAGTTCTATATTAAAGAAAAATTTGGAAAACACTTCTGTGGATTAACTTTTCTGTTAAACTGATTTTAATATGTGAAGCTATTCAATTATAACTGTATACTTTTCTACATACAGGTGATCAAGATTTCTTTTGAAGTTTTTGAGCTAGAGAGAGGCTATGACACCCTAACTATAGGAGATGGTGGAAAAGTAGGTGACACACGATCGGTTTTATATGTGTAAGTATGACATTTGAAATGCTTTATAACCATTTTCTTTTTAAGAATTAGTGGATGACATGTTATTTGTCATATTTTTCATATATATATATATATAAATACACACACACCCCTAAACTTACAAAATATAACTGCAAATATCCAACATAGAAAGATTTTCTAAAATGGTAGGTCCTTGTTTGAGAGAGAGCAAAGGTGAACAGAAAAAAAGGTTTTGAAGCCTTTGCATTTGCCAGGGATCATTCGGTTATTGATTTATATATCTATTGACAGGCAAGACAGTATACTCTGGTAACACATGAGTATTGTATACAAACCCATCTACTACAGCTACTACAATCTTTTACTATTATGATATATGTATTTTTACTAGTCTAACTATTTATATCTAAAAAAAAGTCTAAACTTCTAAATTTAATGATAAAATATGTGTGATTATTCATATATATATATATATATATATATATATATATATATATACAATTAAATATATAAATATAATGGTTTAATAAAATACATATGTTTTCAATGCCATTCAGTCTCACAGGTTCTACTGTGCCAGATCTCATTGTCAGTATGAGTAATCAAATGTGGTTGCATTTACAATCAGATGACAGTATTGGATCTCCGGGATTTAAAGCAATCTTCCAAGGTATGTTACATACGGTAGGATTACAAACAGTAAAATATGAACTATAGCAATATAGATGTAGTTTTGATGTAATATTTTGTCGTTTTCTATTTTTTTTAAAAGAGATAATTATTTGAGGTATATAAACTGAATTATTACAAGGAGGTAACAAGTAAGGTTATTGAAAAGTCACAAGAGCAGATCTGGATACTTGACCCAAGTCAGTGACTTGGAGGTACTTCATTAAATCATAATGACAACTGAATTTTTTTTTAAATATCAGTACCTTTGTGCTAGCAGGTCACTCATCATACACACAGCGTCATGTCACATGCTGTCTATTAGGGGAACTCGCCATCTAATATCCATAACATAGTCATAGTCTTACATTTCTTGCATAGTCTAAGGTCAATGTATTTGGTGAAAGCAAATTAGTCAACCAGTATTTTTTGTGATGTGGAAGAAAACAGATGCATATGGAGGGAAAACATACAACTCTGTGCTGGTAAAGACTTGGTCAAGGCTAAAAGCTTTGGAGCTACAAGACAGTGATAGCCATTAGCCACTTTAAATGCTGATGTACTCATACCATGCTGCGCTGTGCATTTGTTGTTACAGTGGTCACCCTCAGGGGTAGAAACATTTGGCTACCATGTTCAAGTCATATAGGTTGTCTCGGGAGTATAATTAATGTTGAATTATTTATTTTGCAGTTATTAGCAGTTTTATTTATTTTGTTCGCATATGTCCATTGCATTAGTCCCTTCATTTGTTATTTGAGAACAATTACCAAATATTACCAAGGTTGTGAAATTTTGCATGCTTGATCATGTTCAACCATTGCAAATGATTCTATCTTTAATTTAGTCTGATCACAATAACTGTGAGAACCCACATTTATTGGTGAATATAAAGCGCTGCAACAGAGTGAATATTTGTAACCCCCTTGCTGAAGGCATGTGCTTCTTTTCCATATATGCTTTCTACAGCTTAGTGACTCACCATCATTCACTGAGTATGGATTACCTACTATATATTCAATAATTTGGTGACTATGACAACTGAGTATATATATATATATTTAGAGTGGCGTTAATCAGCCGTATAATATGTACTCCTAGCTTCAGTTCAGTTATTTAAATGTATTGGTTTCTATGGTGGCTGTTACATATGCTGCTTACTAAATGTGCATATGAATTAAAACAATCCATTATAAGCCGATGATAAAGTTATTACAGTGCATGGTAAAGTGATCTTTCATGGCTAACTATTTAAGACCAAATTGCAAGGTTTTCATGTAGATTACAAAACAATGACAGTGACATGCCAGTTGGAAGTTATGATGATCACAAATTCTGTTGTTACAAATAACACAAGATTAGATCTGTGCTTAAATTATTATGTATGTTTAATGGTATGGAGCATAACTAAGCTGGGTCCATATGCATTGTCATACTCACTCTGCTTAGTAACTCTTGTAGATCAATCAAACACATCCATTGCATAATCTTGGACACCATAGATAAAGTCCTCATCTCCAGACACATAATGTCCCTCTCAGTTATCCCCTTAAGCAGTCATCATTCTAATGCCCCCCATACATACACAGATTTTAGCATCCGACAGACTAAAAACAATAAATTTTTTTCAATCGTACAATTGGAGATTGATTGATGGAAAATAGAATATACTCCACATGGAATAAGCAATTTTTGATAGATTTTTTTTTTTTTGATAGATTTTTTTGGAATCGTAATTTGTACTCAATTTGTACTCAACCGATCAAAATTTTCCGACATGTCCGATCATGTTTTGATCGATTTTTTTCACAATTACGATCAAATTTAATTGATCGGACCATGTGGGCATGCACCAATTTTCAGTCGACCGATCTAAAAATTTATCGTTTTTAATCTGTCGGCCGCTAATATCTGTGCATGTATGGGGGCCATAATTCATACTTTAAATGTTGTTTCTATGTGTCTGCAGGTTAGTTCATTACTTCAGCTCTTGAATGTCAGTGCAGATTCCACTCATGTGGGAAACAGCATTAATTTAATGAAATATATCCATTAACCAGGGACTCTTACCTCCCTGGATTTATGGTAAATAAAAGAGATGACACAGACATCCAGTACAGTAAATAATGTGAATAATGAAACAACGCTCTTCAAAGTTATTTGCTAATCCTTCTTTTATTTGTGCTTAACTAAGCAAGCCTCATGTCCCAGGTTTACTATCAATTATGCACATAAATTAAACTACTGCATTTCAAGAGCTTGCTTGTTTAGAATGAAATAGCTCAATCTGACAAAGATTAACCTCACAACAAATCATAGTTGCTGATCAATAGACAAAAATGAAAGGAGTATTACCAATGTCATAATTTCAGATAGATTGGTGCACATGTCAGATGACCTGGTAATTTAATGCAAACAGCCAATAGATATCAATGCAAGCACATGTAGACACCAGGGAATATACTATCCAGCTACTGCTGAATGCCAGTGGGAATATGGACACAAGTCAAATTAAATACCATTGAGACTAAGCACATAAACAGCTTGACACTTAAATAATACATGAACAAAATCACTAAATGTCAAGGAGAATTGAAGTGCAAAAACAAATAAAAGTGGATACCAATGGAAAGTCAAAAATCTAATAGATTCAATGAAATGTTAGGAACAGAAACTGCCATGGAGGTACCAGTTAAAATCTAGTGAGTTTCAGAGGTTATGCAAGGTAATACTTTTATTTTAAATTGTAACTAGCATTTAATTTGGCATCTACCTCTTACAAAACCATATACAACAACATTCTCAAGCCAAATAGGTGGTCTGCATTTACAGGTATTTAGAGGTAAAAATCTTATAGAAGAGAATCCATTGGGCATAGAGATATAATAGAAATTAGGTAGGATTCAGAAAAAAGTAGGCATGCTTCAAACCAGCATATAAACAGGGTTTGGTATAAGTATAAACAAAAAATACATCTGACCATTACACCTACGGAATCATTTATGGCATACCATTCAAAATCTATAGTGATCAATGATGGGTTGCCTTGTACTACCGCTTTTACTCATTCCATCACATTTTTGAAGTTTGAAGAAAGTTTTATCATTTAAAATGAAGACCATTTTTGACGTCAGGCACTTACAGTTGTGTTCAAAATTATTCAACCCCCACTGAAATTGAGTGTTTTGGCCATATCCTCCTCCAAACATAGTGTTGATCCATGGGCCCAAAGTTGGCTGGAGTATGCCAAAAGTCATGTGGACAAACCACAAAAGTTTTGGGATAGTGTTCTGTGGACTGATGAAACAAAACTAGAACTGTTTGGGCCCATGGGTCAATGCTATGTTTGGAGGAGGAAGAACAAGGCCTATGAAGAAAAGAACAACTTGCCTACTGTGAAGCATGGCCGGGGGTCAATCATGCTTTTGGGCTGTTTTGCCTCTGCAGGTACAGGGAAGCTTCAGCGTGTGCAAGGTACCATGAATTTTTTTCAGTACCAGGATATATTGGAAGGAAATGTGATGCAGTCTGTCACAAACCCGAGGCTTGGGAGACATTGGACCTTTCAACAGGGCTATGATCCCAAGCATACCTCCAAGTCCACTAGAGCATGGTTGCAGATTAAAGGCTGGAACATTTTGGAGTGGCCATCGCAGTCACCAGACTAAAATCTGATTAAGAACCTCTGTGGGACTTGAAGAAAGCAGTTGCAGCGCACAAGCCTAAGAATGTGACTGAACTGGAGGCTTTTGACCATGAAGAATAAGCTAAGATAACCGTAGATGTCACTTGTGTCAAGCTATGCTTCAGGTTTAAAAGCTGTTATAACTGGAAAAGGGTGTTGTACTAAGTGCTAAGAATGAATGTCACTTGGGGGTTGAATAAAACTGATAATGATGTGAGCACAGAAAATACATTTATGGTTATTTCATTATTATTGTTATGTTATATTTGTCTGACTTACAAGTGCCTCTTTTATTTAATTGTAAACAAGATGACTGAAATGATCAAAATCAACGTCAAAATGGCCAAAACACTCAATTTCAATGGGGTTGGATAATTTTGAACACAACTGTATGTTGGGCTTACCTCCTTATCTCCATTATAGATCACAAGAAGTTGTATTTTTTACTTTTCAATTATACTTCATTAAACGCAGAGGCCAATGGCAGCATGATTTACATTGTTACATCCAATGGGTGGCATTATTCATTTCATAGAGCTCTTTTTGTGCTGAAATTAGGAGAAAGTTGTGCTGCACTCCAATGGCCCCTCTATGGTACCGGCATTAATCCATACATGTCTAGCATTAGTGGCCCCACTCTGTCACTTTACACTGTCTATCACTTTGTGGCAGAGTTTCTAATGTTTATAAACCCTTCCACTTAGAATATGATTAACAGTGAGATATCTACCAAGGGCAAATATTCACAGATTAATTTATTACAAAGGTACCATCCAATGACAACACCAAATACATATCAACTCTTCTGTACTGGAGGGAAAACACTTTCACAAGTTGCTTTGTAGTGTGTTTCTGCATATTTTAGAGTCTCTGACCGTGATATTTAATCCTCTCTTCTTCAATACTATAGAGAGAACAAGGTGATACATGTCACTCCGTAGCTTTTACACTTCAATCACTTGGGCTTTTTCAGCTTAATGTGATACATTTAGGGAACTGTTAAAATTTACAGGTGTTTGGAATACATCAACACTGTTGGGAAACTATTTTTATTTCTGTTGTTCCTTGAAGTAGGAACATACTTTGCTCATAATTAATAATTACGGCAAGAGACAATCTTTTATGTTATCCACTACTGTAGATAATATATGTTGACTTAAGAAAAGCTACAGGGAGTAGCAATAGGTCTTCCAGCAATGTTTTCTACTTCAAATGTCACAGTCTACTGAGATTTATTTTGAAATCTCAAATATAGAGACAAAGCACGAAGAGATGGCCCTAGGAGTTGTAGCTACTTTAAAGTACCAAAGGATAAATAACAGGAACAATACATATATTTTTAAATTTAAGGAAAGGAAGAAGGACTTTGTGCTGTGACAACCCCTATTTTAACTTATTCTTTCTGTACCCATATGCCTGGAGTATGAATGGAAACATATTTTTGCATAACAAAATAGATCTACTAAAGTTTGGTATTATGCTTGTTGAGCCATTTAAAAAATTGTAAAATATAGGCTTTGAACGCTATGAATATTTAAAAGAAAAATTGTCACAAGCTCTGTTTCTGAAATAGCACAATGTCCTTTTTTATGTAATTTTTTTGTATTTATGTTTTGTACTTCAGTTCATATAAAGGACAAGAAGAAGTTATTCATATCTTTTTTCTTTGCTGCTTCTTTTAATATGAACATTCTCTCTGTGTCAGCTGAGTCCTTCTGGTCTTGTAGTTTGTCAAAGGTTCCTTTTTTCATGGGACAGATTTGAAATTATTGTTCAAAATGCCAGGAGTGTTAAATAATGAATGTACTGACAAAAGATTTCATTGCTATAGCTCCAAGCTCCAAACTCCAAACTCTCTCTATTGCTATAGCTTCAAAGTGAATAAGGTGCTTAAACACATACAAATGAAACAATGTGGATTAATAAATAAATTCCATGGAACAAATGTAAGTTAAGAAAATGTACATATGTATATATATATATGTATGTATATATATATATATATATATTGTATGAATAGTTTATATAATAAAGAATAGAGAGAGTTTGGAGTTCAAGTGATACCGTTTATTGGCTAACTGAAGTCATTAGAGAAGCAAGCTTTCGGGATATCGCAGATCCCTTCTTCAGGCTTCTTTAGCCTGAAGAAGGGATCTGCGATATCCCGAAAGCTTGCTTCTCTAATGACTTCAGTTAGCCAATAAACGGTATCACTTGAACTCCAAACTCTCTCTCTATTTATCGATGGCTAACACGGTACAACACTCTACTAATAATAAAGAATAAATATATCAGTTGGACTATATAAACTAATGTAAAATTAGTCATTCAAAAAAGTGGAATAACGTATTTAAACATCATCAACTTTTGGAAAAATGTTAAGACTAAAAATAGACATTATCATCAAGTTATATATTTTACATAAAATATATACAGTGAATGCAGGACCTTTGTACTAATATTCAATATGTCTAGTATATATTTAAAGTATTATTCAAGGAAACTCTTTTTACAGTTAGAGTGGGTAAGCAATGTTATGAAATATTATAAAAATATTGTCTAAAGAAAAAAGTACGTTGATGTTTATTGGAGATAAATGCGGTACAGGTACCTAAACCAGGAAATTTCCACATAATGGTGCATACAGTCAGATTATAGTATATAGTATATAACATTTGATATTAATTATAAAAGATTGGCATTAACAAAGCATTGATTATACTGAAATCATCTGGTATCCAAAATAACCAAGTAGTTAAATTGTCTTCTTGGTACATGAGTTAATATTCCATCCCACCACAATTTACACATGTATACACATCAATATATCTGTCCATTTCTGAGAAACTAAAACTCACAAGTTTCCCCCAAAAAACATCTGGCATGTATGACCATTAGTGTTGGCTGAAGTGTGGTCTGACCTCTGGCGGTCATTTCACAGCACAGCAGGGACACTTTAGATATTCAGTTGCCCTCCCATACTTAACATGGGGCAAACTTTTAGCACTCTCCACAGTTAGATTGTGCATTACTGTCTTATATATATATTTCCCATCCAGGCCACCCCTCCTCCAAAAACATAAAAAAGTGTCATTTAATTTTCATGAAAGATAAAAAGACATAAAAAAGCATGCCCCCCCCCCCCCCCTCCGAGCATACCAGACGCCTTTTAGCAGGTTAGCTCCAGATCAACATAGGGTTCCCCCTGAGCATACCAGGCCTCCTGCTGGCATAGGGTCCAGTAAGCTCTGGAAAAGAGGGACCCCAAACTGTGTGGTTTTGCCCCAGAGCAGACCACACCTTTTGTGGCAAACCTGAAAGGACAAGAAAGGGTACCATCAGGTGCCACCAAAAGACCCTTCCCTAAGATAAGGGAGCCTCTTCTCCATAACATGGGCCAGGCATTTTGGGAGCAAGGCTGGGGGCTTATTTAGTATCTGAGGTAACCCTTCAAAAAGAGGACCCAAGTCCTACCCAAGTTATTGATTGACCCCAAGGACCTCTTAACCATTTACAGAGGGTTTAAAATAGATTTCCTAGAAATAAGACAAGAAATCACGAAAAAGGCATTTTATTAAGTACTGCTCTTCAACATAGGTAGATGAAAAGTGCCTAGTCAATGTTGTCCCCCGTCCCCCCCTTTGGCATGACACTGTCCAGATTATTGTACACTTTTTACACTTTTTAATTGGTGCTGTAGCTACAAATATGACACAAATTAAGGTTTGAATATTTCATCCTTCATATAAGTCAATGTGGTTTGCCATGAACATGCAAATGGTGGGTATTTGTGAAAATTTTCACTTACGATGTTCCATCACTAATGACTATCTTGGAAAACAGGCTGGGTCACAATAACCTTTCAAGGTCTCCAAGAACCTTTGTTGAAGGGAAGTTTAGTGGGATAAACACATGAAATGAACATGAAATGGACACTGAGGTATGTTACCTCAGTGAGGTGACAAAATGGACACTAGGCCTTTTGTAACAGTGGACATACATGTTTGTGTGGTTTTTTTTTTTGCTAGAATTAAACCTTTCCCAGATAGCTAATGGTATCTCCAAAAAAAAAAAGGAATGTCTGCTCAGCAATCAACCATATATCTCTAAAATTATAAAGCATATTGGCAATATTCTACAATAAATCCAAAGGAAAATCACATTATAGTTGCATATTGACTGGCATCAGAAAGGGATGTAAAGAACAGAAACTATTTTAGTAACATCAAATAAAAAATACTACTGCAAGATATGCAAAGTTGCAATCCAACTCATAATTAAAAAATAATTTGAAAAAAAAAAACATATATGACATATATGCTTTTGTTTTTTCAAATCATTATTGTATTGTATTGTATTGTATTTTTTCAACACTAGAACTAAGCACCAATTCTGCTATTGTTTGTATTTTATACATATTAAATAGAAATTATTTGTGCAATATGCCTGTTCTCCTTTTTTTGTTAACAGTGATTCCTACCAATTTATCTTCTGTAAAGCAGCTTAAAGCACAGATTAGTTAGTCCTCCAAAATGTTATCTTTACATTTTTCCTCATACAACTTTATTTAAATGCAGTTATGAAGACCTCCCTTTACATGTCTAGATACATGTCTAGATACAGATCTAGAACAGAGGTTGCCTCTAATAGATTCTTCAAGTATATTATTTAATAATGTTAAGTAAATGCATAGATCATGGTAGAAATGAAAACAGAATAGTTATGGATTTTCTACTTCAAGAAGAACTATCACTGTGTTCCATAAATGTTCACTATAATATTGAATATTTAACACTAACAAATTGGTGTTAATATATAAAATATAATTAATTTAAAGAATGAATACATTTGGGTTATTAGCAATAGAAAAAATATTAACTGAAAAGAAAAATTAAATACCCCCTCTCCTACATTAAGTTGAGCAAATGAAATTATAATAATAATAATGTTAATAATAATAATTAGAGGAGTAAGATTGGGAATGTATGAAAATATATGTGCCACACCCAACTAAAGTAGATTAATCAAAAGATACTCTGTTGAGGTCCCAACCCAGGGAGTGAACTCACTGGTGGTCCCAACAAATAGTGGGTAAAGGGTTTTTAAGGCACAAACAAATCAATATTATATCTTCAGGGAGTGAGTCGGCCCAGCAATATCAGGGCACCATCAACAAGCCACCTGGATCATGGGGCATTTACCCTGTATGCTTTTATCCATACGGTAGGCGAACCCACCGATAGGGTATGTTTCCCCGGTGGCATTATACCAAATGTCTTTTATATTGTCTTTGGTATATTACATGTTGAATAAAGATGATTTTATGAAGATTTAATATTGATTTGTTTGTAAAAAAAACCTTTACCCACTATTTGTTGGGACCATCATTGAGTTCTCTACTTGGGTTGGGACCTCAACAGAGTACCTTTTAATAATAATAATAATAATAATAATAATAATAGCTTATTTTAGATACGCTTCAACTCTCTAGACATACACTTTCATGACTCTTTGAATCTTTAGCCAACATATAAAGAAAAACTATAGCCCCCATACACATTTCGATTTTTACTTACTTGATTGATGTACTGCACTACATTGACCTTCCGGCTGCTGGATTGGCAGAAACTCTTGAGAAGAGCCGCTGCTACAGACAGGTGGATTCGCTACACCGAGAATGCAGTGGAGACATACCCTTACTTTGGACAGGGACGCTGGTCATCATCCAAAGTAATTCAATCAATCTTAGAATTACGAACGTGTCTGTAATGGCTTATATCGATTTTGCAGGGGATTTCGCCCCAAATTACACTTTTAAGCTTTAGATTTCCAAAATCGAATGAAAACCTAAACGTGTATCAGGGCTTATAAAATACTGATTTATTTTTAAAGCTTTTTTTTTCTAACTGTAAAGCAAAGTGGTACTTTTTTCAGTAAGGGCAGATTTCCACTTCATTTTGTGATCCGTCGGGACCCCCTACATTATGCACAGTGCTTGGCAGGATCATGAAGGATCATATACACTGTACTTGCACTAAGTACTGACATACTGCACTAAGTTAACCCCTGCATCAGCGTATTGGCTCAGCGCTGTGAGAACAGAGCATCCAATAAGCAGGCAATGTGTATGTGCTCCATCGGGACCCCCACCAAGCACTGCGCTTAATATAGGGGATTACAAAACGAAGTGGAAACATGCCCTAATGCTAAATTGCATCCTATTGTTTTTTTAATCCTCTGTTGTACACATTGAATTAATGGACTTGTGCTGGCTAGAGGAAAAATCCAACAGTTCAGAGCTTTTTAAGAAACAGCAAGAAAAATGTATTATTCATTTTATACACACTTTTTAATAGGTTAGCAAAATAAATAATATTGCATTAGGGATCTATAACAGGAAAGAAACCGTGATCAATAACAAAATTTCACAAAGTTTCTTGTAATAACCTTGCCATAGTAAAACAAACCTACAAATCCTTTAAGTGATAACAGCACTGTGGTTGCCCACTCGTGATAAATATAAATATACTCACCAAGTGAATCGGGAATACATTTAATTGCATATGATTTAGTTAAAATAATTCCCAATATGAGAAAATACATTTGAAGCTTTTATTTTGGCACCCAGTGGCACAACATAGAAAAATGTTTTCTTTAATTTACCCCCCGCTTCAAATTTAAATAGTTCTGTCAAATAACGCAAACTTGATTTGTAGAAATGTATTTTGTCAACAGGTGTCCAGGTCTAAAAGCTGAAAATGATTTCTGAGATGCAAGTAAATATTGCCCTTTACGAATTTGCCATAAAGGAGATACATGTCTTTTTCAGTTTGTCCCTCTAGAATGGATTACAGTATAATTTGCTCACTTACTTTAGTCTATATACATACACGTATTCTTACTTAAGTGTACATAAGTGCATAAGTTATATAAAAGGAGGAAGGGAAGTGTGAGAAGGTTTCAAGGTGCCATTATTTACAAATATAAACAATGGCCTAAGCTGGTCGTTTTGCTGCCCATTTCTCGGCAGACTGATGATGTCATCATGCACGGCTGCTAGTACTGAGAATCAACCGTGTACACATTGTGTGCTGGCCATTAGTGTTGAGCTTGAATATTTTTCACAAATATATAGCAATTCGAGAGTTCACTAATATCTCGAATATGTCAGCGGATATTTACGATTTTGAACAAATTTTTACAAATATTGAATCAAAAGTTAGTAGAATTATTCACGTTATTTCGCGGGAATTCAAATATTGCCTATGCCGCTCATCACTACTGGCCATTACTTTGCATTGGGGCTGCCAAACGGTGGTCGATTGGCCAAAACATCGGGCAGGAATCTGGTAGAAATATCAGAGATTGGTTATTAACTGCTGTGATATAGACTAAGGTTTTTTTTAATGAAATGCTAAAAATGTATGTTCTTTCCTCTACCAAAATGTATGTAAGAGTTAAGAATAGAGAAGAGGGTCTCTTGTGCTAGGAGATCTCATCTATTTTTTTTCTATCCTTTTCTCAATCTAGGGTTAAGTGCAGAATGTATTATTATTAGAGTAGGGTCTCAGAACTCACTTGTATATAATGCGTTTAGTCTTCTTGTTGATATAATGTTGACTCTGATGGCATGTTTATCTAATATAAGTATGGCTAAATATTGCCAGATACTTACCATATTGCGCATTCTTTGATGTCTTTTTATTGGTTCGTTCTTTTATGATTTGATTGCTACTTCCTCAGTTATTGTTATTGTATAACATCTTTAAAAAAATGGTTAAACAAAAAAAAAAGAATAAAACCAGGGGGTTAGTTTGTAAAATGGATACTTGGGGGCTGATTGATACAGAAAAGTTTGACCTCATTGCCAACAAAGGGTATATAACAAAGTATTGAGATTAACTTTTCATATTGACCAAATACTTATTTTCCACCATAATTTGCAAATAGATTCTTTTAAAATCAGACAATGTGATTTTCTGGATCTTTTTTCTTATTTTGTCTACGATAGTGGAGGTGTACCTCCATGAAAATTGCATGCCTCTCACATCTTTTTAAGTAGGAGAACTTGCACAATTGGTGGCTGACCAAATCCTTCCTTCCAAAACAAATCTTCCTTCCTGCTTGCAAATGGTAAATCCCTGTTGAATTATCATTCCTTTGGATGGGGACCGAGAGTCCCCATGCAAAGTATAGGCCAAGGATCAATTCCTCCGGGTAGTGCGCATCGATTCCTGACGAACGATGTGCAATTTTATAAGTCAGTTGCAAAGCACCTGAACATGCTACCATTACCATATTTGCTGTAGATCTAGAAAAGGGTTGCTCTAGCACATATAGTTTTTTTAACATAAATTAGGTTCAAAGTCAAGTAAAAGTTTTTAAATTAAATTAATTTGAACACATTTTGTGCAAAAACGTCATATGCTAGAGCAGAGACTGAGTGCCCAAACTGTAACCCAAAACCCACTTATTTATCTCAAAGTGCTGACTTGGCAATTTAACCTGAATTACACACACACAAATCCTCAGGGTTATAACTATGAAGTTGTCGTTCATAGGGGATCAGTGCAGTTACAAGCTTCCTGTAAATCCTAGGCTGTTGATGGATTACAGACCCCAGTATGCATACAGTCTTTTATTAGTGTCCTCTGGCATTCTGATGACATAGCATGAAAGGCAAACAGCCAACTTGATGTGTAATGAAACCACAACTGGAAGCATTACATTCTGCCAGTTGCTAAAGAACTACACCACACAGCATGCCCTGCTGCCTTTTCTAGCTGCTGTAGAACTACAATTTCTCACCTGTGAGAATTCTTCTGCCTTTTTCACACACCTTTTTCTCAGCTTACTGCTTGTCCATCCTTGAGCTATGGGGTGCGGTGTGCAATCAGAAGAGAGGGGAAGAAAACTGACAGCATTGAGAGCCAATGGGCTGCAGTTCTTTCCTCCATCAAACATGTCTATGTCTCCAGCAATTTTAGTGATGATATCATGTTCAGGGGCTTTGTAACTAACTTACAAATCTGCTGAAATAAATAATAACATCTTCAAACAGCCTCCCCCAGCTTATACAAATGACCTCGGCTTATATTCGGGTCGGCTTATACCAGAGTTTATACAGTAATTAATTTGCTGCATTTGAATTATGAAATCAAATACTTTTGAACTGTGTTTATTTCTGAAAGTTATTCTCACTTTACAGTGAATGCTTCTATTCCTTCAAGGGTGCTAGATCTTTAATTTAACTACAAGAATTGACATTGACATATTTTCAAGCACATATTTGAATTTTATTTATTAAATTTATGTTTTTGCTTAAGCAGAATTCGAAAATGTTAAAATATTCAAGGTTCTTTTAACGTTTCTTAGACTTTTTAAGTAAATGTTAATTGAATTGATACATTTAGTATGTGCATATATCAGAATATAAATGTGAATACCTAATGGTAAGTTCCGATCTGTCTTTGTTTTGAGATGAATCCTGCAGGTTTGATTTAAACTGCGTTTAATGTATACTACTGTTCATCTAGTATTGCCCATAAAGTCCAATTTCCCAACCCTACCCAGGAACAAGGAAAATTTTGTAAATATTTTTTTGGGATCTGTTATTGGGATGTGGCAAATGGTTATGGTGTGGCCTGTGCCTCCTTTCTTTATAAACAGGTTTGAGATTCACTCTACATGGCTTTTACACTATAATTGGAAGACATAACATTGCCAATAAGAAGACTTTAAATTCAAGTGGATGTATACTGAAAACTAAAAAATATTCACGTTTGACTTACCTCTTAGGTGGTATAGCTATATGGTTGGCATAGCACTCCACTATCCTAAAAAATCTACTGTTGCCTGGAATCATTTAAGAGAGTGCATAGTTATTTTTCAAGCTTCCAGGGGTTAGTTCAGGTGCAATAAAGCGAGTGGCCACTATCGAGAAAATTGTCTAAGAGGGAGAGAGGAGGGGCTGCGAGGGACATTCTTAATTTACCTCATCCTGATGAGGCCACCTACCGGGGCCAAAACGTGTTGAGGGGCCACGGGCGATCATGGAGGGATGATTGGTGATGGGTCTTTACAATTGACCAGCTGTAAACAGTTCTTTCTTTCTATAAAACCTTTTCTTTGTTCATCCATTTGGTTTACATCTAAGACTCGACCCTGGGTGGGGATTTTTTGTGACCTCATGAAAAATCCCCTGAGTGTATATTTATATTGTGTTTAAATTCGTGAAATTTATGGGGACAGTGACCACATTACCACACTAACTGTAGACCTCTGCCCCTATGTTTTTTGCTAAAAAGATGTTTTGTTTTTGTTTCTTTGCCACATCCTCCTCTAATTGGGACTTATAGTGCCGATCATACAAAAAAGAAGCACTGGTGATGGGTCCACTTTAAGTTATGTTCCTCCTGATAAGGTGTTTATAAATAAAAGGTGGATATACAGCATATCACCACTATATCTTTAAAACAGATGTCAGATTTTTTTTCACTTAGCAGTTCCCCCATCCATGATTGTGGTAAGCAGCACCTTTTGGATGCAAATACCAGGTGCAGTAATCAAATTGGTTTAAATCCTCTGATCAAAATGCTATTTTGCAAATGTTTGATACTGATAACCTCGTTAGTGTTGGTAACGATTAGTAGTAAGTTTATAACAAAATTAATGAGCAATACAACTAAACACTCACCAGCCTGAACTCTTGGTTTAAAACCAAATATGGCGCCATAGATGCACCATAGACTTCTAACAGTGTGTGTACAGGCAGGGGCAATGCTATATGGTGTTGGACAACAACAAACCCAAAGGTGGCAAAGGGGCTTAAATTAGGGTACTATAAGAAGGACTATGATATATCCTTCTCCTATTCTTAAAAGCATCCTCCTAGTAAACTGTTTAACCTCCCTAGCGTTCAGTCCATACTGGCATTTGCAGCAAAGGACACAGTACTCTGATTTTCCTGCCCTCCCTCCTACCCTTTACACATTGATGACACCAGCGATGTGGGCTGGAAAGCTGACGCCCCTCCATTAACATGGCGGTCTATGGCACACCTCACCCTTTTGGCGTCATTGATTACAAAGAAGGGGCATCCCCAGAATCAATTAGTGGCTGCGTCTGGATAGAGAATCACCACAGCTTTCAGGACCACAGGTAAGTTTTGACGATCCTGGGATGGGCACAGTTTGTTTCGCAAAGAAACTCTGAACGAACTGGGTTTGTCTTAACTTCTAGGGGGATTAAGGGCAATTTCATACTCCCGGCATGGCTAGAGTTAACACAAGGCACACAGGTTTTCCACTGGCCCCATATTTGTGTTTATGGTAATGTACAACAGCGCAAATGACTGCAAACGCCCTACAGTCTGCATTTATGCATTGAGTACACTTGTATGGGAGACCACAATGGGGTCAATTGGTGTTTTCCTGGTAATGGACACAGTTAACGGACATGGTAGCATGAAAAAACGCACAGCTACCATCCAAGTGTGATATGGCCTTAATGCATTTGGTAATGGCCAACATTGTCATTAATGACGCTACAAAAAAACTAATGGCAATAGTCATCATCTGGTGTATTTTTTGTCAGTGTTTATCTAACAGGATTACCTTTACATAAAGTTGAATACATATCTATGTATTGGGGATTTTGTGTAAGCTGCATTTAACCCTTATCAAATCAAAACTGCTAAATAATGTACACTGGTGTAGCACACACGTATAATGGAATAGTTGTATGTCTGTTATAGAGTCTTACATATAAATGTTTACACTTGCAGTCTCCTAGCTACAAAAGATATATCAGAAGTTTATATTGCTCTATTTGTTTTATACATCAAAATACATTAATCAAAGCTCTGCCTTTGGGGCGGGGAGAAAAATTTCCATACAAGATACTAGAGTTTAGTGTTGAGCGGCATATGGTATGAGTTCGGATAGTCGTCATCTTGCTCAACACTACTAGAGTTTGTTAAATCTAGTCACATCCGGTCTACAGTTCTTTCAGTTTAAATAAATCATGACATTTAGTATTATAAACAATCTAGCATAGCAATTTAGGCGGGATGGGAAATAACAATACAAAACTAAATGCTAATGTAAACATGGATTTGGATAACAATGTGTATATTTAAGCATTTGTTATTAAAATCTTTCAAACTAATTTGAGAAATAGGATCATATTTCAAAAGGGGCATATATGTGAAGTGCATGGTATGATATGTATGTCTCTTTGCCCTGATTTGTATTAAACCATATTGTGTTTTTGTAAGTTCAAATGTACGAAATGTAAAACTGATTTAAATACTTAATTTCTAAATCTTTAAGAAACAGTTAATTCCAAAATACAAGTTCATATAAATGGTCTTAAATTTCATATCAAAGTGGCCCTGTGAATGCTACAGTATTTACATAATATGTGGAAGTAGAGAAAAAGCAAGCTTCAGTTTATTTCTGTACCTATAAACATTGCAAAGTTATATTTATTTTAGTTCAGGGCCAGAGGCAATTTGAGAAATAATTTTGGCAGACAGTCCTTTAATGTAAACACACACAGGTTTATTCTAAGGGTCCCCATACACCTTTAGATTTCTTTAAGATCTCATTTTGTTTTACCAAAAACATATAATATGAAAGACTTTCTATACCATCAAGTCTACCTGTTTTCAGTCGCAGAGGACCCTTTACTACATAGTTGTTGGTAGATCTAAAGGATATCTGGCAGAGAGATCATCTAAGGGTGTATGGCCAGCTTAAGCTCTTAGCAATGGATTAAAAGCAGCCTTTAGAGCCTTTGTTGGGATCTTTGAAATTATTGTGCAATACAAGTGTTGTGTATTACAACTTGTAATATACTTTCAGAATAATATATACAAGAAACAAATAACAATTCTATTTTCCATGTATGTTAAGCTCCGAACTCCGAACCTTTATTTAGTAGTTCTGACAACTCTACCTCTGATGAATGAAAATACTAAGTAATATTTCATCTGTGCCTAGTTATCCTATGCTGATAAACCTATACTAAAGTTCTATTCCTCTATGTGTGATAGAGATATCAGGATGTATTCTGTAGTCTAGCATATACGAATTGGGCATCCATGACCATAAATATTTAGCATTTGGCTGCAGCAGAGGTGCTATGAACAGAACATAAAAGACCTAAAATATTTCAGAAGGATCCTTAAGGTATTTTTCAGAACTTACCACTATATACTTTAGAATTAATATTAGCCTAAAGTAGTGGTAAAACATTTTATATTTTTGTATTATTTTCTTTTAACATAAAACCCATGAGGTACAGTTCTATACTGCTGTATAGGTTTTGAATGATTGTTAATTTTTTCATCTAATTTTTCCTAAATGTTTCAGTTCCTATGTAGCACAAAGCATAAACTGAACTTTAAACCTATTCGGCAAAACACCTAGTTTTTACTTGTACATGCTTAATACAATATGAAAAAATCTTGTTGTGTCTCCAACATTTATTAGTGAAGTGTGTGTTTATAAGGCTGAATGCTCTGGTATTGGCAAGTTACAACATAAATACTGGCAAAGTACCAATCTACTTCACCAGCCGTGTTTCTAGCATTTAGGGGCCCTATGCAAAATTGTTGCCTGGGGCCCCTCTGTCAAAGGTTGTGGATGGGGGGGGGATTAGTAATTCACTAATATAAGCAGAGTACTATGTTCTCCATAACATAACTAAATCTGAGAAAAGCGACCCCAACATTATTCCCTACCGTAACCGAAATCAGGAATTCAAAGGCTCCATTCTGTCTTGGTTTAGCTAGTCATTGTATGCCTATTCCTGTCTGTAGCTAGTTCCTATTTCTCATATGAGCAACCATAGTGATGGTCCACCTGAAATGTCTAGTAGTTGTGCTTAATAGCAAGTTCTTAGGCAACTGAGAAGTGTCAGAATGGTCGTTAAATTTGTCTGTGATGATGTGAAATTGTCCTGCAAATTTGTTGGTTCCTATGTGGATTTCCCTTACTGTTAAAATATTGTAAACCTGGAAAAGTGATTCCACTATACAATTTTAGTTTCTTATGATGGTAATAAATACATGCATTGTCTGAAGAACATAGACCAAAAGAAGAATACAACACCATACAGTACAAACTGCTAGCCTCCAACCCAATGGCCAGCCTATTTTCAGTTGTTTTTTTTGTGACAAATAAAAAAATAGTTCCCTACAAAGTTCAAGAAATAATGTCTGCTTTATACCATTTTCCTTGATTTACAAGTACAAACAAAAACCTATACAAAAGGAAATGAATGAAAAGCATCATGTGAGCTAGATCAGCTAGCAGTCAATAATCTTTGAACTGATTGTTATCTATGCTGAATTATTTTTAGGCTTGTGTGAATAATATACATTCAGGGGACCAAATCCTTAGGTTCAAATATCTGTGACTTAGCTGAGGAGCTCTTATTATTCAAATATTCCATATACTGCACATGTTGCACAATGATGTCTGAGAGAGAAACATGAGAACCTGTTTGATCTGAACTCCAGAGGTCAGCCTCGTAAAGTCTGACTTCTCTTTTTGACATCTCCAGGGGCTTTTTGAAATGTCAAATGCCATTCTGCCTTGCCGTGATTTTAACATTTGCCTAAAAGTTGAGTTTCTACTGCTGTGTTCACCAGCTTTGTCACTCTATAAAACGGTTGTCATTTATAGAGAGAGAAAGCCATATATGCAAGTAAATCAGACACAGAATTCATATACTTTAGAGGTAGAATGCAATACAAATGCAATTTATAAAGAAGAAATGTAGCATGTAGAGACTCTTATAGCAGATAAATGATATCAAGATGTGTCATCAAATCTGATACATAATAGAAAAGTAGGTCTAAGGGAATAGTGAAGCTATTGATGTCACCATACTAACTGTTAAAGAATTCACACACTTCCTGCATGAAGAACACAACAAAATAATTTCCACTGACAGGAAGACAGAAGTTTAATTCAAAACTGACACTTTGTGAAATGCAGCTTTTTGGAATTATATAGCTTTATTTGCTATAAATGTAATTTTCAGTCATTTGCTGTAAATTTTTTCAAATGTTTAGTGCCTTCAATCGGTACAGTACAAGCAGAATGGTTAATTATGTTACACTGCCTAACTCTAAGTAAGAAACAGTGTGCCTTATACATACTGTTATCCATTATCACAAATGTTTTTCATTTTCTTCACTATCTAAAACAATCCTGAGTTTGTGAAAGCTGGTGGAAAGTTTTTCTGCTGGCGTGTTCTAAATATAAATATTGGCCAAACACACAATCATGCTATAAAATGTAAATTTTCTTTAATGGGGAATTTCCTGAATTTGTAAAAAAAAAAGAAAAAAAAAACGTAAAAACTGCAGATGCAATATTCATTAATCTAGTTTTGATTGGATAAGTTCCACATTTTGAAAATGACTTTTTGATGAAAACAATTATATCTGTACATAAATATCAGAGCATGAAGTTCAGATGAGCAGCATCATAATGTATATGCTTCACTATTTCCAAAGCAGCTATGTTTACCTTTAACTATGGTTATATTTTGTGCAATGCTATGCCTCTATGTGTTAAATGCCACGTGACATACATGCACACAAGCATGTGATAAAATAATGTGGATATTCTGTAAAGTTTAAATAATATTTTTTAATTACAAAATAATTTGACCTTTGCCTACTTTTATGACACTCTGGTAATGGCAGCTTCATAATTATGTTCTTAGTTCGTATAAAAAGCCTTCAGTTGTGTCCAACTTCATATTATCTATTTGTAAATGCATTGTTTCCCAACTGAATAAATTTGGGGAGATAGAATCCCCTTATATATTTCTTTTACGACGTGTTTAACCAATGTGATTTTTTATTACATAATTGTTGTAGCCAGATATAGTCCCGCTTATAATTGTCTGCGCTTCTTGGTTTACGGAGGTAGACAATTGGGTGCATGGTGCTATGTGTTTTTTCAACTTCATATTAAGCCCGAACAACCCCTGCCATCAACATGTTGAATGTTAGGGAAAAGCTTAGCACCCAGAGTAAATGAACTGAATCTCAACTTTTTAAGTATTCAGGGAATGCAACTGTGAGCTTACTTTCAGGCATAATGATGGACTGGTTTCAACATCAAAACTAATAAATGGTCAAACTGAACCAAAAATATAAAACAATTAGTTATGTAATTACAATTATATAAGTCAGAGGATTATGCGGTGGAAGCAGTAAAAATGCACAAGCATAAGGATATGGTTAGTGATGAGCTAGCATGTATATATGTGTTTAGCTGGGGCATTTCCATGGTCAGCGCATAGCGCTACTCAGACGAGCACCTTGCGTGCTTAGGTCACAGGTTGTAGACTGGCAATCAAGGATCAGGTAGGTACTGCCCTTGCTGTAATGGCAGTAGCCATGTTAGGTGCTGACATTACAGTGATTGACTGGCCGTTACTGGTCCTCATGTGCTATATAGCACCTGATGCCGCATGTTCGTATTTTTTTTGCAATGTAATCTTTCCAAAAGAATATACATTCACCCCCTGTTATCCGCCCTATGTACAAACATGTCCCCGCACACATATAATGGAGGAATACACATAACCCCCCCCCCCAATATAATCTGTAATCATGAAATAAATGATTACAGATAATAACTATTGGGTTATATTTACCCCTTAGTGGTTCCTAATCCATTAACACCTAACAATAAGCACATTAAAAACCAAACAATTGTCAAATCCCCCCCAAAAAATTTTTTCAGTAAAAACATTTGCAACATTTATCAGTAAAACAACATGAATCAAAGTTTAAGTTAAATAAATACATTAAATACATAACTTAAAAATAAAGCAATAAAAATCTTCCAAATAACCTGAAATTAGCCATTCCAAAACATTAACACCCTATCCTACACTAACCGATAATTCATGACACCAAAAACACACAAAGCTTCAATAAATTCAACATATCAATGTTATATGTCATAATTAAATACATTATGACATATAACATATAACAAATATACAGACAATACAATACATAGAACATATCTCAGAACATAAAAGCCAACCCCACAATAATTTACCAATATACATACATTTCCATACTGGTTACATGTAATAATAACATTAATTAATGTAGCCAATAATTACATGACATATATGTATTGAAGAAGAATCCTGCAATACATATTATAAATTACCAAACCCGAAAATAACAATAAATAGATGTACATTTACTTACAGTTATTATGTCCACTTCAGCCCTGTAATCCAATCACAATAAATCTTGAATTAAAAAAAATATTTAAAAAATCCAATCAATATAAAAAAATTATTCCAACTTCCATGCTGTGACGGCCACACATAAATCTATTCTTGTCCACAATGATTAAAAAAAACACATTTTGGTTGTCTTCTCTTATGTTTCTAGTGTATCGGATTGCTTTTACTGCAGAATTGTCCGCATTGCGGTTTTATGTCTAATTATTGATTAAATTATTAAATATAAAACTTTCTTGGGGTTTTTGGGTAATTGAGTTTGTGTAGGTGATTTATTTGGGTAATTGAGTTTGTGTAGGTGATTTATTTGCCCCACTTATTGCCCCACTGGTGTTAATGCCTTGGAAGGAGAAAAGTATTACTACAAACCATTCCTCATTTCAGTTTATTATCTGTAACCATTTATTTTTATGGTTACAGATAATAAATATATGTTCAGTATAGGAGATGGAGACAGGAAAGGGAGCTTAAATTTTTCATGTAAAATCTATTTTTTTGGGGGGGGGGGTTTGGTGTATTGGGTGTGAACTTTCCCAATGGACCAGACACACTCCCCTCTTCCGAACAGGGGGTGTCTGGTTGTCTCATATTGACTTACATTGTACTCGGGTGCTCGGTAGAACACATAAACATCGCAATGTGTTTGGATGGAACACACTAACACTTTGGTGCTCACTCATCACTAGATATGATTAACTTTGAAAAAGGTCCAATTAGTTTGGATGGCTAAAATAAAGACAAGAAGGCAAATATTTAGAGTGCCCAGTATGGGGTGTTAGTGCTAGTCTAACTGGTTTAAAGACACTGTGGACAGAGATAAGTGGCACACACTGAAAGGCATGGAGGTAAAAGGCAAGCCCATCTGGTCTTATCGCACTTAACAGATACTTTTGCATATATTGCTATGTATTCTGTACTGAAAATATAGTACTACATAATGAACATGATAATATATATATTTCATCTACATCCATACGAACAGGTTTTTGGCTTATGGAATGTACAGTACATACTTATGGCTATTATGGATATTATGGCTGTGTAATGGTGTCTTATTTTGGTCATGTCAGACTGACGTTTTATTATGTTGTGTCGGAGCATATGCTTGTGTGTTTATGCATGCCCTGCAGATTGATAACATTTCACAATGTAATCAGGCAATATAGCATTCTTTTTAAATCATTTATAGAACTGGTATTATTATAGAGCATATATAGTATTAGCTTTTCTGAGAAATTCTTCACTAAAACATATGAAATGCCAGGCAGGAATATATATATGATTATAATTCTGTGTAGCACTGTGAAGTTGCACTAATACATGACAGGAAATAAAATATATATAAGCAAATATGTTTTATTTAAGGATTCTGAGGCATTTTAATGTATCCATTATGCAGGAGATACCTGTATCATAGTAGCAGTATATACCTTTTACACTGACAGAAATGACACACACCATCTCCATCAATTGATAATAAGGTCAGCAGTTGTATGCTGGGTGAATGGTTATTCAAATCAAATTGTCATGGAAAAAATTTTGTTTTCTTGATTTAGCGTTGCACAATATGTTAATACTATTCATTGGAGTTACATGACATCCTTAATGACAAACAAACTGCAGAGTGACCTTGATATTTTAATACTTTCACATTAACCCATGATTGAATTAATAATCTTTGGCTGGCTTGGTGATTGTCCTCCAGGTTATTTAGTTTCCTCTTCCCAAACCAAATATACATAAAGTTTGCTTCCCTTTGAACAAGGCATGATTCAAACTATGGCCCGGGGGCCAGGTCTGGCCCATTTGGCCTTTTAATCAGGCCTTCTGTCACCTTTGTGCCAAGTATGTCTGGGTCTTCTCTGTTCCCTGCAATTAGAGTACATTATACCTAGAAAAGTCTAAGAGAAATTAGCAAGTGGAGGCGAGCTAAAATGTCTTGTCACCAAGTTCTCCACATTTTAAATGAAATATGATACGTAAGTTTATTTTATTTTTTAATATGTTTTTTTCTCCTTGGCAGTATGACACCAGGGACACAAGGAATTAGAACACCTAAATGTTGCAGCCAATACAGGCTCTGGGTCCAACACCGACAGTTCCATTTAAGAACCTCATGTGGCCCACGATCCAAAAAGTCCCCCCCCCTTTTCTATAAAAATTGTTCACACATTGTGAGCATGTTTACTACAAGCTTAGGGTGTGTCATATATAATAAAATTGAACAAATCATTATGGAAGTGCAAACATAGAAACATTGGGGAGAATGTTTTGTCATTTACTTGGCTAAAGTCATCGGTGTTCAATAAATCTTTGGAAAAAATTTTTTTTTCATTCTCCATTAGGACTGCCACAAAATGGCTTCATAGTGTGAATCATTTTGGCTACAATTTGGGAATTTAATCCAGCAAAAAAAAAGTATTTATATATTGTTCATAGCTGCATATTTACCCCTTTTACTCACAATAGAACAGTAGTGCATGTTGGCTGCATTGCAAGTATAAAGGAAAGGGTTTGGAGTTCCTCATATGTTGATGGCAGTGTCCCTAAGTGTTGTATAGGTGACACATTTGTCCCTTTTTAAAAGGCTAGAAATGTGTCACTAACATTTCTGGATGATGTGACACTATAGAGTGTTTTTGCTTTCTTCTTCTTCTTCCTATTCCACTGATAACATGGTCTATAACTTTCTTGTTTAAATAAAAACAATTGGTTCATTTTCCGTAATAATATTAATGATAAAAACAGATTCCAGTCTTTAGGCCTCCTGTGCAGCTGCTGCCTTCCTTATACTTTATGTTCCAACCAGTTTGTAAGTAATGATTGTAGTATGCTTAACTAGCATTGTGAATGACTCACATTGTCTTGTTAAAATTACGGCTCATTCATACTTGCAAACAGGCTTGAACATATGGAAAAGGAAAGAAACAGAGGAGACTGCAGCAGCAGAACCGGAGATCCAATGGCTGAAACAGGGTGCAGTAAGTTTAAGTATAAATTTAATTTGTTAAAAAATGCTTAAATGTGTCATGTTCAGAAATCTTAAAGAATGTCACTGTATGCATTAATCTGCCATAAACTATGCAATGGCTTAATTATGTTTTTTAGGATAGTAATATTGTTTAATAGTGTTTCCATTCTGTATATTGTGTTTTATTTATTTCCATTGTCTACCTTGTAACTTATATATTTTCCTTTTTTTTAGAAATTGACAAGGGTGGGTGTGGTGACCCAGGAATCCCAGTGTATGGCAAAAGAAATGGCAGCAGCTTCCTCCATGGAGACATCCTAACATTTGAATGTCAAGCAGCTTTTGAACTTGTTGGAGAAAAAACAATCACATGTCAACAAAATAATCAGTGGTCTGGAAATAAGCCAAGCTGTGTTTGTAAGTTTTTCGGTGTATATGAGAAAAATTTACTGAGCTTATCATTTTTCCTGTCATGTCTACTGTCTACTAAAATACAGATATGATTCAAAATCCATACTATATGTGCAAAGGTAAACATTTTGATACTTAAGTGGTAAATTATAATTTATGTAAAATGTTAATTTACTGTTGTTGATTTGCTCTGTTCATATGAATATCTGTTCACATTAAGGGGAAAACAATATGAATTTCTTTACATGATTGGATGCTTGAAGTGAACACAGCTTAACTTGACTAAGCAAACATTCTCCTGCTTTACTGGGTCTCATGGAATACAGGGCTTTTTTTCTGGGGGAATGCACTGGAACGGAGTTCGGCTTCCTATTTTAAGCCTGGCCCCGAAATAAGGGCACTGACTGCAGTGCGTCGGGGGTGGCCCGTTTAATGGGGGGAAGTGTTGGCCATTCAGCACGGGTTACGGGCACGCCATGGGTGGGTGATTTTGTGCCTCCCCTCCCTCGCAATGTGCATCGAGGGAGGGGCGGCGCCTTACCATTGTTTTTGGGTGTTGGCCCTACGATGGGACATCTCCTCCTCTGTCTATGCTGGAGAGATCTTCCTAAGGGAGGGGAGGCGGCGCATCTGCCCCCATTTCCCCGATGGGGAGCTATTTATGGAGACACGCAACATAAAGGGGCGGCTTTAGGGGGCAGTCCTAAGGGTGAGTAGGGGCGTGGCCAGGAGAGGACGGTGAGTTCCACCACCTTTTCTCTGAGAATAAAAGCCCTGATGGAATATGAATATATTTAGTATTATTATTAAAGGATTATTTATTTTGGTTGTGCATCTGCTGGATTATTTACAAACAAATGTCTTGTATTTTTAACTAAACCTTGTTTCAGATACATTTCTAATTTAGGTTATAGTGACTGCAGTGGTTTCAAACTATGTTCTGTATTGTACAGATAGAGTTGGATATTTATGGTACATATAAGCCAAAACCTACTAGATATATCCTCTAATTCTTGTTAACATATGCTAATATAGGAATTAAGATATTCTTTATTAAAAATAATAATTTAATGTTAAAATAACTGCAATTGGAACCATTCTACTACCAACAACACAAAATCAAACGTTGTTAATACAATAGTTGAGAAGTGACTGGGTCTTGTAGGACATAGGTCAAACTACTGTCCTCAAGCCATATATGGCTCTCTAAGGCTTTTAGTCCATCCCCCAAAACATTGCTATAAGAAAGCTCTAGTTTACAGAGAACACCAGAGCTGTAATAAACAGAGATATAAAGGGTGTACTTAATTGTTCCAGATTTTTATGTTTAAACAGTTTATGTCAATTAAACTGATGTAGGATGTACATTTTACATGCTGAGGTTTACTCACCAGTGCAGGTAACCATGTACAAGACTAGTGATGGGTGAATATCGGCTGAGGCCGCTCGCAAACCAGCGTATCAAACTTCTGCAAATATGCATGTTTGCGGCAGACCACTGACTGCAATAGAGAGCGAAATTCTCAAGCCTCCAGGTCATATGTGTTGCCACAATACCAAGAAAAACATAGTCATAAGGGTGCAACACCTGGACAGTGTTATACCTAAGGGGATCAGTGGTTAAGCTTACAGTCTTTTTATGGCATTTTTCTGGTATGCCTTGGAAATGGCCCCGAACAGCATGTTTCCCCCCAAGCATACCAGATCACCTGCTGGCAAAAGGGGGATCCCAAACAGCATGGGGTATCCCCTCAGTGCAAACCAGACTCTTTTGGCAAGCCTGGAAGGACAGGAAAGAGGGACAGGAAAGAGGGGGGACCCTCCATCCCACCAGATGCCATACCATATCATTAAAATAAGGGGAGGTCTCTTTCCCACAACATTGTGGGGGCACAGGTGGAGGCTTATTGAGTATCAAGGATTCCCCTCTGGCAAGTGGACCCCTGAATCCCACTCCCCATTTTATTGAATGAGTACAGATCCTTAAGACCTCTTACCTATTCACAGGGAATGGTTTAAAGTGAAATCTAGATCCCCTGCTTCTATTGTTCCTATTGGATGGGGGATGCCCGAGTGGGAAAAATATATATTATATTTAGCTGTACTGTCCCATCTGTTGGGGGAGAGGGTCAATTTTTTCCACCATTATAATGTATAGTAGGAAACCTGAACATCTAAAATGTCCACAAACACAGGATGTTTGAGATGGCCTGACCACTGGGTGGATTTTATTCGACATCCAGAAACTGTCCATATAGAATTTCCTGCACTTTTCATGTCTCCATCTTTTAATGATAGCAATCTGAAGGGGAAAAAAGGCACACTACAAGCCACAGTCCATGAACCAATGTCAACTTTATTAACCTTTCCTCCCTACTTTGAACCTGGAGCATTCAAAAAGTAGGAGTGGTAGGGTTCACAAAGATGGTATTGCTTCATGGGCTGTTACTTATAGTGTTCTACCTTGCCCCCTTGCAACATCCTATGTATGGATCTTATATGTCAAAGATAACATTCTCAATGTAGTTTGTCCAGAAATGTGATTTCTGACATACAGCATACACTTTGAAAAGAATGCCAACCAACATTATAATGCTAAATAAATAGCATAATGTGCATTTTGGTTTCTATTCTTTAATGTAGGTAGATCGAAAAATGTGAACCCACATGGATTAAATGATCAGTATAATGCCTTTATTTATGGGGCCTTATGCTGTTTAGTCTTTTAACAACTAACATTTTATTTCTGAAGTCGCTGTAAAGATTACCAGAGGGAACAAATGAAAAATAAAATAAATACAATTATACTGTCGTTGCTTATTTAATTTTAAACAATTACAGTCAGTAAATGCATTTATACAATTCCTAGATAATGTGACATGCGTCTAAAGAGTCAATATAAATGATCACTTCATGGAGAATCAAAATGTAATTTGTATAATATAGTCTTTCTCATTGTAAGCATATCAATCGATGTTGGAAAGCTCATAAAGTCATTATTTGCAATACTATACATAATCCAGCCATTTACATTTTGTAGTTCCACAAAAGAAAGGCTTTTTAAAGTCAAGAAAAATAGGTTTATACTGTGTATAACTATTTCATCTGTTGAATGAATAGGCTTTTCTTTTTTTTTTGAATATTTAAAACTAACCTTTACAGTTTGTGTACATATTCTCAAACCAGTAAAAACTGACAAAACTTATAACGCTTTTAGAATCTTAGAAAGGGGCGCGCTACTTTACCTTTTACTGATAGGATTTATAATTTATCACATTCATATGCAAAAAAAATAAACCATAAAAAGACTTTATTTCTTCCTTTAAGAGACCTCAGAAGATTGTGGGTGAGTCAGGCCCATAAATATCATTCACCTTCACACAAGTGCCAATTTATGACATGTACTTTTGGTACATCATCCAACAAATGATTCTCCTTGTTGTGTTGGAGTTGTATTGTTGTGGCCAGAACCTGAAACAATATAATTCCACTCTTTGAATTATTGCATTGGCAGGACTGGGGAAGCCATTTTTCTCTCCACTATAATAAAACTCTCAGTATGGTTTTCTTTGTCTATTTCTTATGTAACTCTTTGATTAAATCTATCACATCTTAAAATTATGTTTTTCTTTAATGTTTTAGGAAAAAACTTACTCCCCTGTGTGTAGATTATGCCCTGTAACCTCATATACATTGATTTTCTTTACAGTTTCATGCTTCTTTAATTTCACCACTCCTTCTGGAATAATACTTTCCCCAAACTATCCTGATGAATATGGAAACAACATGAACTGTGTGTGGCTAATAATATCAGAACTGGGAAGTCGGATTCACCTGATCTTCAATGACTTTGATGTGGAACCTCAGTTCGATTATGTTGCAGTAAAAGATGAAGGAATGCCAGAATTACCAGCACTTGGTACATTTTCAGGAAATGAAGTGCCATCTCAGATAGCAAGCAGCAGTCACATAGTGCGGTTAGAATTTCAGTCTGATCATTCAACAACCAGTAGAGGCTTTAATATTACCTACACAAGTAAGTATCATTTAAAAAATTTACCCTAGCTATTTTATTATATTAAAATTGATTGGTATTTTTTTATATTGGTATTTATTTTAGCATTCCCCACTCAGTCAGTAACTACAGTAAATATTTTACTTGGCAGAAGCTCCTATAACACTTTTGGTGTAATCTACCTGCTTTCTTCTGCCTTATTAAATAGTCAGGAGGAGACAAGTCACCAAAAATATTGTTTTTTTATAGCAAGCATTCTGCGCACACTCTGATTTAATCTTTGGTATGTGTTACTTTTTACAGTTATAAGGCATCAATAAAAGTTGATCTGGGTAGCACTGTGGCTCTGGTGGTTAGCAGTCTGGCCATGTAGCGCTAGAGTTCTAAGTTCAAATCCTGGTCTGGGCACTTTCTGCAAGGAATTTGCATAGTCTCCCTGAGTCTGTGTAGTTTCCTCCCACACTCCAAAGACATGCTGATAGGTAGAGATGGTTGACTTTTTCGACTAGCTGATTGAAAAGCCTCTGAAAATTGTATCTTTTCCAAAATTGCTGGAGATGTAGAGAAGGATTATGGGAACATTGGAGAAACTAAATTTTGCTCTAGCACATGTAGTCAACGTTCTGATTTCCAGATTTTATCCCCCAGTGGAGATATGTAAATACTGCCGGGCGGTTTATATGCTCTATGTTATATACGGAATTATGTTTCCCTCCACGACAATTCCCTCCAGTACAATTCCTGATTATCTTGTATCCTTTTATAATCTGTTTTGTTATGCCCTCCTGTTGGAGATCCTTTTTCCCAGTTACTCACTGGACTGCCCGTTTCTAAGGAGAGGGAATCCTTTAGCTTTTTGTATAGCTCTGATAGACCGTGATGTGGAGAATCTATCATACAATCGAAATGTGGTGGCATAATCATGGTAGATAGGTTATTGGCTAAACTTTTAAGGTATGTAGTTGTCTGCATGTAATATGTTTATAGGCTTGAACATTTTCATCATTTTAGAAGAGACAATAGAAATTATGTGTACAATAAAAAGATCAAATAGCTTATCAAAAAGCTTTTTTTATAAGGAGTGGTCTCTGATGTTTCAAAATTCCTATTATGATCAGATATGATGTGGATTGATATAAATTCACTATGTGCCTGAATTTAGAGCAGTGGTGTGAGCAGATGCTCAAAGATGCAATAATTAGAATGTGAGGTTACACATGCAGCTCCTTGGAATAGATTTTACTGGTCATTAACTTAACATATGCTTCATTTTCCCCATGACAATATAGTAAAGCCACAGTGCACAATAAACATGAGTGTTTACCTATGTAGGGGAAAGATGTACAGTATATATCAGCACACATATGTGAACTCATGACACAAGCTACTTCTTCAGTGAATCAACCTCAGTGTTTGGAAGCTGGTGTTGGAATGGTTTATATTAAGTCTTATAAAAATTGATGAAAGGTGCATATTTTGTGTTACAGCTTTTGGCCAAAATGAATGTCATGATCCTGGAATCCCAATAAATGGAAGAAGGTTTGGAGACAGGTTTCTCCTTGGAAGTTCAGTATCTTTCCATTGTGATGAAGGTTTTATCAAAACTCAAGGATCTGAGTCTATCACTTGTATCATACAAGATGGAAATGTAGTGTGGAGTTCGACTGTCCCAAGATGTGAAGGTGACACATCTCCAGTATGATATTTGCTTAAACACTTTACAAGTTCATGGAGGTTACTTAACCATTAAAACAGCAAACAGTTAGATTTGTTTTGGGACAGTAGAAAAAATTTCACATTTTACAATGTATTTATTGTGTGCGTTTTTCTATCTTAGATTTTTTTATAAGTAATGATAATATATTTTTTTACTCAGTATATATAGTAAATTTCAAGGAATAAAAGTATAAAATTGAATATTAGTAATGTTAATTAGATTTGCCTCTGTTATATTTAGGGACATTGGTTTGAAAATGTTGCATTCCAAAAACCATAATCTGAATACTGTAAAAGTTTGCTGCTACTGATATGTTTAATTTTTTTTTTGCTTGTTTCTAAAGCTTTCCCACCCCTCCTTTAGCAAGTTTGGGACATGGAACGTATGCCAAAATGCCTTGAATGAATTTTGACTGAAAAGGATGCAATTAACTTTAATTTGTTTTTGTAGAAGAGACACAAATACATAGGCGAACTTGTAACCCTCCCAAATTTGAAAGAAGAACACATTATTATAGGATAACAAAAGGTGTAAAACGTATCCACTCATGTACACATGCATTCAAACAAAAACAAAATCCCCTGATTTTAGCACCTAACAAAGATACATTATGGGTGGTTAACTTACGTTTAAGTTTTAACATCTTTTACCAGTAATATCAGCATAAAATGTGCTATTTTTAATAACAGAGAAAGACACAACTTGATTTAAAGTAGTCATATCAACCAACAATTTACCCAGTTTTTTTGCAGTTGATTAAGTCATTTCTTTATACTTTCATTGATCACCAAACTTCTTGCTGATTTCACCTATTGCAGTCTTTGTAAAATCACCTAGACATTTTGGCTATGAGGGAGCATGAGACCATCTTACACCCACAATAAATTTTCAGCAGCTGAGCAATAGTACCACGTATCACCCATTAAAAAAAGCTGTGCTGATGTTTGTACCATATTGTCTCAGAGTTTCAAATATCTATACGGTTATATTTCCTAACAAAAAAAATGTTAAATAGATTATTAAATAACTCTTATCAATCAGTAATCAAACTGCTGCCATCTTAATTTCATCTGGGTGCACAGGGTTATTACACTTTACATAATGTAAAAAATATTTTTTATTCCCACTGTTTGACCTAAATCATTAGTATTTACCAATTTAAGTTCTTTTAGTTGAAGACCATTCTTAGAAGGGTGGGCATATTCTGGTATTGTTTATTGTAAAATTTCACTCTTATTTTAATGTTTAATTAAAGCAGTAAAACCCAAAACTTTTCTACTTAGTAACATTATCGACCCCCCATTCAAAAAATGGTTAGGAATGAGGACAACACCAGTAACATGGGAAGTGGGAGGTGGAAGATATAGAAACATGAACAGATTAGTAGATAAATAGAATCAATCAACAAATCAACAAATAAATCAAAATATTGAGGAAGGGTTATTGTTTCAATGCATGCGTATGTTTATATATATATATATATATATATATATATATATATATATATATATATATAAAATTTGACTTTACTTTTATTCTACAGCACCATGTGGAGGACACTTAACAGCATCGAGTGGAGTTATATTGCCTCCAGGCTGGCCTGGCTATTACAAGGATTCATTAAATTGTGAATGGGTGATTGAATCAAGAAGCGGACATTCAGTCAAAATAACTTTTGAGAGGTAGGGAGATATATGCATGTTGTCTGCCTATAGTATGCTTAATGCACAACTTGTAGAATTAATGATCATATCATTGATTTTCAAAGTCAATTAAGTGTTGCAAATATGGACATAGTGTGGTTGACATAGTAAGATAAGGAATGCTCTCTTAGCTTAAGAAATTTGTTTTGTAGTTTAGGAAAGTAAAGTTATGTAGAGAAATAAAAACAAACTAAATAGAAGAACTTGCTTCTAAATGCAGGGTCTGATTAAATGTAATTACCCACCCCATTCCAAATAAAATGTTATCTGTAAGTATATAAATAAGTACATCTCAAAAGAATCTTAGGAACCTTGGGGATTTTGACTGGCTGGTGTGGCTTAATTTTAACACTTAAGCATTAAAGCTCAATTGGTTCAAGACCAATACCAAAACATAGCCTCTTAGTGATATTGGTATTCTAGGCTGGGCTGCACAGATGTACAGATGTCGAAGAGTCTCCTCTAGAATTAATATTTATTAGTTTTTCAACTTGAAACTTTATTTTTTCCTATTGCTATGTGCGTTTTTCCAAGATCAGACAGATTTACATTCCAATTCACAGTACATTTACAATTTGATTAGCCAAAGATTATCTTTATTATTCATATAATCTATGCATTTATATACATTAAAACCTATTATTAAGCATAGGTTAATCTACTTTTTACATAACAAATAGTTACGACATAACCCAGGAAACCTGGAACGTTTCAAATTGGCCATCAGTACTAGGTATTGATGCCAGGTTAAATAATTTTTAATAAAGAAATATGTTATCATTCAAGTCTCTGTTTAATGACTCCACAGGCTTTGAAATTCGTTTAAGTGACAAATGTGGTTTATAAGCAGTTTAATCAAGATTATGATTATGCAGCTTTTATCTTTTTAAAAATCCATATCTTTATTCTAATCTGTGGTGACAAGTATAATATTGTACAATGTTCTGGTTTTATAGTTCAAGAGGTTAACATCTCTACAGACAAATCTTGAATAGTATTCACTGAACAGTGTTATATTGTATCAAGAGAGGGTGTCAGCTTGCTGGTAAAAAAAAAAGATAGCCAGTGGAGAATGATTTCATGCTTCATCATCTGTCATAAATCTAAGCCCTTAAGATTCAAGGAGCAGAAAATTGTTAACGCAAGGTTCTAGAAAAAAAAAATGTAAACAGACACACAGGACCATGTTGTGGTTAACTCCATCACTGACATGGTATTGATCTAGAAGGTGAGACACATTAAAGTGAATCTTTTAGCAGGTTGCTATAATCACTGCTTAATTAACAAGTGTAAGCGCACAGTATGACTTAGAGCAGCAGGAATACACATATCATTCATTCCCTCTCAATTAGGTTACTTAGCAAAGTTTAAACAGTGGGATATGTACCTTAGAAAAGTTAAATTAATTGTTTGTTCAGTGATTTATACTAATAAAATTACAACGCCTGGCGTCTTACTGAAAACCGTAGATTACATTTAGTTTCAAGTTGTTCTAATAATTTATTGTAGGTGTTTATTTTGGAAGCTTAAAACCAAACTGAATGCATACGTATTGCTACCGTATGTAGTTAGATGTTGCTGTTGTTGATGGTGGAAAAAATTAAGGCACATCACACTGCAAAATAGCAATTTATCTTTTAAAGTTTTCGGATATAAATTGGATCTTTAGGAAAACCCTGACTCATACCTATTATAGATGGTTACATGTTTTAATTTTTATTTTGACTTGACTGAGTTAATTGCAAAGCCCCTAAAATGGAAGATCTCAAGAGAGAAGGTGAAAATAATACAGTTTTTGCATGAATTAAGTTCAAAGTTAATTAATTATTCTTGATTAAACCTAATTTATAAAAAAAAACTACATGTGCTAGAACAATGCCTTTTTTGTAATGTTCCTACAACCCTGCATCTCCAGCAATTTTGGTGATAATATTTTGTTTAGAGCCTATGAAAAGCCGTATGGTACTTCAGTATTTTTAAAATTTTTATGTCTATTTGCATATTTGCTTACATTCCCCCTGTCATCCTCATAATATACAACTTTTTAATATGTGATGTAATATGCTGTAATATTGTGTTCATTGGCAAGAAAGGTGAGTAGTGGACCTCTTAAATGTAATACTTACTTCTGCATTGTTTGCATCATAAGATGCACTTTTGCCTGCCTAAGTTGCACCCAAGCTCCCCACCAGCTCCTTCGCTCTTCCGGTAAGCCTAGCAGAGGAGACAGAGGAGCTGCCCAAACAGCCAGGGCATTGATTACACACACAGTGTGGCTGATTACACAGTTTATATGGGCAGATTTTTCCTCTGGATCTCTGTTTACTGTCTGTGAGCTGGGCAGCTTGAGCCCAACTCACACACAGCATCATTTGCAGGTCACATACAACTTTGCTGTAGTGATGGCCGAACTGCCCGCAAGGCGGACAGTTCGGCCACGAACAAGCATGGTCGCCCTCCTTCTCACCAGCAGACAGTACGGGTGTTCGACCTGCCCTGTTTGCCGGCGAGAAGGTGCCCTCTATTCTTCCTCCGGTGGGATCATAAGCAGCGAGATCCCACCGGAGGAAGAATGTTTTCACTGAAGACCGGGTAGAGAACCCAGTCTTTCAGTGAAACACCGGCTCGCAAACCCGGATGTGACATCAGTGACGTCACATCCAGTTAGCGCACCCAGAAACTATGCGTTCCAGGTGCCGGATGTGACGTCATTGACGTCACATCCGGGTTTTCAGATTCAAATTCCCCACCTAGAGGCGGGGAATTTGAATCTGTCCACGAACGGGCGGAAGGCGGACTTTTTTAAAAGTCCACTCCTCCCGTTCTCGGACGGACACGGCCGAAGTTCGGCCATCACTACTCTGCTGTCAGGGCTAGAGGCAGGGAAGCTGTCAATGACAGCTTGATATAAGTGTACACAGCCCCTGATATAATAACTGTCCAACTGCCAGAATGACAGCAAAACTCCACATAAGGGGCTCTTCTAGTGTGCACAACAAAGGTTAGCTGTCAGTTCTAAGCCTCCCTCCTGTCATCTTCCACAGAAACTCACCATAGCATCTGAGCTTAACCACTGCAATAGTGCATCACTAATTATGAAAAGTGTTGTTTTCTTTTCAATTTTGACACTATACTATTTTACATTATAATATTGTATTGTTTGAAATGAAAGTATTACCCCATATAAACAAAAATAATTTAAACTCTCAATCTTTGATTTTTTTGCTCCACTACTGAGAAATAGTAATAATAATGCTTAAGTTGTAAATTATGCTTCTCTTATTAACTACAGCTATTCCCATGCCAGATAATTTTATATATTGCTAAAATGAATAAATGCATACTGCTTTTTAATTGCATCGGTTCCTTAGATTTCAGACAGAAGTTAATTATGATATTCTTGAAGTACGGGATGGACCAGCAAATTCATCACCATTGATTGGAGAATATCATGGAACGCAAGCACCACAATTTCTTATTAGTACAGGGAATTATTTATATCTTTTATTTACAACTGATAATAGCCGTTCCAGCGTGGGGTTTTTAATTCGCTATGAAAGTAAGTAATTGTTCTCTATTAGATCAATCTTTTACATTTTTTTCTGTTATTACATACCCAAACATGTAAACTGTAATGGCTGATGCTATTATGGCAATATTCATTACTTTATATCTCAATGCATATTTTTTTTGATTGATACCTGGCATAGGCTTTATATTCCCTTATTCATTTCCAATAGTTTGTTAAAAATAGGATTATATTATGCTGAAGGCTTCTGATGGGGAAGGAGATTCAAAAAAGCAGTCTAATAAGCAAACAGAAAAAAACATGTCTACATCTGGTGGAAAAACAAGACCAATCTATTTTGCTATATAATGACTAGATTGATTTATTCATTTATTTTTGGTTTCATTGTTGGTAACACATGGCTGTTAAACGTACTGAATCAGGTTTTCTTTTTATTCAGTATCAAATATTGATATTGACCAGAAAACCCCATATTTCTGCAAAACTAGTCAGCAATCCAAGATGCAACCTTAAGCATCACAACCATCCATCCTGTTATTTATGAGTCACTATTACCGGTATGCAGAGCCCTAAGGAAGGGGCACTGCTGAGTCCCCTACGCATAGTGGATATTTCTTTATTTAGATTTATATATTAATTAAACCTTAAGGAGGACTGGATTTTAGGAGGACAGTTGATTGACCCTTTAAATTTCTGTATCTTCTTTATAATGTGATGAATAGATGTTAGCTGCCTGTGCTTATTGGCAGAACAATATAAACCTTAGTGTTCATTGGACAGATATGCAAATTATTTGGTAGGTAAAACAGCTCCTTTATTTGTATTCTGTGTATGTAACTGTTCAGCTGTAAGTAGCATTGTTTCCTACATAATAGTCACTATTATACAAAATTACTTTTGCTTTAAACCTAAAACTTTTTAAATTTTTATATTTTTATTTATTTATATTTCAACAGAATTAAGGTCAAGATGTAAGAAAATAGTACCTAGGTTTTAACAAAAGAAAGAAAAAAGACTGACCTGTAAAATGCCTCAGTTAAAATATATTAATGTGCAGTGACGACTTTAAAGGAATGATAAAAAATTATCTTTTGTGAAGGAGCTGAATTGTATTAAGCAAATATTTTAATAAGAACGAGTGAATACTTTTGCACCCCAGGAAGAATAGCTATTAACCTTTTGCCAGCGTGAAATGAGCAATAGAGGATGATGTTACTATACCTTTCAAATATTAGATATGCCTTATTCTCCTTTACTTATCTGTTTAACATTATTGGATTTTACCATACATTATTGTATAAACCTGATTCTATGCAAAATGTAATGTATTGTCCTTATACAAAAGAAGACAAAGATGAATTACTGCCCACATGGTATTTTTAATATAAGACAGCATTTACTAACATTTTGTTTCCTGAATATACAAGGGGCTTGTAATAGAAAACCCCACAACATAGCATTCAGAGTTGGGACTTCTGGGCCCTTGTGACATCAGTTCACCTGTTAGTCCAAGTGTATTTTCCTATAGTTCTCTATATGCTAGACCTGCAGATATTTGTGGAATGAATTAGCTATCTTATGATGTTCAATTTAGGAATAAATATTCAAAATCAATAAAATTTGGCCACTCTGTTATACAATTGTTAAACAGCACATCACAGAGAACAACCAATCATCCATTGGTCATATTGGCATGTAGTTTTTCTATTATGCTTAAATCTTACAAAATACAGATTATCCAAAACGTGTATTTACATTGCTGGAAACCATTGGCAATTTTACTATATATGCATGTGTCAATGATTAACACACTATGTTGCCAAGTGTTAGGACACCCCATCCAAATAATTGCATATAGATAATGCAATCACATTTATGATCAGATGTTTATAAAGCACCTAGGTATAAATGGCTGCTACAAACATTTGTGAAAGAATAGATTGCTCTCAGAAGCTCAGTAAATTCCAGTGTGGTACCATGATATTATGCCACTTGTGCAATAAGTACATTTGGGAAATGTCCTTTCTTCTGAATATTCCATAGTCAGCTGTTAATGATACCATAATAGAGTAAAAGCACATAGTGGGGTCAGCTAATAATGAGGCGCTGAAATGCGCATGTAAAGAGCTTCAATGCAAAGTGTTGGAGTAGCATAAAACATACCATTAGATTCTAAAGCTGTGACATGTTCTGTGGTGTGATGAATTATAAGTAGCCCTCTGTCAATCTTGGTTTGGAAGATGTAATTACAAAATTTATAAGACTGCTTTGTGCAACCTGTACAAATTTTGGTGGTGGTCGAGTGGGGGGCAGGGGGGGGGGAAGTAATGTGGGCCGGTTTATTTTACGACTTTAGCACTTTGGTTTTAATGAACTGAACTCTGAATGCTTCAAGATACCAAAGCTCACAAATGTTCTTCTGGAAGAATGGTGAAAAATTTCCATCTCTAAATCGTGTGCAAACCCTTCTCAGAGGAGTTGAAGCTCCAATTGCTGCAAAGTAGGAGCCAACTCCACATTAAAGCTTATTGATTAAGACAAGGATGCTTTTACAGTTTGTAGGCTTGTAAAGGCAAGTGTCCCAATACTTTTGGGTATATAGTTTATATTATTTGTTTGGCTTGACATTTATTTGCCAGCCATTTGTATTTGACACATCATGAACATCTTCTTATACAATAGTATGCCCGTTTTACTGCTAAATATTGCATTTGCTTCTACTGTTATCTCAAACCACTATGTTTCTTCCATTTTTTGTTTATATGTCTGCCTTTAATTTAGCAAAATGGATTCATCAGATTTTTTCATGTTTTCATGTTGTCATTGATTCACAAATATGGATTTTAAGTAACTATTGCATGTAATTCTAGAAATACAGCATCTAAAAGTAATGTTCAGTGGTTTGTACACTATAGGTGTCACTCTGGAATTAGATTCATGCCTTGATCCAGGCATTCCAGTAAATGGTCATCGCCATGGAAAAAACTTTGGGATTGGATTCTCTGTGACTTTCACTTGTGCCGCTGGCTACATATTAAGTGACGATGAACCACTAGTTTGTGAGAAAAACCATCAGTGGAATCATGCTTTGCCTAGTTGTGATGGTAAGTGTTGTAACATTCTAGAGCACTTACTAGTTAAAGGCATTTCGAAACTGAATCATTTCCTTGTTATGTTTATATTTGTGAAATTCCATAAGCTGAATGTCAAAAGGAGACTTTTATACACAGGTCACAAATCTCTGGCTAGATCTTTTCACCAAAATGTTCTATTGATAAGTAGCTATCAACATGACATTTACAGAGCATCAACACTTACACATGCAAGCTGTCAAGTCCAGCTACTGTACCTGTATTTGTACCTACCATTTTTATATTTCCAAATGTTGTTTGATAGCAAGACAAATATTGAGCTATTTTGTTTCCTTTGTATGGTCTAAATATCAGTTTCACAGACACATGCAATATGAAATCACATGCCTTCTATGGCAAATTATAATTGCTGCACCATCATTGTGTCTCGGTTGTTGTAACCAAGTCATATCCACTATAGTGTAAAGAGTAACATTACTTGAGGGATAATGGTATATCTTCTTTTGTTTGTCTTTAATGAGTTCAGTATTATGGATCCTATGCTCAGGCCTATGCATTTGACATATTGACATATGGACTCATTTGTTTACATGCCATTAACAGTAATGAGCGGCATAGGCAATATTCGAATTCGCAACATTTTGCAAATAATTCTACTAAAATTCAATTTGAGTGAATTATATATATAAATATATTCACAATTCACAATTGCAGGGCCATTACCTTCATCACATGTGGTATCTATTTTCGCATTGTGAATATAAATTCGCAATCCATGGCCACAAGCTTCCCAATGCACAATATTTTTAATAATTGAAATTGCGAGTATCTGCCGCTATATTCATGAATTCTTGATTAGCCAATATTCGTGGAATATATTCCCGATTTGTATATTTGAGCTTAAGACCAGCCCTAAATACAGCTGGAAAAGGACCATTGAATCCTATTGAGCAAAAACATCTAAAATCCTTCTGCAATGCAACAGATGACTTGTTCATTGCCTATTCAGTGGACACATTAAAACTTAGTGGTCTCTGCATTATAAAGCTAAATATAAGATATGTGGAAAAGTATAAGGAAAAACACACCTTAAAAAGGAAAATTAAAGTTGCAAACAAGCAAAAAGATACATTTGCCCGTTTTCAGAAAATCTTCAAGGATTAGTGATTGGTCGTAAAATTGCACGTCAGGTATAATGCTGCAGAGAAGGTTTTTTGGGGTGCTCTCTGCAATGGTCTAACATACCATGTTACAGCTCTGCAATTAGCAAAGTTCACATTATTTGCTGATTGGTAAGATTCTTCTGTCATTTACTGGAATGTGTTTAATTACTCTTAAACAAAGCATATCCTTGTGGTGTGCTACCTGTGCCAAAATTTGGGTTATTTTACTACAAAAAGTTTCATATACACAGTACATCCAAAAATATTTTTGTCAATAGAAGAAGTGTTCAATATTCATTTATTCTCTCTCCAAGACAGACATTGCAGACTATTGAGGTTATGCGTACGGTGTAGGACTAGGATCAAGGGTTTGAATTGACTTTACAGCGAGTGCAGGTAATTCTGCTTGAGCTGTAACAGTAATCTAATTGTTTCCTGTCTACTGTCCTTTTTCATACTTCCTCTGTAAAGGTAATAACTCCCCGATGCTCGCAATGGAATCACTTTACTGAATATATTAGTAAGCAATTGAAAAGAAGCCTATATGAACAGAAATCTGTTTGTCCAAAGGGACCACTTGGTGATTTTTCTTATGTTGTGAATGTTCATGAGCCTGCTTCATAAATAAAGAATAACTACTCTTAATGAATAATTCAGAAAGGTAGTTTAGCCTTCGCTTCAACTCTACACCTCTACAGGGAAGGTTGCATTATTCTAGTTTAATACACAACACAGGTGTCTAGTTAAAAAAAATACATATATATATATGTTAAGTATAAATATGACTAAACACTGCACTGTTTATCAAATTTAATGATGCAGTGATGAGTTTAGCTCAGCAATAATGATAATATAAATGGGCCTGAAATGAATCACTCCGTTTTTCATGGTTATACCTTAAACAATATCACTGAAAACCAGGCATATGTTTCCAGTAAGTGTTAAGATATTCAGATATAGAAAGTAACAATTTTTTTAAATATTGGTAATAAAAAGTTCTGTCTCCCATTCAAAATTTTTTATTAAATTGAAAATGATAAATACATGTATTTCATCTTATTTTATTTGTTTGTGTGTGTTTTCTTGTGTAAAATGGGGCTAGTCTATTTTTCAATTATAAATTAAAAGCAGAAAGAAGTATGTGGAAAAAACAGGATGCCAGATAATCTTCTTAGCTTGACTCGTATTGTATGAGAGCTTCAGTTACAGAAGGTTATAGGCATTCAAAAGGTAACACTTTGCCACTTTTGTTGGCATGCTGAAATATATTCAGGATGGCCAAGAGGCTGGCAGATGCTACTGTTTGCAATTCAGGGTGTCAGGAGCAAAATGTTGTTGGCTTTCTACCTAGAATTGAAGAAGTGAACTGTTGAATATTTAACTAATATAATAAGTTATTATATTCCATGACTTATTATATTGCATGACTTATTGTAACTTTTCATTTTTCACGATCTGTATATTTGAGGGGATCTAAAATCGGTCTAAAAACTACTTGTTTTAGAAGCCTCTCCTTTCCTGTTAGCAGTTGTCTTGATTATTTGCAAACATAGCAAACAGCAGGATTTACAAGTATTTGACTGGTATCATTTACTAAAAAATACAGAATCTAATCCAAGACCCTGTTCCTTAAACCAGAAAACATATCATTTTATTTTCTTTGTTTAATTTCAGCATTATGTGGAGGATACATTCATGGAAAGAGTGGGACGATCCTCTCACCAGGTTTTCCTGACTTTTACCCCAACTCTTTAAATTGTACCTGGACAATAGAAGTATCTCATGGAAAAGGTATTCATATTTATGTTTGCTATTTAAAACGGTTTTAGGATTATCGTGATGTAAATGTCATCAGTAATATGGATCTATAGATATGCTTAATGGCTCTGGATTATTAAAATATGCACATGCATGTGATGGCAGTTGAGAAGGCAAAAGAGGCAATAAATCCACTTTCAAAGGGATGATAATATGAATGTAATGATTTTAGTAGTATCAGAAAACATATATTTATATATATATTTGGTGTGAGGAATTAGTTCTGTAGTGGGGTGTGGGACTCCCTGGAACATTGACCACACAGGACATGTGGCACAGCAACACGAGGGTTATAGGTGCATTATTTTAAACTGGTATACCCCATCCTGGATACACCCTGTGATCTTCTGGGGCCTCCTGTCACATAGGGCATTAAGGGAAAGGTGACTAGTTGAGGACTTGACTTCAGAGGCACAAGTCGATGATTCCTGAGAAAAGTCGTCAAAATCATGGTTTTTCCTTTCTCTCTACTGTATGCGCACTTCTATACACATTGCAGTCTCTGCCTCTGTCTGTGGATTACCCTATAACTAGTGATGGCCCGAACTGTTCGCCAGAGAACTATTCGCGGCGAACATTGCATGTTCGCGAACATATGGCGAGTTCGGTTCGCCCCTTTAACATTGCAGAAACTTTGACCCATTGAGTCCGCAGTCAGCAGACATAATCCAGCCAATGAAGTCACCCCCCACCTCACAGACCTCACAACCCCTATAACAATAAAGTAAGGACGCGCCATTACACATTCTGCTGGAGAAGGAGAAGTTAGAAAAAGCTGCTGCTGCTGCGATAGGCAACAATTATCTAGGTTTTCTGTGTGATCTACAGTCTTCACTGAATATCCGCCATCCATCCATCCATCCATGGTGAATTCATCTCCCCCATTGTCCTCCACACTGACCATCACCACCGAGTGTCCTCCCACTGACCATCCACCACCAGTGTCCTCCACACTGTCATCTCCACCAGTGTTCCCCCTACTGACCATCTCCACTCTCCACCAGTTTCCTCCACACTGTCCACTCCACCAGTGCCCTCCATAAAATTACAATTCACCTTTTAAGATTTAGGCAACGTGGAAAGCAGATCTCACATGTGTTTCAGGTTGGAATTCCACACATGCAGTTACCACCATGTTGTTTAGTGCCTCCAGCTCCCCTCTTTATTGTTCAAATCCCATTGGACTATCATTGTAGACATCCTTTGTGCGGATTATTGCGTGTAAAAAAATTCTTTCTTGGGAGTTTTGCCCTGGAGTCCGCCCTCTGCATGTCATTGGTCCAGGTTTAGGACCCCTTGAAATAACTTTTCCATTCCAACACTATTGTTGCCGCAGAAAGGGTCCCTTTGTTTTTTAATGTTCGCCTGCCAATTGAAGTCTATGGGGTTCGCCTGGTTCGCTGACATTTGCGGAGGTTCGCATTCGCCGTTCGCGAACATCAAATTCCGGGTTCGCGCCATCACTACCTATAACATGTTCTTAGACATTGAGTAGCTTTACTGTTATACTTATTTTGTGAACCACAGTGTATAGTGTTTTAAGTAATTAATGCCCTTGTATATACAGTATATATATGAGAAAAGTCATATTGCCACATGTCTTATGCTACAGCATCTCAAGCACTTTTGGAGTCGATAGTGAATGGCACTATTTATCCGATTTAATGACTGTGTGGCAATCCTTCACAATTCTGATACCTCCGATATTTTAACGGATGGCTAGTCAACATATCTGTTCCTACCATCAAACACCTGCCATGTATATGCAAGTATCCTATATGTGCATTGCAAATTTTCAAATTCAAAACCAAGTTTTGTCGACTCGAGCAAAGAATAAACACATTAAGTTGGGTTACTGGAACACTTCCTTTCTAACAACAACTGCCTCAGGGTTTAATTAATATTTTGATTTATTGATTCTAAATAGTAAAAAGCTAAAAAAAACATTCCAAAGTAGAAAATTGCGAATATTACTTGTTACACCAATGTCAGGTCAGAGCAAAACTGGAACTAAATTTTTACTAGTCTTTCTACTTATATGAGATATAATAGAAAGGCTCATGGAGTCACTTCTTGTACATGAAAAGTGCTTTCTCGTTTTCTTTTTAAGTTATGATTTTTACCTGGATGTCTTTTCCATTTGTTATCATACTGTATCACTGTAACAGGCAACAAAACAATTCAATAACAATAGAAATAAAGAATCACCTTTTACTCTGTCAGCTTTCTTCCAATTTGAGTTTTGATTTGATTTTTCTATTTTTGCAGGTGTACAGCTGGTATTTCACACCTTTCACCTTGAAAGCTCCCATGACTATCTGTTAATAACAGAAGATGGCAGTTTTACTCATCCCGTTGCCAGACTGACAGGTTCAGTCCTACCTCCCACTATAAAAGCTGGACTTTTTGGGAATTTTACAGCTCAACTCAGATTTATATCAGATTTTTCAATCTCGTATGAAGGATTTAACATTACTTTTTCAGGTAAGGATGTTCTTAACAAAAACATGGTTAAAAATAAACAATTTTAATGGAACAAATGATACTATGACCTGAAGAGCGTATGAAAGACAGCTTAGAAAAATGTGTTTTCCATGCAAGGTTTATTGTTGAATACACTTTATTACCTTAAAAACTATTACAGTGATTTTTAGGTCTCCTCAACATTGTTATAAAAGAGCATCAATACGTTGAGGAAAATGTAGGGTTCATGTCTTCCCATTCAAAGTTGACAGATATTGTCAGGGTTGTTGATTTGAGATTCTGAAGTGAATGAGCATTCCTTCACTTTATACTTCTCAGCTTACTCCTTTTCTTCAAAATTTTTCTACCTTTTTACCTTATTATAGACCTAAGAAACAAAAGAGTTCTTTAGATAGTTGGTCAAATTCCTTCAAAATTAAAGGGAAGTGAGATTTTTAATTATAGTTATTAAATTTATTTTTCTTTTTATTGACTGCTTTTGGTATATGAGCAAAAAAAAAAAGTGTGAAATTACTATAATAATTTTTTATAATATAAGACACACCCAGTTTTTAGAGCAGAAAACCAGAAAAAAATAATTAATAAGTATTCACATCAATTGGGTTAATGCAATGGATTAAATTAGTGCAATATCAATAAATAAATTAAATCAATATCAGTAGATGTCACTAGCAGCAGTACACTCGCAGCCCATCATGTTATTCTCCACACTGATCAGGAGGATGGGGACCAGGGGAGAATGGCTACAGAGGCTCTCTTCTCCCTCTCTGGCTGTGCCAGAGTGACTGCAGTTTCCACAGACATGGAGAGAGGAATAGATGGCAGTTCATCTATCTATCTCTTCATTGCCTTTACCAGCAGGGCTCTGTTGGCATAAGCAATACAGTTCAGATGGGAGAATCGGACACCTGCTGTGCCGCATTTCTCATCTGACAGCTCCCCAGCTAATCTCCTTGCGGGAGAGCTGGCGGGAAGCCTAGGTGTGATGACTCGGCGGCAGGGGTCTCGCATTTGGACTTGATTTTGGGGGTGAAAAAGTTTGTCTTATAGTCCGAAAAATACAGTATTATTATACAAGCTTTTTCCAATTAAAAAAGTAAACAGAAATTATTTTAATACTCTTATTACACTTATCATTGTTGTGAGGATTCCAGATTCCTAATACGTTGAACATTTTTTATTTTGGTACAATGCATTTTTTATATATATCTATTGTGCATTTAAATGCTATAATTGTTTTGGACTGTGCAGAATATGACCTGGAGACTTGTGATGACCCAGGAGTTCCTGCTTTCAGCAGAAGAATTGGATTTCATTTTGGTGTAGGAGATGCTTTAACATTTTCCTGTTTTCCTGGATATCGCTTGGAAGGTTCTAATAGGCTCACCTGCTTGGGAGGTGGCAGAAAAGTGTGGAGTACACCTCTTCCAAGGTGTGTGGGTAGGTGGTCACATGCTTTCATTTCATTCATCAAATCTTTAGCGTCAAAGGTTTTCTTTATTACAGATAATTTTTTTTGTTAGGATGATTTTGTGCTGTTTAGGAACTACTGAACTCTAGTAGTCACATTCAACTGGACTTGCTGTGTAATGCTGTACACATGTTTCTTCTACCAAGACCTGAGGAATCTACTTGGGAGAATCGCTACATCTTAAGCATTGAAAAGCAAGTATATTAGAATGTGACTAGCTATTTAAAAAGTGTTAGTTATTTCATACTTTTAGAAATACGAAAACTTTGTTGGAGATGGAAACCTTTATAGCACGTATTGCTCTAGCACATGCAAGTTTTACATTCGACATTTCAACGTTTTAACTTAATTTATTCAAAAACTACATGTGCTAGCAATACTTTACTTATCAGTGGTTTCACATGTTCATACAACATTTCCCCACATCTCCAATAATTTAACTGATGATACTCTAGCTCAGTGGTGGGCAACTGAGTTGATATCGAGGGCCACAAGTGCGGCCCTCAGCATCCCTAAAGGGCCGCACATAATATTTTCTATCTATACTGACTTTTATAAGCATTTTATAATGAAAAATTACAGCAGGCATAGTTAGAAGACATAATTTTTTATATATTATATATTATACAAGCACCCCCAGTTCATTGGTGGAACTGTCTGAGCATAGGCCCTTCTGCTGGTCCCCTGCCAACACTATAGGAGAAGAGGAGAGGCAAGAGACTTGCTCAGGCACCATATCAGTCGTTGATTTTACATACGCTTATCACATACGTTTATCACCTCTCATCACAGGGAGAGAAGCAGGAGGCAGCTGCAGACAGACTGATTCCTCAGCCCAGATGGATCTCAGATCCCTCGGAGCTAAGGAGACATAACCCATACTTTAGACGGGAACACTGTGTTCGATCTAAGAATTACAGACATGTCCGTAATGGCTTAGATCGGTTTGGCTGCCGATTTAGGATGGTCGGCTGAAAAATCTAAGCATGTATGGGCTTAAAAATTTGAACAATTGCAGCATTAGGCTTCTACAAAAGTAAAGAAGGTTAAGAGGGGCTGAAAACTTTCTGAAACCACTGTATATGTGACATGAGATTCTGTATTATATCGCATTATACTGTTTAGTAAATAGGCACCATCCTTACTGATGTGAAGATTAGTCATTAAAAACTTAATACACTCAAGAAAGATTGATATTCTATTGTTATTCAAAGTCTATTCTAAAAAATTATATTTATGTCAGCTATTTGAAATGAGTTACTGGCCAAGAAGATTATTAAATATGTACAGATGTCACAGCTTTAAATATGTGAGTGTATTTTACAGTGTATGTTAAAATGATTATGAATAGCAAAGCTAATGAAAACCCATTATCACTAAAATAATTAATTCTTGTGTTATAGCAGAGACAGTTACATTATTTTCAAATTAGTCTGCAGAAAACTTAATTATAACTATAAAAAAGAATCAGCTGTTTCTCTAGAAAACTATATATCACCCAATTTCTCAAACATTTGCAAATGTTGCAATTATGCAACACGTGTTTTGCCGATCACTGCAAATCTAAGTTATCTACAATCATCAAGTAATGTACAACAAAAAACCCTATTTGTATATTTTAATTTCTGTACACAGGATGTAAGGTGTTTAGTGAACTAAGAATTACTTGGTAAGATTACCATCCCTGCTTCTAACTAAACTGAAAGAGAATAAAGTACCATCCTGGAGGTACAATACTGGTTGGTACTGGTACTTCCATTTACTTTAGTAAAAGAGTGTAACCCATTAAAAAGTAGCTATAATTTTTCATATTTATATATTATTACCATTTTGTTTTCAAAAACCTGTTCTCAAACCTATTTTTATCGAGCTATCAGTGGTTTATCTAGCATCGTGACGGTCACCCGGTTTTCTTTTGCATGTGCCAATGAAATATTTAGATGTGCAGATCATACCACCCTTTCATTCATAAAGCAGTGAATTGTTTTTAGTGAATACATTTGCTCTGAATATAAACATTTTTTAATCGAGACCCATTTGTGCAGAAACAGTTGTACCAACAGAGTCATGTTTAAACATAAATAATTGTTATAACATGCAAAATAAATCCGATCAAAGGGAAAAGTAAAAACCAAAATATATTAATTCTGTATGCACATTTAGCTTTGTAACCGGTATAATAACTCACCCCCTTATACTTACCTATTCTTCGAGCCAGACCCTGTGCTTTTCCCCATTCCTCTGGGTCCATTTCTTCTTCTCCCTTTAGTGTATAGATATAACATTTCAGGGGTGTAATGTCACTGGTCTTAGACCAGTGCTCAAGGAACCCCAAAGGAGCTTTTTGAGCATAATCTAGCAGTTCTGTAGCACAGGTGGTAGCAATGGAGAGCAGGTTTGTGTAATTTAATTGCCTTTCTGTCATCTCAAGATCTAAATGACCCTACCCATAAGCAAATTTGTTAACAAAGTAAAGGACAACTGTTTATTTACAACCAATATACTCCAGTGCATATGGTAGGTGCTATTGCCGAAATATTTTATATTTGTGTAAAAATAACTTGTAGTGAGTCAAAGCAAGGACTAACCAACAACAAGGAGCATGAGATCTGACACTGTAGTAGGGATGACGGACCTTTAAATGACACCACTGTTGCCCATGTAGAACAAAGTGTTTACTTTCTGTGGCTGAAAAAAAGTCCCTTGCCCTGGCATACTGGAGGAGAGTTAGAGAACCATAATGATTATTCTATAATATTTTGTTATAGTAGATTGTTATACCATGTTAGCCATTGATGAATACAGAAGGTTTAGAGTGTAAGTGATACATTTTATTAACTAACTGAAGTTATGAAAAAGCAAGCTTTCTGAATGTCTCAGATCCCTTCTTAAGGCTTTAAAAAAGTCCCAATAGACTTTCATGACCTTTAGGATAAATGTTCAGAGAGATAGCTATAGTTGGTTTGATACACTAAGAACATTAGCCTTGCAAGGTGAATTATCATTGTGCAATGCTAAAAGCTACATCAGGTTACCACCTGCTATATGCATCAATATACTAGTGTTGAATAAAAAAAGTGATTAGTACAGACTACAGAGTAAATGAGGTACAAATTACAGTAAATTGGATACTCATTAAAGCCCTACTGAACCTTCAGTTTAAATCAATTAGATACATTTCAGGTACATCTCAACAAAAGTTTCTCATTGTCTTACAGGTTGTCTTATTTGAAAAATAGCCGTAGACTGTGAAGAAAATACTGTTCCCTACCAGCAGCTGCAGAGTGATACCGTCAGCTTTTTCTTTGTGTTCAGCCAGTTCACGTTCTAGGAGTCATAATAGACAATGGAAGCTTGTTGATACTTTTTCTAATGACAGTGAAAGCTTCCACATTTATTAACAACAGGGTGAAAAGTAAATATATTGTAGAAAAAAATTAAAATAACTATACTTGTGATTAACATAACAAAAATAGATATGTAGATATCATGTGAAACACTAGTTAGTTCAAATGAACTTAATTGTTCTAATTTTCAGCTATCACCTGAGCTTATTGATGTGATGTCCAAGGTTTCATGTTCCACATTCTTAATGCTTAAATTTTTTTTTCTACACTGTATATAATTTTGCTTGAGTCACAAACTGATCATGAATGAAAATTCATCTTTATAAATAATTTCTTCATACAAGGTTTATGCTAGCAATAGTACAGTGTTGTACCGTGTTAGTCATCGTTAAGGGCTTGTCCCCACTTGCACGGCCGGCCGTGGGGTGGCACAGTTTTGAACCGTTTGCGGCCACTTCTATTCATCGAAATAGCCCTGTTCCCACTTAGGCAGACGGCTGCAGTCTGAAACGTGGGTTCCATACATCGCTCACATAGACATTAATGGATGCCGTCATACTCTATGGACGCGATCCGGGCCGATCGGGGAGGGCTGCATTGACTATGCATGTTGAAAAAAACAAAGGCACTAGTGGCAAGACAATGTTTTTTGAGACCTACATTTATACAGGTACAAAGACATGAATATAAAAATTACAACAATGTCTAGACGCAATTGACATAAAACCAGAATTGTAGTAAGCCTGATGAAGGTATTTAAACCTCCCAAGTTTTCGATTCTTTAATGACTGCAGTTAGCCAATAAAAGGGTATCATTTAGACTCACTTCGATTTAAAATAAAGGTAGCCATACACAGGTCGATTTTCCACTCGATCACCACGCGCGTTCACGAGTTCGATCAGCAATCGATTGACAGTCAATCGGGTTTTGATCACCCTGCCCGATCGACCCCAAAATATCGGAGTCTACTAAAAATCGGACAATGAACCGACATGTTGTTTTTTTGGTCAATCGTTTGGCAATCGGAGAACATTGATGGACCCAAATATGCAACAGCCTTTCCGATCGATGGATTTTGTGGAATCGGCCATTTTGGAGATCGGTTCAAGCATTGTTTTTGTTAACAGATGGTATTATAGGGCCCTTCCTGTACCCAATTTCCACTTACTAAACCAATTTGTGGGCCAACTATTTGGACATTAGGTTACTAAGCAGGCAGCTGGCCATGTGGCCTCTCTGGGTGCAACCTATAGGGCTATAAGAATGTTCTCTGCATTCGTGATGGTTCAGGAAAATCCAACTACTTAGTAAATAAAATCTACCTCAAGTGTAGCTCATGGTTTCTGCTAGGGTGGGTAAAAGTGAAATCCTGGCGATTGATATTTTTCAAATATATACAGTGGGTACGGAAAGTATTCAGACCCCCATAAATTTTTCACTCTTTGTTATATTTCAGCCATTTGATTAAAGCTTTTACGTTTTTCAGTTTTTCACACCTGGATTTGGGCATCCTCTGCCATTCCTCCTTGCAGATACTTTCCAGTTCTGTCAGGTTATATGGTAAACGTTGGTGGACAGCCATTTTCAGGTCTCAGAAAATGCTCAATTGGGTTTAAGTCAGGGCTCTGGCTCAAGAACAGTCACCGAGTTGTTGTGAAGCCACTCCTTCAATATTTTAGTTAGTCATTGTTTTGTTGGAAGGTGTCAGGTTTATGTTGGTTCCAGAGATGTGACGTAAAATTTCAACTAAAATAATTCAAATATAGAGAATATGATTTAGGTTGTGCAATCAACTAAACAGAGCATACACAGAGATATATAAACATATAATAAAAGATAATAGTACTGCAAAATATATATGACCAGAAAGTCAGATATCAAAATGACACCATCAACATATAAACATACAGAATATGGACATACAACATACAGAATATGGAGATATGGCTGAATGCAGGTGAGGCATTTAAAAAGCTCTCAGTTGTATAACAGATTCTACACACAGGAAATACATATAACGCTAATAAAAAACTTAGACTCTGCAAGATCTATGTAAAAATCTCAGATAAAGGCAATCATTTAATAATAATATAATTTAAGTCTATAGACGCAGCCTGGTTGGTATATGCATTCCACCAAGAGGTTTTTCTTACCATAGACTTATCTAGCTCTGACCTCTGCAGAACTTCTAAGTATCACGCTAGCTTGTTGAGAAATGTAATATCAAAATATACTTTACCAAGATAGTGGACTATGCCTGCAAAAAGGACTATCACTGCTCCTGTAATCCTAGTGTTGCAATGGCTGAATCCCCCCTAAGTTCCTTTGTGCATCACTTTTAATAGTACTTCTTATCTTAAAGTCATACCTTCCCCAATTTAAAATCCTCCAATCATTTCCAAGCTAGGAGGCGGAGATAGGGCCGAGATTTGATAAGCAAATCAGATGATCTTACAATCTTGGAGTCCTGCAGGTGTTTGTTAGCAAACTCCATGCAGGCATTTATGTATCCTGAACTGAGGAGAGGCTTCCTTCGGGCCACTCTGCCATAAAGCCCTGACTGGTGGAGGGCTGCAGTGATGGCACTAAGGCTCTTCTCCCTCGATAGCTCAGTTTGTCTGGATGGCCAGCTCTAGGAAGGGTTCTGGTCATCCCAAGCATATTCCATTTAAGGATAATGATGGCCACTGTGCCTTAATTGCCGCAGATATTTTGTTGTGACCTTGGCCAGATAGGTGCCTTGCCACAATTCTGTCTCTGAGCTCTTCAGGCAGTTCCTTTGACTGTTTGCTCTGACATGCACTGTGAGCTGTAAGGTCTTATATAGACAGGTGTGTGGCTTTCCTAATCAAGTCCAAACAGTATAATCAAACACAGCTGGGCTCAAATGAAGACGTAGAACCATCTCAAGGATGATCTAAAGAAATTGACCGCACCTGAGTTATATATATGAGTGTCACAGCAAAGGGTCTGAATACTTAGGACCATGTGATATTTCAGTTTTTCTTTTTTTAATAAACCTGCAAACATGTATACAATGGGGCGCTGTGTGTACATTAATGAGGAAAAAAAAGCAAAAGGCTGCAATATAACAATGAGGGAAAAATTTAAGGGGGTCTGAATACTTTCCATACCCACTTCACTTGTGTTAGATAGCATGAATGTGTTTCTGTACAGTATGAATATTGTGGAGTGCATAGCTAGCTTTATAAATTGTATTTGTATTTCTTACACACAAGGTAGCATTTCACTTAAAAATCAACACAATACACTTAGTTTAAACAGGTGTCAGTAGAGACTCTGTAAGACCACAAAAGTATAAAAGGATTTATTTATTCTAGCTGTGTCTTTAGCTTTGATACTAACAATATTGGTCTCTTGACCTTACTTCAATAAAACTGAGGTCATTATTGAGTTTTAATTTACACTCGTTCATTTAATTGAAGTATAGGGCAGAAAAGAAATAATGCAGTTAACACATGCAAACAAACAATTCCCAGATGCTTTCAGTTTATTGCTCGAATGTAGAAAATACAGCAATGTGATGAATGTGCATTCAGCATTTAAAGGAAATCATGTTAAGTTTTCTACAAGTTACTTTTCAATTCCCTATCCCATATGGGCTTCATTGTAACAAAATTTCTCAAGGGAAAACTTGAGTTGTGTGCCTTCAACTAGATGTGAGATGAGAAAATCATGTGAGATGAGAGAATCATGCAATTGGAAAACATGCAGCTATGCAGATACTTATGATACTTGTCCATAATTTCTGCTTACTATTCTTAAAACCCTATATGTCAGTTATGGGGCTATTGGCTTACATTAAGATGAAAGGCTCCTACTTATATCAAATTGGTTATGGTATGGTATAAAATGGTATAATATCTAGTAAATGTTATAAAATGTATGTATGAAGTATCCAGAACATAACAACTCTCCCCATGCACCTTACAATCTTACCATACAGTTACCATGAGATATACCGACAACTATGTTGTATAGTGGCATATAGTTGTATAGTGGATTGGAAGGTCTAGAAAGGTCCTCATATTACATGGTTTTGGTAGAAGAAAAGTTGACTGGACAGAAATTGTATGGTAGGATTGTAAGGTGTATGGGGTCTTATTTAATAACTGCCACAGATATCTATTTCAATCTATATTTAATGAAACATACCCATGCTATCCAATCTCTTTATATACACCCACATTTAAGTTTTCCTTTTGAGTTTGGATCCTACTTGGCTCAACATGATGACATGACAATGAATGTGTACAATAAATATGTTGCACCTCATACTGCCAGATCTCAAGCCATCCACAGTCAAACATATGTAAGTCAAATAAGGGTTATTAATAATTTTCGTGAACACCCAAATCCAGCAACAGCTGATACGTGTGAGAGGGGGCCAGCCTCATGGGTTTTCGGTGGCAAAAAAGGGAGTGAACAGTTCCATTTAACCTCCCTAGCCCAGCTCATCCAGAGTTTGTTTGAAAAGAGATCTGTGGCAATGTACTCACTGCCCACACCAGGGTTGTGCGACCTCAGCAATCGCGTCACTGCGACGCAGAAGGGGGTGGGGGGAGCTGCGCCATAGACCTCCATATTAATGGAGGGGACGTCGGCTTACCAGCCCACACAGTCGGCATGGACAGGGGAGGATGGAGGGCGGGAATTGTATGCAGTATACTTTGTACACTGCAGCGATTGCCCATACCAAGCCATTAAAAACACTGCGGTACCGGCAGTACTCAAAATCAATGTGCACTACATCAACCATCCCCCCTATAGGGTTTAACATATAGATATTACATGACGTGTCATATTTGTTTGGGGGTGTCACTGGGTCCTCGATGCATTTTGGCTGTCCTTGGCCTCATCAGGAGGAATCATACCAGTCCCACATTTGATAGACAGTGCATTATAATTATATTATTATATTATAATTGTATTATAATATTATATTATATTATTATAATAATTTACAGTTTATTGCAAATATTAGGTAAAAAATTAGCAACATTTTGCGAATACCTATTATTGGCACAGATTCCTTTTATCCCACATTTAAACCATTCCCACTTTTAGGTGCAGCGTGGCAGAATAATTAGTCTGCACATGACTTAACTGATTTCTCTCCCTCTCTCCAATGTCTACCATAAGTCATAAAAAGTAATTTTCCTTTTTTTTTTATTTACTGTAAGCAAACAACAAATTGGACAAGATAACAGAAAACGTCAATGTGCATAACTAGTCACCTCCTTAAAGCCAATACTTTGTAGAGCCACCTTTTGTGGTAATCACAGCTCACAGTTGCTTTGGATAAGTCTCTATGAGCTTGCCACATCTTACCACTAGGATTTTTGCCCATTCCTCCTTGAAAAACTGCTCCAGCTCATTCAAGTTTGATGGTTTGCGCTGAACAGCGATTGAACCGCAATCTTTAAATCTGACCACCGATTTTCTATTGGATTGAGATCTGGGATTTGACTGGGTTATCCCAACACATTTATTTTAGCAGTGTGTTTGGGGTCATTGTCCTGCTGGAAGGTGAACCTCCATCCTAGCCTCAAATCACAGTCATACAGGTTTAGATCTAGAATACCATTTAGCACCATCCATCTTTCCCTCAACTGTGACCAGTCTTACAGTCCTGGCTGCTGAAAAATGGCATATGGTGTTCTTTGGATGATGTGATGTTTTGGGTTTGTGCCAGACATAGCGTTTAATGGTCAAAAAGTTAAATTTTCACCAGACCAGAGCACCTTCCTCCATACAGTTTGAGAGTCTCCCATATACCTTTTTGTAAGCTAGATCTAAATTTAAAGGGTAAATATTTAGTCACTTTGAAAATTTTTCTTCATCGACACTATTATTATAGATGACAGTGGATGTCTAAACCGTTTATGGTACCGCAATGCTTTTATTATGCAAATTATATCCAACACATAAGGGTTATTTGATTAAACTATTCAGGCTATCACAATGTTTACTCTAAATATGGGATCTGGGAGTCTTTTATGTCATAGAAACTGTAAGGCAGTTTTGTACCTCCAACAAAATGAAGAAAATCTCAAGTCTTACCTTCACTTGAAGATTTCAAATATCTGTGCCCACTTCACATTTCCTCCACGGAGAACGGATTATATGTTTACATGTGATTAATATGTATATTTACGATCTACATGGTGGTTTGTTTTCACCACCACCACATATCAGAATTAAATGTAACTTGTGATAATCAAAATGTCCCCAGCCATTAGTACTTTATGAAAACAAGAAAAGATAGCTCTCATTACCTTTCTATAATTGTGACAGGTCCACTTTAATTATGGACACTCACATACATCCTAGCATACAAGCAACAGATTAATGGGCAATACTGTTCTTGCAATAAAAGGCAAACAAATGTTGACATATTCAAAGGAAACATTCAGAAATATGATATTGTTTAATATTTTTTTTTAATTTGTTTAAATGACCATAGTTTTACCACTGTTGTGGGGGAGGGGGATGTGTGTGTGTGTTCTTTACAGTGACAGCATGTTTAAGCAGGTTGCAAGGGTAGAAGAGATGTATTCCTGGTTCAGCACAAACATGCTGCATGACTTGCTCCAACTATCAGCATGAGCAGAGGAGAAGGAAGCATTGAGTGTGTGTTCCTTTTTAAATAATTCCTATGGACATGGTGCTTTCTCTATATTTTTCTCACTTTGCTTTTGCCACCCCCCACTTATACTGGAGTCAATAAGTTTGTCCAGTTTTTGTAGAAAAAAATAGATACCTTATACTTGGGTTGGCTTTTACTCTGAGTTTTATATTTATATATGAAAATTGAGAGGATGCACATTGACAGTGATGCATACAATGATCAACTTTTATTCCTTAGGTTGGACAGTTATGGAAAGAACATCTACTGTAAATATATCAGTCCATTATATACTGATGTCCATGGCTGGCTACATTCCTCCTCTTTAGACACAGTGGAATGAGTGGAGCCAACCTAAAGCATAATATGTGTTACTAGCTTAATCAAAAGGTATAAATAATAAAAACGTAACAAAAATATTTTTCTCAGCCTGGAAACTTGCCATAGCATAGATCACACCTTGTACGCTACTTTTAAGGGACAAATGACAAAAGTCAAAATGATAATAATCAAAATTGTAAACATCTATTTTGTTATGTGTATACTGAGTACTGTTTCATGAGCATGACACAATATAATTCTGCACAATTTTGGCCATCTTGGCTTTGTGTTAATAAACAACAATAATGATGATGGCATTTATCATCTGAATAGGGAGAAAAAAATATCATAATAGTGAATATGTTTATTAATGAATGGTTACCATCACTTGTTTTTAGTAATTTTAAATGTAATAATAATTAAAATTTTAAATTAAAAAAAAAAATTAAATTCTTATTGCTATGTATGCTCCTGCAACTGGCATGTTTCCATTGAGCTGCTTAAACCCCAATTTGCAAAAGCCTTCCATTTAATATTAAGTCTGTTTGATTGGTGGTTTTCAAGCAGAGTTTGAACTATTCCCTTTTAAATGTATCAAAAAATGTTAGACTTTTATTTTTGTTAAAATTTCTTTAACTTTGTTTCTATTATTACACCTCCTGCATCGAAGAACAGTTAGAATTCAAAAAATTTTAATCATTTGTTTTCAATATACCCATTGTCTTCAGCTGAATGTGGAGCAACAGTCACTGGAAATGAAGGAACACTGCTGTCTCCAAATTTCCCAGCAAACTATGACAACAATCATGAATGTATTTACAGAATAGAGACTCAACCGGGAAAGGGGATCCATTTAAGAGCTAGAACCTTTCAACTGCATGATGCTGATATTCTGAAGGTAAGTACTATTAATTTTATATACATATCACTTTATTGTTTTTATTATGTTGGTGTGAATGCACAAACTTATTGAATAATTACATAATCATTTGGAAATATAAAAATTATATGGTTTATCACCAAATAAATGAAACATAAATACAAAACACAACATTGTTTTCTTTTATTTAATGAATCCTACTTATTGGAGTTGAATAATTACAGTTTTTTTAATTCTTCTCTACATCTTTATCAAAATAACCATATACACTATTTTTTGCATCAAACCGAATAAACTGCACTATATAGTATTCTATGAAACAGGAAATTTCCTCGCTGGGACTCAATCAATCAATCAATTTTCTCCTTATTTATGTAGTATACGAAAATATTGTAAAAAACATATAGAATATTATAACAATAATATGTTTTTATTGTTAGGGGAGTACATTAGTTTAGAGCATCAGAGAAAGACACACTATTTTATCATATATTATATGTACAAGGTCAAGCATTTGAACTTTAAACCATCCATTAAATTGTAAGGGCAGCACAGAATGCTGAGAATTGGCAGATAGATAGATAGATAGATAGATAGATAGATAGATAGATAGATAGATAGATAGATAGATAGATAGATAGATAGATAGATAGATAGATAGATAGATAGATAGATAGATAGATAGATAGATAGATAGATAGATAGATAGATAGATAGATAGATAGATAGATAGATAGATAGATAGATAGATAGATAGATAGATAGATAGATAGATAGATAGATAGATAGATAGACAGATAGCCTTGTGATTGGCTGTTGGTGCTGGGAAGCTATATGCAATAAGAGGGAGGGGCTGCTGACAGCCTGCTGACAGCCTGCTGACAGCCTGCTGACAAACCAGACAGAGGCAAGAATGGGTTCTGTGTGCAGCTGTATTTGTTCTAAAAGAGACAAAGACACTGGCTAACAATATGGAATATAGATTGCACAGATAAAAATGCAAATATAGAAAGATACAGGTCTACAATATAATGTAGATCAGCAAAAGTTTGTATTACAGTTCTTTTAACCTCCCTAGCGCACTGCTGAGGTCCAGATTTCTGTACCAAAAGTGCACCATAGACTTCAATGGTAAATTTTTCTTTATGTTGTAGGCCTGTAACTTCCCAAAATATGTCTGTACAAGGGGCTAATAGACATCCTGACTATAATAATGTTTGAAACAAACAATTATGTAAAAAAAAATGTTTTAATAAAAATAATGAAAAAAAAATAAAAAAAATTAGGACACAAAACTATGCTGCTATGTACTAAATATCGCCAAAATAAAAAGTCTCTGGTGCCCCAGATGTTCCCATTTGCACTTAACCCTCTCTAACCTGGTGTGATAAAATCACACCAGGAAAGAAAGGGTTACTGCAAATGGGCACATCTGGGGCATCAGGGACTTTATTCTGGTGATGTTTAGTGCATAGGGGGAGTTTGAAAGCAGTTTTCTATATAGAAAACTGCTTTCATTCTATTTACTGTACAAATCTCCCACCGCCTCCCCGAGTGACGTCATCACTCGGAGCGGGGGGGGGGGGGATAAGGACACGAGCAGCCGAGGAGGCATGTCGCATCGGGGACACGGGGACAGCGTGAGTATGCGCTCTCCCAGAGCCCCGCATTGTACTGGACGGCAGCACCTCGTCCAGTGCGATAGTAGCAGTTGGAGCGCTGGACGAGGTGCTGCCGTCCATAACGCTAGGGCGGTTAATGTTTTTTATGAACACCAAAAAAATGTATTGCCATTGTTTAAGACCATGAGATTGCACCAAGGAGAGGACATGGGGATCTTCGGAGTACTTTTATCATTATTCCGTCTTATCTTCCTTTGCCAGAAGTGGGTAGATGTTTAATGCTACAAAAACCGAACCACAAAATAGTGTACTGCTGCTGCCTTCTGTAACCTCCTGTGAGCCTCCTGTGAGCCCAAAGTGAGAACTTTGTGTCTGGGTGAGAAAGAATGTTGAGCATCCAAAGAACACAATACCTAACGTGGCTGGGTCTTTCGGGATGAAAATTATCCCAAACAAACCTCCTGAACAACCAAGGACTGGCTTTGTAAGAAGCATTTCAAGGTCCTGGAGTGGCCTATCCAGTCTCCAGATCTCAACCCCAATAAAAAACTTTTGGAGGCAGTTGAAAGTCTGTGTTGTGTTGCCCAACGACAGCCCCAAAACATCACTTCTCTAATGGAGATCTGCATGGAGGAATGGGCCAAAACACCAGCAACAGTGTGTGAAAACCTAGTGAAGACTTGCAGAAAACTTTTGACCTCTGTCATTGCCAACACTATATATATATATATATATATATATGTGTGTGTGTGTGTTTATGTATACCTTAATCCATTTATTTTTCAATTAAGTTTACTTTTCTTTTTAACCTTTTTTTTAAAGCTGGTGTTTGAACAGAATATTTACAGCAATTTGCTACTTTTTTTTTTAAAGTAGTTTATTTCTCATACCTTAATCCAAAAGTCACTTCATACATTGAGGAAAGATGCAAGGTGACAGCTTAGCTTCAAATTTCAAATTTCCTTTTAATAGAAGCTGACAGGAAGGAACAGACTGGACAGTTTCTTTTTTCTTGCTCATTGATGATCTTAGGAAAGACACACTCCACTGAAATGTCACCAATAATTTTTATTTTGTGGCTGTGTAAGTAGATTATCAAAAAAGCTGAGGTTATCAAATCTCAAAGGAGGCAAACAGGTATAAATATTAATTGTATTGTCAAAGAAAAGGTTTGAAAGTGTTTGAAAAAATAATTGATTGTACTGGTCATGACAGCAAGTAAAATTCTTGGATCCATGATCTATCTTGACAAAATGTGACACTTGATAAGACAATTAATCTCACAGCTACTATCAAATACTTGAAGTGCGTCCAATTTAAGGAACCTTTTTAAAAATCTATTTTGTGGATAGATTTTATTAATAATTTTTTTTTTTTTAGGTTTTTGATGGAAAAGACAGTACTTCTCGACTTCTAGGTGCCTATACAAAAAACGAGCTATTAAAGATAACACTCAACAGTACGTCAAACCATTTATGTATAGAGTTTAATACAAATGGTTCGGACACTGACATTGGATTTTACCTGACTTACAGCAGTAAGTAGCCTAAATCAGTATATATCATTCTTGTTCATTAATAGTTTGCCATTCACAAAAGTTTTAATGTTCAGAATATTCAGTTACAGGGTGTTTACATTTTGTCCAGTAATACTAATTTCTTTATAGCCAGGATAAGGAGGATCCATTTAATATCGACACATTGATCCATAGGAACAAGGACACAACCTAGTGCAACAAAGTTGCATTCAGTATATTTTAAAGGAGCATATAAAATACTCACAATCATAGAGGTACAGAGCAGGCTTAAGCTAGAGACACAGCACTGCAAAGTAATGAACATCGACCGTGGTTTACAATTGGTAATGATCTGATCTGGTCCCGCTCGAAAATAGCAATGGCCGCATATGATATGGGCCAGATAGCTGGCTGTGAGCGCACACGGAGCTCGAAGCAGCTATCGATCTAGCCCATATCTACATGTGTGTTCCCTGCTTTAGGTAAGTGATCTCCTACAAGGCCATGTGTGTTCAGCCGTGTGTATACCGGAATGATGTCACTTCCTGGTGATGGATAATTTCACTTCTTTGGTATGGATGCTGTATGGATACCAGCAGTGAGGACTCTGACTTACTCAGTGTTTATTGTAAGTATTTTAACTTCTTCTTTATAATTTACTGAAATTATCTTTGTTGCACTAGGTTTTGCACCTTGTCTCCTTGTTTCTATTTACATTTTTGAAAGGGGGCCATACATATCATATCGGTCCTGCACACCTACAGGCAACCTGATCCAACCTGATCTCCCACCCCCCATACTGACCCATTTTTCCATAAACCATCTAATGGCCTTCTGGCCACTGACATCACTTCTAAAGCAAGCAATATCAATATAAACTTATATAATACCAAAAGGGTAAATATGTATTGTAGTATCTAAATATTGTACAATAGTAGAATGAATATTGGAAATCAAATAAAAGAATATAAAGAAGGCCAATAAAATAAGAGCACCTGCTGTATGTAACAGATAAGACAAATTAAAATGATGACTAAATACTTTTTTTAAAGTGAATAGGGTTTTATGATCACTTATAACAACAAAAAACGTAATATAACAAATTAAATGCATGTTAACAAATTGTAGCATATGCTGACGTGTGTATGCTTATAAATTGTTATGCTTATAAAGATTTTTAAAGGATTTAAACCCAAACGACTCTATCTAAACAAATCCTGGTATGAAAGTTTTAACAGGAGTTCAGTATAATTTTTTATTATAAAGGTTTTCTTCAGTTACCAAGAGGAGCTTTTCAAGAGGAGCTTTCCTTATTAATTAGAATGTCTTGTCAAAGCTGGACTTGTCAAAGTTTTGTTGGTCCTTTTCTCCCCTGCTCTCTGAAGGTTATCTACCTAGTTTAGCACTTGTTTGGTTCACGATAGATAGACAATATGGTCAAATATCATGTGCCAGATTGCAGAGATGGTACACATTTCCCCAGACACTTGTGAACACAGACTTAAAATACAGTAGGAAGGCAAATATGTATACCATCAATCCTCTGTGAGCTCTCAGGCCTAAGTCGTGGAATAGAGAAGATAGGAATCAAGGTAATATTGGACAAGATGGCAGTAGAGGGTGACAGAAGAGATGCCATATTGGAAAAAAATGCATTTTAGGTGGAGAAGTAAACACTAGTGAGAGACACTAGATAAAGTAAATTAAGACACATAGAACCAGGAATACAATTCAGCAAGATACTGAAAATGTACACACAAATGTAACAGGAAAAAATGAAGTGTATGTTTTATTTTTATTTTTTAAATGCTTTGAGAAGGTAAAAATGAAAATAAATTATTTGAAAGAATAGAGATTATTTCATTTTACTATGATGAAATTAAATTACTCAGGTACATGTAAGTATAGTAGATAAAACTGCAGCTTTACATTTTAGCTTCCAGTTTTTTGGAACAGGAAAGATTTAAGAAACTAACTAGAATTTAAAAAGCTGAATATAACAGTATATCATTGGAGTCTGTCGCAACTGCTACATCCATTTAAAAATCCACAGGGTCCATTGCAGTGCTGTGCAATACAAATATATAGAAGAATTCTAATTCATTCATACAGAAGTTTGCAAAAGCAGCATGAAGGAAAAATGTAGCAACACCTTAGTGAAGGTTTTTCTGTTCCCCATGGACCGTCCTGCTGTGACAATCTTCCCTGTCTACAAAGGAAATACAGGCTGAACTGTTAGAATAGTTGCTGCAGTAGCTAGCCATGAACTTTCATATTCATTGACTCACAAATGTATGCATGCTTAAAGGTTTAAAAGAGTTTCTTTCCTGATCGACAATTAATGCAAATGAGAAAATACTAGTCAAGGCAACAGTTATAGGTCAATTTGCCTCTTAAGACTTTTGCAAATTTTACCCAGCCCCTTTGTAAACAACTAGGAGTTACATTTGGTGTGTCTGTGTTGCCTTAGATGCCACAAAGTAAAGTATAAATAGTAGTTAAATGGAAACCCTCTGAACATAGTATCATCAACAAAATAGCTGGAGATGTAGAAAAGTATTGTGGGATAATGCGTTTTTTGCTTAAATTAGGTTCAAAGTTAAGTCAAAACTTTAATGTTAATTAGAGATGGTCAAATTGTTTTGACTAGCTGAATTTGTGAGCTAACTGCAAAGCCCCTGAAAATGCTATCATCACACTATCTTGTAATTCTTGCAAATATTAAGTTCAAAATTTAAATGTTAAAAAACTTTGACTTAAAAAAGGTCAACTCTGAACCTATTTTTGGCAAAACTATTTGTGTTAGAGTATTACTTTCTTTTTTTCCTCTGTAAATGTCCAGCAAGTTTGGTAATACTATGCTCAGGGGCTTTACAATTACCTACAGTCCAAAGTCCAACTAGTAGAATTTTCCCCAAAAATTTGACCATCTCTTTAATAGTGATTAGTGATGAACGACATAGGCAATATTCAAATTCGTGATATTTCGCTATTAATTCTACTAATATTCCATTGTATATTTGCAAATTCGAATATTCGCGGTATGACCATGTATTGCGAAAATAATATTCGCATTGCGAAAATCTTTAAAATGAACTATCACATGCTATGTTTATTTTCGCAATGCCAATATTATTTTCGCAATACATGGTTATATTGTGAATATTCATAATTGCGAATATCCGCCAACATATTCAAGATATTGGCAAATTCTCGAATTGCCGATATTCTCGAAAAATATTCGGCATTCGAATATTCTAGCTCAACACTAATAATGATAGCCAAACTGTCCACATGGCGGACAGTTCGGCCATGAACATGGATGTTCGCACTCCTTCTAGCTGGCGAGCAGTACGGGTGTTCGATCCACCCGTTCGCCGGTGAAAAGGAGCTCACTATTCTTCGGAGGAAGAATTTTTTCACTAGTAGAGAACCCGGTGTCTTGCAGTGAAAAGCCGGCTCGGAAACTTTGCGTCCCAGGTATCGGATGTGACGTCATTGACGCCACTTTTGTTTTTTCCAATTCAAATTCGTCCCCGAACAGACAGACGGCTGACTATTTTAAAGGTTCGATCTGCCTGTTCGCGGATGGACCTTGGGGAAGTTTGGCCATCACTACTCTTTAACACAAATAGTTTTTGCATAAACAAGTCAGTCGACCTTTTAAACGTCAAAGTTAACTAGTATTTTTTCATTTGCATCCATATTCAACCAGGAAAGAAAAAGTTATTGTACATTTTTTATAATTCTGTAAGAAGAAACTATTTGAAACATTGAAGCACGCATACATTGAGTTATTGAATGTGAAAGGAAATATTCTAACAGTTCATGCAAAAATGGCATTATGTATTACCTATTCCTCTGGCATTATCATAACTAAATATTGCTGACTTGCAATAATATAAATTACATCTATTTGCAACAAACAAACATTTTTTTTACCAACAATAGCATTCAAATTGCATGAAGACTGAAGTTGAGCCAATTATTCTGGCTCACAGCATTGCTCCTCCTCACAAGTAAGTACAGATATACATAATTTTTATTTACAGGTGAAACATTGCTGACACCATAAATGCTCACAGGCTCATTCTGGGCTCTCAGCAGTGCCCCTCCTTAATACTGGTTTGCAGCATGTCACAGCAAAAAGAAGGAACTACTGAAAGTCCAGAATGAATCTGTGAATCTCCAGGAAGTCAGCATTCCTTTACCTCTGATGCTTTATACTCGGCTTTTATATGCTTGGTAGTCACAGCAGGTAATATAGTGAATATATTACTTGCTGTTGCATTACACGGTGATGCTTACAAACACAAGCACAGTGACTGTAGGAACAGCAGATAATATTTACACCAAACTTGCACTTAAGTATGTATATACTTAATGAATGTTTAATTAGTATGTCAGTATGGAATTGCACTGCTGAGAGCATGGAATGAGTCTTTCTCTGAGTAATTTTCCCTTAATGTCTTCCCCAAAACCATGGTTGTATACCATAGAATTAGGCCATTGGGTTATACCATTGTATACATGCAAGATAACAATATTAATATTGGGTGAGTTTTATGGTCCTGTGTGTCTTTTCATGCACTCAATATTGTATTTTCTCTTTCAATATTTATAATTAGTGATGAGCAGCATAGGCAATATTGGTATTCACAAACTATCGCAGTTTTTTCGCCTGATATTCTCAATTAATTCATAAATGTGAGAATTAGTGATCTCTAGTCGTTATTACATTAATTGCCCAAATCAGCATATTCATATTGTAAACACAATGCATGGCACTTTCCCCAGAATCTTAAATATTTGTGATTACGAAGATATGGCAGTATATTGAAGATTTGGCACTATATTAAAGATATTGAAGATTTACGCAATAAAAAGTGCTAATATTCGCAAAATTTAGGCGATCATAACTATCACAGGAAAACAAATAATTTATTACCGCAAATTGGCACATGCAGGTATTGCAAACGCAATGCACAGTAGTTCTGGGTACTGATAAAAATCTTGCAATTCATGATTATGAAGATATAGCACTGTATTAGAGATATTCACAATAAAAACTCATGATTAGAATATTCGCAAACAACACTAATTATACTAGTGTGAAACAGATCATAAAGTACCTTGGAAATTGCCCAGGGGGCTGTGTCACAAAATAAATAAATTTTAAGAGCATGTAGTTTTTAATTTCTTTGAAGTGTGGCTCGGGGTAAATGCATAGTGGTAACACTGAACAACAGTTTGGTTAGGGATGGGCAGCCCTGATGTCCCCAACTCCAAAGACATGCTGCTAGGTAATTGCCCCCCCCCCCAAAAAAAGAATCTCCTATGCTAGTTACACATGACTTGCACATGCATATGTTACATATACATGACTATAGCATAGCAAAGATTGTAAGCTCCCCTGAGAAACATTCAATTATATAATTATATATACTCTGTAAATCACCACGTAATATGTAGGCACTGTATAAATATGGGATAACGTCATCAGTGATGCCATCAGTGACACTTGTTACATAGGCAGGCTTCCCAAGGCTATGCCTGTATTATCAGGGTTACTGCTTTATGCATTCGAAAGCCTCAATCTGAATGGATTTGATTCCAACCCCTCCACCCATTTTTGTAACAAAGCCAAATTATTTATTAACTGCACTTGCTATATATATGTAAGAAGAAATATAATGAAATTGACACCCTGCAGCTGATCTTAATCCTCCACTGCAATATGTTTGGGGTGGGCTGGGGTGAGATGCAGCCCCAGTTATTTTGTATTGCCAGCCATGGGTAAAATCTGACACGTCACATTATTTAGATGTGCAGTTTATGGGCAGTTGGAAACATGCCCCTAGACGCTAATGTGAACCTTCTCTGTCTGCTGTATGTTTTAAAAAAAAATTTTTCGAAAGAAAAAAAATGTCTGAAATATTGTATAACGGTTTGCAACTACTGTTGTGTATAAGACGACCCCCAACATTTACAGTAAAAATAGTTTGGAGTATATCCGCCATATAAGACTTCCCCTTTCTCAACGCACACCAAATAAAAAAAAGAAAAACATCCGATTTCAATATGGTGATTTAAATTCAAATTCTTATGACATGGGCAAACTGCTTGCAAGTCACAGGAAATCTATTGGCAAATGTGCCAGCTCACGCAATTTTACAATAAAAACTGAAATTGTAACTTTTAAAAATCTAAAATTTTAACTTTTATACATAAGTGAAATTACTTTAATGTGTTTGAGCTGCAATACCAGTTTCAGGCACTGGGGGCCATAACCTCTCGTGAGCACGCCGGCTTTGTGTCGGGGGAGAGAGAAAGGGAGGGGGAAGAGGGGGAGCTGGGGATCTCTGACAGGAAGACTTCTCTATCGGTGGGCGTCTTGACGGACTGCAACAATCTGCCGCCTTGCATATGCTGGGGGGAGCTCAAAAACCGCCGCAGATGGAGAAGTAAAAGCACCAGGCGTATAAGACGACATTTGAGAAGATTTTCATGGGTTTAAAAGTCTATGTGCCGGAAAATACAGTATTTAGAAATCCTTTGACAAAAATTGTTCAGGACTATTTTCTGTTCTCTACATTAAATTGTTGAAGATTTTACATTGTACCTAAAACCCAAAAGTGTATTCCTCAGTTCCAGGTATACTGACTTTTTTTAGTAAAGTTTCTTGTCATTATGGGCTGATGCAGAATTCAAGCACATTGCTGAATACACTGTGTAACTGCTGAACTGTCTGTCTCCATAGTGTTCTGCTGGCATCTAACCGCTCTAAGTCTCTTCATGCCATCCTTTGAAGTGTATTCAAATATAATATAATCCTAAGAGTTTTGTATGCAAAACAGTTCGAGCCATTTACTTGTTTTTTTTTCTTTTTATAATATAATAAGTACATGAGGGACAGATCTGCTAAAGGAAAGATAGTGTCCTGGCAGCTTCTGCCATAATTTTCAGCTAATATTGTAAGTCTGTGTTATATGGACCTCCTCTATAGTGTGCAATTTACAAATAATTTCTTTCTTTCTTATTTTCAAACATTCCAATCATGTTGAGTATTTTGTATTTTATTTGATTCTCATTTTCACCCTATAATAATATGCCGCTCAACAAACCTGAATCTCCGTAAAGGTAGCCATACACAGGTCGATTTGTCAGCGATCAAATGTCGATCGATTGCTGATCCAATCTTTCCAGGCGATCAGTAATCGGCAATTGATCGGATCCAGAATAGATGCAACACCACCTTGGGAATCCGATTTGTGGCTGATTTGGACATGGCCGATGGCCGCGTCCACAAAATCCATCGATCGGAAAGGCTGCTGCATAGGGCTATTTGGGTCTATCAATGTAATCCAATTGCCAAACGATCGACCAAAAAACCAACATGTCGGTTCATTGTCCGATCCGATTTTTAGTCGATTCCGATTTTTTGGGGTCGATCGTTCAGGGTGATCAAAACCCGATTTACTGCCGATCGATTGCCGATCAAACTTGTGAACGCGCGCAGTGATTGATTTGTCAAAAATCTAGTGGAAAATCAACCTGTGTATGGCTACCTTAAGACTTTTAGATCATTGTTTCACGAACAATGATCTAAAAGTGTCTAAAGCACTTTTTTGTTAAGTAATATTCTCTAACACTTCAAAGGTGCATTCATCCCTTTTATCCTGAAAAACAACACAGGTGCAGTTAGCTATATAGTCTCACAATTCAAATATATATTCAAAATAGTATAATCAAGGATCTTTATATTAGTTTAAATTGCTGTGTCATGAATAAAGAGTCTCCATGCCATGACAGAACTATATGTTGCCCATTTTGTTTGGATTAATATGTTTCAGTGATACAAGGACTAGTCATTAGAGATGTTTTTTGTAAATGTAACTAGCTGATTTTGTGAGTAAAACCATATTCAGAGGCTTTGCAATTCATTCACAAAGTCAGCTAGACAAAATACTTCAACCATCTCTACTAGTCATCAGTAAGAAATCAGAGAAATTCCTACTGACTTACATCTAAGGGTTCCAGTTTACTCTCTGTTTCTGGCTTCAAAACCTTTTGAGTATCTGACTTAAAATAAGCCATAGGAAGCCATAAGTAAATATCGTAAAATATACAGTATATAAATTTTCCTTTCATCTATCTTGTCTAGTTATTGTCTAATCCCTAATTAGAGATCCTAATCTCCAATTAGTTGTATTTTACATACTGCACATCTAAAAGATATATCGAAGGGAACATATATTCCAAAGGTAGCAGGCTATAAAATGTGGTAAATCAACATGCCATTGAACACTAGATCATTATTGTTTTGTTTTTTTTACTTGTTTCATGTACCAGGTGTACCTATAAAAAATTAGGAGAATGAAGTGAAATCTTGTTTAGCTACAAGTAAGAACAATCCCACATACAAAACACATATACTGTCAAATATTTGAGGTATCAATTCAGAATGTATACCCTTTTTACTGATAGTAGCTATCTTGAATTTGGAAAGTTTTTGACAACATTTAGGAGTGTAGTGGCCAGGAGATGTATAGTGAGGGTTAGGTCCCCTTTAAAGTGCCGGACCAGAATGCCCTGGGTCAGCCTCCCTACTGCCATCTGCACCATGCACTGCCGTGCCTCTAGGCGGGGAATTTGAATCTGAAAACCCAGATGTGTCGTCAGTGACGTCACATCCGGCACCTGGAATGCATAGTTCCTGGTGTGCTGACGTCACATCCGGGTTTGCAACGGGATGTCGCTGCTTATGATCCCACCGGAGGAAGAATAGCGGGCTCCTTTTCGCCGGCAAACAGGGTGGGTCGAACACCCGTACTGTCCGCTGGCGAGAAGGAGGGGAAAGATGCTTGTTCCCGGCCGAACTGTCCACCTTGCGGGCAGTTCGGCCATGACAAGTCACGTAAACTACTGCAGAGAAGCTTCTGGGATGCTCGCACATTGTGGCCACTTCCAGTGTCACCTACAAGTTACAGTATTCAGTGGCCATGTGCCTGGCCCTCCATGGGGTTAAGAGCTGCACGTCCTCCCCGCAATTCAGTTGAGTACTCTTTCCTTAACATTATCAGATCAGAGTGAGAGCAAAACCCACTGCTGGGGCCTTGCAGTTCAATAAAGTTCCTGTTTAAGCATCATTGCTGCCTTTGTCATCTGATTGATACCTGTGTATCTACAGGAGACTGCCTGTGGGAATTATTGGCACCTAGAATAGCATTTGTAAAGACAGAGACTGAAGTTGGGTGAGAAGTCCTGGCTCAAAATCCCTGTTTATTTCATCCCAAAGATGTTTGATAGGTTTGCAGTCAGGGCTAAGGTGTTGTGAAAACCACCTAAGTTCTTCTACTCCAACATTCTTCCTTTTCCTCCAACAAACTATGGAGTTGACTTTAATTCTTTCAGTCAGGTAATTTCCTTTTATGCCAATACCAGTCATCATTCATCACACATTGTGATTAGTTACTCCAAAGAATGTTTCTACTGCCTCAGAATGCTGTGGCAATTTGCTTTATACCATTCTATCCAACCCTTGGCTTGTTCTTGGGGATAGAAATGCTTGTATGTAGCTGCTCCATCAAAGGTACCCATTCCATAGAATTTTTTTTTACCACCCTCTGTGATTTTAACTGACCTCTCTGAGCCACTCAGAGGCTTAGTTTCTGTTGTTTCAAAATGTATAGTTTTTTATTATAACACTTACAGATGACAAATACTATCTATATAGGTTTATATATGGTGATGACATTTTCTGAACCAAATTTTTGGCAAAGATATCATCCTATGAAATTACTGTACTGGATTTACAATGTTTTTAGAATAAACAATTTCGTCACAAATGTTTGTAAATGCAGACTGCATAGCTTGTAGCATAATTCCAATACAAGAACATGATCATTTGTAGTGATGAGCGGCATAGTCAATATTCGAATTCGTGATATTTCACAAATAATTCTACTAATATTCGATTCTATATTCGGAAATTCGAATATTCGCGGTATGACCATGTATTGCGAAAATCGAAAAAATCTTTAAAATTAATGGTCACATGCTATGTTTATTTTCGCAATGCGAATATTATTTTCGCGATACATGCCCATATTGCGAATATTCGAAATTGCGAATATTCGCTGACATATTCGAGATATTGGCGAATTCTCGAATTGCCGATATTCCCGAAAAATATTCGGCATTCGAATATTCGAGCTCAACACTAATCATTTGTATAAACCTGGAGTAAATCTAGCCTGTTAATAAGTAATTTAGGCTTACCTTACACTTAGCACTATCTTTCACAGAAACCTCTTGGGAAATTCTTGGCAAGTCACAGAAAGCATGGATAGTTTGGTGATTTTAGTTCCCCTACCTTGCCATAATCTATACTGAAGGTGTTAAGTAAATATCTAGTAAATATCTTACTTTCTATTTTACATACATGAAGTACATTTTGCATCTAGAAACATCACATGATTTGGAGATTCAATAGTAGCGATAGCAAGTGAACCCTGAATTCTTTTGCAAAGACCGTTTTAAGGTCCAGCAATCCTGTACTGCATGCAGTCTGTTCATTTCATTACTAGCAGTAAGTCATTCCAAGTGGTTATTTATTTGCTGGTATCAGTGTAAGCATTATAAACACTATACATTGTAACTAATGTTAGACTTTGCAATTTGTATTATAGTTCATTTCCCTGTTTGGTATACTGTTAAGGGAAAATGTTTCACTGTAAAGAGTAGAAAATGAAAAATGATAACTAATAATGGCTGTATATGATTTTAATCAACTGTAGAACATTAATCATACATGAAGAATTGAAAAGATATTTTTTTTCTTTGGGTTAGACTTACAGACTGGAATGAGCTATAGTGTAAGAAATGCTAAATGTTATATACAGAATTACACAAGTGGTGTATTCATCTTTATTACAATTCCAACCTACCTAAAAATTTGAATTGGACCAGGAAAAAAGTTCATGTTTTACTGGTCACATTTATTCAGCTATGTATCAATCTTAATAGAAATTCATATACTTTCAAATTTCTGTTATATTAAACAACATCTTTAACCTGTATATTTTTCATTACATGCAATATAATCTGCTGCGATTCTCTGCTCTCCTTCCCCCTTTACATCCCCGGCACTCCCGGTAAAATGGTACTCAACATGCAAACATATTTGATATTTTGGTCATGGAAAATATTACGATCTTCACATTTGGATTGGTAGCCATAGGTGTGACATAGAATATCTAGGCTGGCATCTGTGGAAAAGCACATTTCTAGTTGAGTTACTTACCATATTTTTCGGATCATAATCCAGAAATTATGGGGCCTGCATCTTATGGTCCGAATGTGAGACCCCCGCGGCCAAGTGGTCGCTCTTTGGCTCCCTGCCAGCTCTCCGGCAAGGAGATTAGCCAGGAAGGTGGAGGAGCTGTCAGATGAGAGATCCAGCCACAGCCGGATCTCACATGTAAACTGTATCATTGCTTATGCCAGCAGAGCCCCTCTGGTATAAGCAATGGATAGAGAGATAGATAAACTCCTATCTATATATGGAAGCTGCAATCACTTCCACTGACACAGCCGTAGAGGGAGAGGAGCGACTCTGCAGCCGTTCACCCTCCCCCCCCTCGCGGCCCCTCTCCTCCCGATCAGCGAAGAATATGTTGTGTACTGCTGCTAGTGACATCTGGTGCTAGAAAATTGGAATTGCATTGATTTGATTCATAGCATTGATCTTATTCACTTGAACACTTCAAATATTTTGTTCTGGTTACAGTCCAAAAAAAACAGTATTTAAATAGTTCTATATGATGTCAATGAGAAACTCCTGAGCTTGGTTGTAGTTCTGGGATAAGTGAATAAAGTAATGTAGTTCATATAATGTAGTACTTCCCTTTTTAGGAACACTAAAATTCGTTTTTACAACTTCAATTTCATTACTGGCAAGAAAGATTTTCTTGGCCTTATTTTATCATTTTAAGTATTTCCGCTTTCATATACGTTTTTTTTATAACATTTAATAGTGTTTTGTGATGGTCATTTAATATGTATTATGTAAGTCCATATTACTTTATATTTTTGAGGTACTAACTGAAATAAATAAATATTGCTGCAAACAGTGTGCTTTAACTAGATAAACCTTTTGTCTTCCCTATAAATATTTCTGTTTTCAGAAATGGTTAAAGTAGACTTAACTTTTAATACATACTGGCAGGAGGCTTTAGAAATTCATCAGTGTATTATTGAGACATATTCTTCTCAATTAAAACCTGACTTGCAGAGATTCCTGCTGTTCTCATGAATGAAGAAGATGTAGCCCTAGGAGCTTCACAGCTGGTCCTGTTTCTACTGTCCTCCAAACAGCAGGCAGAATTTGTAGAGAAAGTTGTTGTTTGGGTCTGTAGTGTAACACCGCTGGGCTGCACTGATGGCAATCTTTGATTAACCTTAAAAGTGACATTAAATACACATTGCATCTCGCCTTTATAATATCTAGGAATTTTATTCCAGCCTCTTAATGAGGGTATTCAAGGGCAAACACATCCTTAATCTTTAACATCACACCGTCTCTTTTATTTCTAAGGCTGATAGAAATTTTTGACAATCATATATGTTTTACAGCTGCATTGCTGTTGTTTTTTGCTTATGTTTTTGAAAAAAAACTTCTTTGCAATTGATTAAAGACTATTTTCACAAATATACACTTTACCAATTAAATAACAATCTCCATCATCGACTTCTATTTAGACATAGAATGATATTTAGAATGAAGATTTGTTTTTTGTTTGTTTTGATGCACAAGAGTTATGTTCTATGCCTGACATAGGGAGACTATGGCCCAAGAGCCATGTCCGGACCATTTTGCTTATTAATCAGCTCCATTGTCACCTTGTTGAAAAGATGATCTGACTCCCTCCTGCTTGTTCCCTGTGATGAGTGTAGAGATTGCTTAGTGGTGTCTTAGTGTTGCATGTGCCGTGATCATGTGATGATTCATGGTAAAGGGGGCCACCCCTAGGAATTATCTCCACTTATTGTGTGAAGTAGTGAATGTAGCGTATGTGCAAAGGGGAGTGAGAGTGTTTTGTCACCAAGGTCTCTGCATTTGACTGAAACATGGCTAGTAAGTTTACCACCGATGATGCCAGAATCCCAGACGTTCTTTCCGGGGGTATATCGTGGTCTTCCAATCCCTGCTCCTCTATATATATTGTCACAGGTGCGACAGACCAGTTGTCTGTCACTGTGTAAAAGGACAATACCTAGCAGTCAAAGTGGCCCCTCTATAAAATTTAGGAACCTTTTGTGGCCCAAAGGTCAAAATGTTTGCCCACTCCTGCTCTATGCCAATGCATTACACATTTCAGTTTAAAGTAAGAATAAAATATGAGCACTAACTAACAAAAGTCTTTAGCTCTGCTTCCATCATCATTGTCTGATAAACCATAAAGATGACCATAAAGATGAAGGAGAAATGTAGTACTTTTCTATAAAGAAAGTATCGGTGAACAACATGCTGTGCTGACTCTGCATGTGCGACTGATCTTTGCCCATCCTTAACCCATGTTTTTTGACGTGCACATGAATTTTTTGAATTTATATACAGAAAACTACAAATATATACAAAAAAAGTTTACTATTTTATTTGTTGAATTCAAGCTTAGTTAATACTATTAAACTCTATTTAGACAATTTCGAGTTTATTGCAAAGCCCCTGAATATCGTATCATCACCAAACTTGCTGGAAATGTAAAGAAGGGTTGGGGGTACAACAAAAAAAAGTATGGCTCTAACACAAAAAGTTTTCAAAGACAAGATTTCGAAAATTAAAAATTCGACTTTGACCTTATTGATACAAAAACTACACTTGTTTTAGCAAAAAAATTCCCAATGTTCCCACAACCTTTCTCTATATCTTTAGCAATTTTGGTAATGATACCATTTTCAGCTCACAAAATGTGACCATCTCTGCTACCATTTCCCAACTCTAATTACTGCCTCCTACTTTGGTCCAGCTCACCTACTACAGAATACTCTGCCTCTCCTCTGTTAGCTAAGGAGGATCCATGCATACCTGTTCAAAAATTATATTCATTGCAATAATTTTAAACCTTAAAGTAATTGCATATCATCTTATATTTCACAATATACAGTGACTCTCTATAGTATATCCTAAAATTAAAGAACTAGCAAGTATGTTTATATCTGCAAACATATGACATTTGCAAGCTTTATATTAAATATTAAACCAGCCCATACCTCTGATTTGTGAGCAGTTTTTGTTCTCGAAACAAACAGAAAACCAGAAACAAACAGAAAACCAGTAAAAAAACACACATAATGATTAGGAAAATGAAGTAAAGCATTTATAAGGAATAAAGCAGAAGACAATTTATTTCTACATGAACTGTTAATAACTATGAAGGCTATATTGTGTAGGACTTGTTAGCTGCAGTTTTAATGTCATCAGAGTTAAACATACCCAAAAGGCTTCCAGTAATCAATCTTGAATGCCTTAGTAAATCTACTTCTTATCTACTTCTTAGTGAAAAGAGCTGTAGAGATTAAAGTCTCAGCAATTCCCCAAAGCATCATTTATTTCAAGAGCAAAACAATAAAAATGAAGGAATGGACTGTGTTAATTCCATGCATATTTCACTTTTTATTACTATCTGTAACTGCTGAAGTAAATCCAAAGAATGAAAACCAGGTATGAATAACTGTTGAATGCTAATTCCCATGCAACACATTCAACATTTATGGAACAACTGTAGTGATATTAACACAGAAAAATATACAGTCTGTACACTGCATTAAAAGCTAACAATGTTCTTGTGTTTTGTTTAAACTGTATTGTAAAAGTGCTTTTGTGTGATTATATACCCTCATAAATATTCCTTCTATCACCATCTGTTGGATGTACAGAAAAAATGGTTGCACCAGTAAAATGATGTTAGTAATATTCTTATAGAAAGTACATTTGATGTAAAAAGTCCACACACCCCTGGTAAAATGTTCCTGTACTGTACAAGGTTCCTGTGTTGTACAATAATGGGACAAAGATAAATAGTTTCAGAACTTTTTCCACCTTTAATGTGACCTATAAACTGTACCACTCAATTGAAAAACAAACTGAAATCTTTTAGGTGGAGGGAAGAAAAAAATAAAATAATTGAGTGCACCACGCACAGTGTGCACACCCTTAAACTAATGATTTGTTGAAGCACCTTTTTATTTAGTTACAACACTCAGCCTTTTAGTATATGAGTCTACCAACATGGCACATGTTTTTGAATTGGCAAGTTTTGCCCACAGTTTTTTGCAGAAACACTCCAAATCTGATTGCGAGGGCATCTCCTGTGCACAGCCTTTTTCAGATCACCCCACAGATTTTCAATCGGATTTATGTCTGGGCCCTGGCTGGGCCATTCCAAAACTCTAGTCTTCTTCTGGTGAAGCTATTCCTTTGTTGATTTGGATGTATGCTTTGGGCCATTGTCATGCTCAAAGACAAGGAAGTTCCTTTTCATGTTAAGCTTTCTAGCAGAAGCCTGAAGGTTTTGTGGCAATATTGATCGATATTTGGAACTGTTCATAATACCCTTTATCTTAACTAAGGCCCTAGTTCCAGCTAAAGAAAAACAGCACTAAAGCATGATGCTGTCACCACCATGCTTCACTGTGGGTATGGTGAATCTGACACATTATCTTTGTCTTAGTCAAATTAATAAGGTGTGTTTCTGAGGAATGAGCCATAATGTCATTTTATTTGAATAAAGAAATTGATTTAAATATAGTTTTGTGGTTAATGTTTACCATCAGAAGAGGCATAGATGGTCTCTCATTTTTAGTATTCTGCTGTGTTTAGATACTGTAAAAAAACATATTTTTGTACTATAAGACACACTTGCCCCCTCCCACAGGTGGGTCTTCCATCTGAACTTCATTATTTATGTCAGCAGTCCCCCGCTGCATGCTGCATCTTTCACACACCAAGCAGTATGAAAGATCTGCCTTTGGGCTGATCTTTAGTGCAACTCAGTGTAAACTGTGTATAAGCTAAACTGCTTGATTCCATACAGCTCTGACTGTCAGGACTAGAAGATGGGAAGCTGTCAGACAAAGCTTCTCCATCTCTTTAACTCCTTTCTAGTAGGTAGTAGGAGAACGGACAATATTTTTAGGCAATCAGATGCTCTGAAATATAGGGTGCGTCCTATACATTGGAGCATCTTATAAGCAGATAAATACTGCACCTGCCCTAGATATTTGGGCCGGTCTAGTCCCTAAGTCATTCCCGTGTTGTCTTACTATAGTTTCATGTCCTGTGCACTGCAGAAAAGGTTTTCAAGGATGATTTCTATTATCATTACTTCATTTATGGCTTAACAGTCTTTAGTAGTATTAAAATTAATTTCTCAAGAAAGGGACAGTCTTTCCTAAGTCCAAACAGAGATGAAGAATGATGCTGGGAAAGACAAAACATGGGATGATAGATAACAAGAATGTGTATAAAAAGATAGGAAAGGTAAAACAAGCAGAAATAAGCCACTAGGCATATTTATAGGAAGAGTGCCAAAAGCCATGAAAGATTCAGGGAACCCCGAGGCATCAAAGCAGGATGAAATGTTGGCAAACTAAGCAGACCGCACTAAACATGGTCACAACATGTGGGTGAAGAGCATATTAATATTTATACAGTGACATATTTTATGGCTTGGGCATGATGCTATGCCCTCTAGTGACAAACCTCTTTATATAGGATACAACAATAAAATCCAATAGAAACTATACTAATTCATGTACTGTAGAAGACCCATCCATCCTAAATCAAAGGGAATCCATTTAGAGTATTTCATTTTATTGCATAGTTTGTGGATTGTGTACTATTTTATATGAACTAGTAAATGTTATTAAATATTTTTTTTTTACAATAATAAATGTTTTTGAAATACATAAAACTACAAAGAGTCGTTTGTTATTTTGTATTATTTCATATTTACTTTATTTACTTGCAGGCTTTGATTTAATAAAATGTGAGGATCCAGGAATACCAAACTATGGTTACAAGATTCGGGATGAGGGTCACTTTGCTGATACAACTATTATGTATAGCTGTAACCCAGGATATACGATGCATGGCAGCAGCATACTGACCTGTCTAAGCGGAGATCGCAGAGTGTGGAATAAGCCTTTACCAACATGCACTGGTAAAAAAAAATCTTACTTTTTTAAATAAAAATAAATAATTTTAGGATGATATTTATAAAACAGTGCATGTAATCTGAAAGGTAGACCCAGAAGGATTGTCAGTGGATGCTGACAAAGGGGATGCCGATTACCCTGAGATACATGATGGGAAGCGGGGAGGAGGGAGAGTGGTGTATCATGACATCATAATCTGCTGAAATTGCCCATGACCTGCTTTTAAAAAAACATGCAATGGGTGAAACGTGCAAAAGGTTAAAATTACCACAGACTAATTGACTGTCCCCATATAGAGTATGTATACTGGGGTTGTGTGTTTCTCTGCTCTGATCATGCCTTGCCCATGCCTCCTGTCTCTTTCTAAGTGCTCTCTATTGAAGGGGGTGATTTGAGCAAAGATACACTCAGCCCCTGTATACATGCTGTATACAGGAGTGCATCAGGAAGGGATCAGAGCAAGACATAATGCTGAGACAACAGTCATTAATGCCCAAACAGTATACTGCTCTATAAGACGTAAACATATTTTTGGATGGGGGTGAAAAGTGCGTATTATAGAGCATGCAAAAAAATCTGACATTCTATAACACCAGCTTTACAAAGCACAATATCTTTTTACATTTCAAACTTTTTTTCCTAGTCTAGTCTAAACTAGATTTTTAGTTACTCCTTCTGATATCCACTCTCATCAAATATATACATGATATTTTTTAAACATCTAAACATTGTGTTAAATTTAAAATAATAAAAGATACAATATTGTTATATATATATATATATTTTGTTAAATGTTTTATTGAATTTAACCTTAATTATTAAATGATAACGCATTAATATATATGCCATCTGTGCAGCTGAATGTGGAGGTCGTATTTATGCTGTTGCATCAGGACGCATTCTGTCTCCAGGCTACCCAGCACCATATGAAAATAATCTGCACTGTACGTGGATTCTTGAAGCAGATCCAGGGAAATCTATAAGGTACGTTATATAATTTTGGAGAGAGTCATAAAAACTATTTATTTTTGTCCATTTGAAAAAAGGCTTTGTACAAATATATTTGCTGACCTTTGTAAGTCAGTGTTATAAGGTTTAATTTTGTTCATATCTTAACTCTAAAGTATACATTTTCATAGAGAGAGAATATAAATGAAGCACAGTAAAAGACTGATAGAAAGAGGGTGAGGCTTCAACAGAGGGAGAGAGAGCATGATGCATGTGTGGGAAGGTGAGCTGTGTAATATGGTTACCAGGTTTAGGAATTTGAAGTGTTAACTGTATCTTGGTGAGGGACTGTAAGGAGAATGTAATATGATCTGTTGCTGGGCAAGGCTTAGGCTCCACTGTCTGTCTAAACATCTTCAGTGTTTTAATGGAAGGCACAAGCCGCCCATTGTCGGCAATCCATTGGTCCGAGCCTCTGTTGCCTTCAAATCGACACAGCAAGCTATGTCTTTGGTAACGCAAAAGAGGCTTCAGCGGACAGTGGAGCCTAAGCCTAAGGCAGGTGCAGGATGACTCATTGGTATGTGTTTCTAAAGGTCAGACATTCCAGAACTTTCCAAAACCCACCACTGGTTGACAGCAACCGTATCCTCTATACAGGGAAGCATCTGGCAGACCACTTACTCAGATTTTATGTTTGCTTGACATGCAGGGAGAGTGGGGGGGGGGGGGGGGGGGGGGGGGGGGGGGGGGGGGGGGGGTGCACACTGGAAATAATGTGTGATTACCTGACAGTGTTTCCAGGGTATAATGAAAGGAAATTCGATAGAGCAGTGTATCCCTCTATTTGATAGATCTCATAAGCAGCTACAACTGACAGGGTTTGTAGATGGTCTTATAGATTTTGTAAAAGAAAAAGAAATAAATAAAAAGACAAATAACGGTATATGATTTAAATGAACTGTATAGAAAGCACATTTTTAATGACGTTGTCTCATTCTTAATGGTTGTCTACCATGCAGTCTCTGTCGGTAAAATTTTGTGCATTGGGATATAATGGCAAAGAGCACACACTCTAATGAAAAAAAGCACATCTTACATCACTTGTTAATGTTCTGCAAATTAACTTTATTCATGAACTCCTTTTATTTATTTGTGAAATGGACAACAGGATCGTAGAACAACAAAATATCCTCTCAACATAATGCTTATATTTGGTAGACAGCATTGATTTAGTAGTATTGGCACAATGTGGTTATATTTGAGACAACCCAAGAGAGACTTATGTAGCTCTAAGTAAGTTGAATGATGCTATTGATATGTTCCAAATGTGAGCCATGTCATATATTACACATGAAACTTCTTCTTATAATGAAGGATAAACAGGTGCTGTAATTCTGTCTGCAAAGAACTTTGAGCCTGTTTACACAATGTGACACCTAGAAGAAAAATAGTATCAGATATAACATCTATTATATTTCTGTTTACCTGAGCACAATGTCCCATTATTTGTACTGGAAACTGATCTATGTGTCACCACAGTGCCCTTAGCATTTTTACCCTGATATAAATCTAAAGTAGATCACAAGGTTACCATATAATATTATATTTGGGCATGGCAGTTGTGTGTGTGACATGGATGTATGTATAACATTTTGTTGTTCAAATGCACACTTTTTTGAAAAAATATTGTATTATTGAGAGAAACTTCTTATATTATTTTTTTTTCTGCAATGGTTATTTAGCAAAATTACAAGATTGCATTTTTATAAAATCCAGGAAGCCATAAGCAAGCACATTGTATATCAGGACTTCAAGAATTCGCAAACATCTTGAATATTGCGCTATATCTTCGTAATCTTCAATATTTGAGATTCTGGGGAATGTACCATGCATTGTGCATGCAATATTCCCATGTACAAATGCTGATAATTCACAAATAATTAATTCTGAGTGTTGTTTCATATAACACTGCAGCTGCAATTTTACATCCTGCTACCATGGCAATTTAATGGACAGGAGATCTTGAATTTGCTAATCTACTTATTACTTATAAATAGTGATGGCTGAACATTGGCCAGGTCTGTCAGCGAACAGGCGGGTAGGACTTTAAAAGAAGTCCACCTGTTCGCGGACAGATCCAAATTCCCTGCCTCTAGGCGGGGAATTTGAATTGGAAAAACCGGATGTGACGAACGCAAAGTTCCTGGTAAAGGGAGCCGAATGTGACATCATTGACGTCACTTCCAGTCCCCAGACGTTTTTTAACTAGGAGACCGGCTTCACGCCCGGTCTTCTTGTGAGAAGATTTTTCCTCCGACACGATCTCGCAGGTACTGATCCTGCAGGAGGAAGAATAGAGATCTCCTTCTCGCCGGCGAACGGTTCGGGTCGAACAACTGTACTGCTCGCTGGCGAGAAGGAGGGAAAACATGTTCCATCACTACTTATAAATATGAATATGGCGCAGCTGACGCTGCACACGTAAGAAAATAACACAAGACCAAAGGGTGGGGGTAAAGGTCAGAAGTAGAAAAGCAAGAAGAAAGGGGGAGAGAGGAGGGAGAAAGTAGAAGGGGAAGGCGCAGAGGGGACAACTTCCTGCGACACGGGGCTAGGAAGTACACTAGGTGGACAAGGCAGAAGGGCCTCTAGGGGGTGGGGAGTACTCAGCAAGCAAGTGACAAAATTCTGGCGTGTCTATGAACAGGAGCCAGGGGGACCACCTATCCACATATTTACCGTGTTGTTGATTGAGTTGGGAAACCAGGTCCGAAACTTTTTTTTTAATTCCTGGGCGGCTGGTAGACGGAAAGATTTTTTTGTCAGTAGATGTCGAGGGGGCTGTCTGGTGGTACTAAATTCTGATCCACCTGTTCGCGAACAGCCACAGCCAATGTTCGGCCATCACTACTTGTATCTTTTGGTTGACAACAACACATTTACACACATATGGAGGCAAGACAATAACAATGGACATTAAAAGCGTCTCTTTTTGCAGTTTTTCTTGCATTTTAGAGAAGGTATTTCAGAATTGCAATGAGTTTATTTTTATAATTTTTTTATAAGAATTATCATAATCCTATCTTCATATCCACATAGACATAATACTTGTAACTTGCTGGTTTCTGTTTGGTTTTCATCTTTTCTAGGTTAACAATATATTTCCAGAGACAGAACAATGCATATTTTAGTATTTACAATCCTAACAATATATATACTGTCTTGCTTTTTTCAGCCTTCACTTTATAGTTTTTGACACTGAAGTCTCCCATGATATCCTGAAGGTATGGGATGGACCTGTAGACAGCGATGTTCTTCTGAAAGAGTGGAGTGGTTCTTCTCTCCCCGAGGACATTCACAGCACATTCAACTCTTTGACATTACAGTTTGATAGTGATTTTTTCATCAGCAAGTCTGGTTTCTCCATACAGTTTTCAAGTAGGTATAACAGAATGCATTATAAATTTTACATGATTCTGTATCTACATTGCATGGAAATGTTCCTGTGTATATTCTTTACACCTGAATGTTTTCATCTACATAAACCACACAAATGCATATAGATTTTCTTTTCCAATGAAATTAAATGCCAAGCATATTTTCTTTCTAGGTCTGTATATTCATTTAAAATTCACTGTGGAAAATAAATATTCATGATGTCTGTCAAAAGCAACCTTTCTTTTGGAGCCCAGGTTCAATTTGCAAACTTTTTTGGCCCTTCACTTGCCGTCTTTATCGGTGTCACCCATGCCGTGCCTCCATTTATGAAGCTGTTAAAGGATCATTGTCATTCCAATTCAGCACAGCATGTACAAAATGAAGATACAAACTGACTCGTGCAATTATATTAATTGTAATCAAGCTACATATTTTTCATTACAGCTTAATTACTATTTAATCATGCATAAAATCACACAGTCTGAGCTTAGTGTAAAAAAATGACCCTTAATTTGTGCGATTCATATGTATATAATATGCTGTAAAACTGAGCTGTCAGCAGATATGCCTGTTATAATGTTATGCCGCAGATCCTGGGTTAGCACGGGGGTACCAGGAGCAGGGAATCTAAGCCACCCAAGGGTCTTCTCCCAGAGCCCCCCTAATGGGAGATAGGCAGGGATCCCTTGAGGGGACCCTGTGGTCTTTTCCCGCACTCGGGTGGCTAGGTCCTGCTTCCCTGGTGAACCCCCCCAGGAAGGTGCAGGCAAGAGTCCGCTGGAGACAGAATCCCTTTTCAGGGGGAAGGTCAAAGTCCAAAGCAGAGATCTAGGCAGGCGGCAATCAAAATGGAGTCGTGGTACAGGCGTGGGTCGAGGCAGGCGGCAAGCAAAACGGAGTTGTGGTACAGGCGTGGGTCGAGGCAGGCGGCAATCAAAGAGGATGGTCAGGAACAAGCGAGGGTCATGGAGCCAGAGATCAGAGAATCGTCGGAAACAATGCAGGGTCGGGTACCAGGAAGTCAAGCCGAACAGATCAAGTCTAAGCATTAACTGGACACAGCAAGCTGTTTACACCAGCACTGACTGCAGGGACTGGCAGGGCTTTATAGGAAGTGCCCTCCTGGGGCCGCCCCAGAGGGAGGGGCCGACCCCAGGCACACTCCCCTTCCTCTCCATTCAAAACTCTGGAGAGGGCGAGCGCGTGCGTGTGCGCGTTTGCGCGTGCGCATGCGCGGGAGCGCGCACGCCCGCGTCCCTCGGCTCGCTGGTGGATGGAGTATGGGATCGGCCAGCAGACCCCTGAATGTCCCCAAGAGCCCTGCCAGCGGAACCCTCGCCTGGAGGAGCAGGAGGTACAGGTAAGGAGGGTACCGTCGGCGGCGGGGCCGAGCTAGCAGGACGGGATGGGGCCAGATCCTGATATATAAACAGAATACTTGTTTTACTTTTTTTTTATTGCAACTTTGATTATTTTGCTCCTGAATTAATGGAGACTGCGAGGAAAAAAGTCCAATAAAGCATGCTCAGACTGAGAGGTCATGTAAGATTGCACTGCTCACATGCTTCTCAAAGTCCTGTTTGTCTGGTTGTTGTACTAATCCTTGTCCATCATGTTTTAGAATGGATGTAGCAATCTGTTAAGCTGGCCATAGACGCTTAGATCTGCAGATGATTTAAAGCAGGGTTTCTCAACTCCGGTCCTCAGGGACCCCCAACAGTGCATGTTTTGAAGAAAACCTGAAACAATCACAGGTGAGGTAATTCTTGTCTCAGCAGAGCTCATTAAACCTTGGTGGTCTTCTGCAAAACATGTACTGTTGGGGGTCCCTGAGGACCGGAGTTGAGAAACACTGATTTAACCTCCCTAGCGATATGCCCGAAGTCAGTTCGGGCAAAGGGACACTGCAATTATCGATACGCCCGAACTGACTTCGGGCACATCGTGGGAGCTCACCTGCTCTGCCATCGCCATCTTCTCTCTTCATCTCCGGCTTCTTCCGGGTCCCGGAGTGACGTGTGACGCCACGGAGGCGGGACCCGGTCCCCGGTCTTTTTTTAAATCTTTTTTTTTTTCTTTTGAGCTGGATTATAGAAATGTCTTTCTATAATCCAGCTCAAAGTGGATCCCGCTAGCAGAAACGCTCGCGCTGAGCATTTCTGTTAGTGAGATCTGTCTTCGGCTGCACATGAGCCGATCCGAAAATAGCCGAGGTCTCCGGCTATCTCCGTGATCTGCGCTCGTGTGCCGATGACGTCATCCGGCGGGCGGGAAATTTAAAGGTACAGAAACTTTTTTTTTTTTCTTAGATTTTTTTTTCTTTTTTTTACATTTGTTTTTATTTTGATTGGATTGGATAAATGTTTTATAAATGTTTTATCCAATCCAAATCAAAAGAAAAGAAAACAAGTGTAAACTTATAAAAAAGAATTTTGTGCCCATTTTGCGAATGATCACCATGCGCATTCGGGGTGATCGCTTGGTGATCAATCGCAAAATGAACGCCGCCCACCTGGAGCAACCGTTACGTTGGAGTTAACCGTACTCGCACAAAACTTTGATCAGCCAGAGAACAAACATTTTTCTCTGGTCGATCACAACCGCTGGCTCTCTGTGTGCCTGCAGCATTTCTCCAAAGCTGCAGGCACACAGACCTTTCCGCCCCCATCGGCGTCATCGGTGACGCCGATGGGGGCGGAAAGGCAAAACACTGTATCACTTTTGATACAGAAATCTGCACCTCAGTGAACCGCCAGGGAGGTTAAAGGACAATTGATCACCATGCACGTTTCAATCGGCTGCAAATCTAACATGCCCACCATAAACCAATTGGCCAAAGAACAGATATGTCCGTATTTTTTGGACAATCTTGTTACTTTGGATGGGGACCATCACCCCCATCCAAAGTATATAGCGGCACAGAAAGGGTGTGCGGCCGATTCTCGGAACAACTGGCCGTGCGTGATGACGTAATCACGCGCAATCAATCTTCCCCAAAATCACCCACCCATCACGTCTGATCTTTAAAACAGGTTGGATGAAAGGGGAACCATTTGCTTGCCTGGCGAGACATGAATATGGATCCCAAGATTTTTTCACACACTTACCATATTTTTCGCTCTATAAGACCCATTTTCCTTAAAGTCAGGGGAAAGATATATTTCTTTATTTTTTTTTATTGAGACCGGTGTGAATGTACTTTATAATGTCACTTCAATCTGGAACATGCTGTTTTCATGTTTACTCGCTAAGAGAGGTGAGTTCTAAGCTGTAAGGTAATATTCAGGTAATAAAGCTGTTAGATATAAAACAGTTAATATATTCACTGCACTTGCAATCCTGTATGTGCATACTTAATGAAGGACTCATTCCACATATGGATTTAAGAGCAGTGAATATATTACCTGCTGTGCCTAAGACTCACCCCTCCTCCCAAGTGAATATTTAATTTGCAAGGTATAAAGTACATCTATATAAGTCAGCCTCTGTGTTTAGTTGCCCTAGTCTACTTGTCAATACCAATATACAGCATTTTCCATTAATGCACACCTTGCTGGACCTTGTTTTAGCCACTTTTCCTATTAGGAGCCTACCACCATGGGGAGTTCTGGGCAACTGGCTGCAGTCTCTTCGAACACAGGACATACAGCAAACGCTGAAATACCAGGCATGGTCAAGCCTACTTTCTCGCTTGGAACATGCTACATATTTATTTTTTCTAATTTCTTAGAAATTTGGGGTAATTTGTTGGGACATACAGTGTTTTCCCCATGATAAGACACTGTCTTTTATATTTTAAAAGCCAAAATATGTGACAGGCCTTATTTTCGGTGGGGTTGTCTTAATCTGCTCACTAAGTGAAGGGGAAGGGGACAATGAATGGCACAGACTCACTTTTTGGGGGTTCAACCGGCCGGGCAACAGCCTCCATTACTGTAAGGCAGGGATCAGCAGCTTGTCTTTCCTGGTGCTGGTGCATGCGTGAGCCTTTGCAGTCACTTCCTGCTCCTCTCGGCACTGCAGCCAGCTGGAGGCACACAGTTACCGAATGCGAGATTCAGGCACTGATCGTGGGTGTCTTGTTTGCGGTGAGTGTCTGATTTGTGGGGGGTGGCTTATATTAAAGTTTCCTGCAAAAATTAGGGGGTGTATTATTTGATGGGGATGTCTTATCATCAGGGAAACACAATAGATTACTATGAAAGAACAATTACTAGCCTATTTGGTAGACTTAGTCATTTCTGTTAAATCTAGTGACCAGAAGCAACCATTTAAAAAACATTTGAAGCAATGATAAAAAAAATTGTATAATTATTAGTAGTATTGTAATTATTGTTATGATATTTTCTATTTTTATTGTATTTACTCTTGTACCGGTGCAGTTGAATATTTGACTTGGCCTGAATGGCAAAGGTGATGGATCTATATCTGAAATGTGCACTGCAGTGGAAACAAATACTGAGAAAAGAACATTCTTTATTTGGAATTGTAGCTTTTGACACAACCAGTGTGCTATGTTACAATAAAATAGAAAGCAGGACTAAAAAGGAAAAAAAAGTATGATTGAGGCTTGGAAGATAAAGCACTTGAATTCATTCATTCATTGATTTTATTTTAGTTCGATCAAGATACATTGACAGTGGAGGTCATACTGTATATTGACTTTGGAATGTTGCTCAGTAACTTGTAACATCAATTACTTATTTGTGTTGGCCATAATTGAGAACAGTTTTTCTTGCAGGTGATGTGAAAAGTCACTGCTACCAGTGATGAGGATAAGGTCATCTGGGAGAGAAAAACTCCATTGTGTCTAATCAACAGAAATTAGAGAACACTAAACACACCCTTAATATCCCTGCAGGGAAATATTTCCGCTTCAAATGGCGCTAAATACTTCACACCATTTATATTTTCACTGCCGTTTTGCTACAATCATCTTAGCATGCTAATGGCTCTTTAATCCTTCAGATGCAAATTAATTTCAGCATTTATACATATTATGGATTTGATGCACCGTTTAAAAGTCATATCAACAAAGCAAAATATTTAGTCTTTTAAAGTGAAAATTTAATTGACTTTATACAGCCACAGAAATGATGGAATATTATTTACACAAACAGCGTAGGTAGGTATATAGATTAGAGATGGTCGAATGTTTAAATTCGAGTTAATTGCAAAGCCCCTGAACATGGTATCATCACCAAATTTGCTGGAGATGTAGAGAAGTTGTGCTCTAACACAAATAGTTTTTGCAAAAATTAAGTTCAAAGTCAAGTCAAAATTTCGAAATTCAGAATTTCGAATTTGATTTTGAACCTAATTTATGCAAAAACTACATGTGCTACATGTTCCTACAACCCTTCTCTACATCTCCAGCAATTTTGATGATGATACCATTTTCATAGGCTTTGCAGTCAGCTCACACGTCAGATAGTCAAAAAATCCGACCATCTCTAATATAGATACAGTGAATAAATAATGGAAATAAATAAGGTGAAAACACATAAAGGAAAAAGTAGAAAGTAACTTTTTATGTGCCTGCAGATGCATACATTTAGGAGAATTCTCAAAGTCAGGCAGACAATTCAAAGGGAGTCTATAATGATCTCTAGGCAGCTTTATTATATAGGTTTATAGGTTTATAGGTTTTTACATCAAATGTTTCTTTAATATGTATATAGGAATCTATATTTTAATAATACATTTACAAGGTGAAGCCATAAAACTGGTGTGTGGCTGTTCATTATTATTTTTTTTCTTTAAAGAGAAAGTAAAGCAGCAACTGTGTGCTTTGAGGGTATGGTTTCACACAGCGGCATGTACGTGGCTTGTTAGTGCTGACAAACACAATGTTTGCTAATGCTTTAGGGTACAATACCACCTCATTGGTGGTAATAACCATATTAGTTGGAATAGGAAAAAAAAACCTCTGGTGTGTCTGTTGATATTCAATGCATGTGTCAATTGTCATGGACCACAATGTCTGGTGATGTCGTAATGACCATAGGGGAACCCACGTTTAAAACAAAGCGGCACAGATTAAATGGGATTCGCCTGTGTTTGGTGCATATTAAACATGGGGAAAACATTACAGTGGAAACAAGTTCTGAGATTTTCCTGTTTAGCAAAGGAACGAGTATTTACTTGTTTGATTTTGTGCTGTATTTTCCATTTAGCTATTGGGTTCTATCATTAAAAAAAAAATTCAAAGTCGTTATAATTAACAGCATAGGAAAAATGTATTAAAAAAAAGAAAACAAACTATTTAAAGTGTACATCCTACATCTTCCACATATATATATCCATCTTCCATCTACCACATATATATCTTTTACCTCTTTTATTACTTTTAAATCTTTTTTATTGATCTGTTTGTAGGCATTTTAATCATTCACTTTTCCTAGAACAATTGTCCTTTAGCTACAAAAGGTATGCATATTTCTCTCCACCCAGTCCTGAGATTTAAGCTAGCCATACGCGTATAGTTTTTGCATGATCGATCATCAATTTGATCAGGATCTTTGATATTTTGACTGCTTATAAATGAACAGTAAGGATGAAATTGTACAATATGTAATGTTTTTAACCTCCCTGGCGCTTCTGACGGCACTATCTCGTCCTGCACTTGCTTATGCAGTATTGCAGCTGACGAGATGTAGCCGTCCAGCTTAGCTCAGATCTCCCGGCTGCACACTCTGCTCTGTGCTGTCCCGATCTAAAGCAAGCCTCTCTACAAGCCTAATTTACACATGAATGTCCAGATTTGCAAATGAATGTCCCGCCTGGAATATCACCCCCATTGTCATTCCAGATGTGATCTTTGAAGTTAACCCTTTCAGAGAATGCCATTGTATTGGATACAGTGATAACTGTATCCAATACAATTCAAAACAAAAACAAAATAAAAATGTTATTATAAACAAACATAAATACTGTTTTGAAATCAATAAATACTGTTTTGAAATCTTTCATACCAAATAAGTATTCAAGAGATTTAAGCATTCAAATGATACATTTCATAATTTTTTTATGTACTTTTTTTATAATAATTGTGTGTTTCAAACATTATTATAGTCCGGATGTCTATTAGACCCTTGTACGGATAGATTTTTGGAAGTTACAAGCCTACAACACAAAAAAAATTCAATTAGAGTCTATGGTGCGCTTCTGGTACGGAAATCTGGACCTCAGCAGTGCGCTAGGGAGGTTAATATGCAATAATATTTAAAAAAAAAGTTCTGCAGAAACTCAGTAGGCTTATTTATTTATCTGGAATTTATAGATGATTACATATTCATATATAATTCAAGGACCGGACCCTATAAAGGCCAAGGGAATAAAACAGTGCGTTTGGTCCTTGAAGATGCTCAGCAAAGAGAGATTGTTAATTCTAAAAGCTTTTTTTAAACAAATAAATGTCGGTCACTTCTCAAAATGTTTCTTTTCTCTGAATCCTGTCAAGAAAATACTGAATGCTGTCAAGAAAATACTGTATTTCTTGAGACAGTTGCTTAGAAAAACATTTGAGAAAGTCTGCTATTTATCTCACTCTATTTGTACTGCAAGCACATTTTTTTTCCTGCTAATCTCATTGCTTTAATTGTATGTAAGAACTGGTTATGTTGTTAACTTGTAGAAGGCCATCAACATACTTCCATGACCAAAGAGTGTTTTTTTTTTGTCAATTGTAATTGTATTACATCTTCATTTCCTATGTAGCTCTATCTACTGAATCAGGACCCCCTACGCTAAGCGCAGTGCTTGGCAGGGATCCAGACGGATCACATACACTTTACCTGTTTGGCGGATGCTCTGTTCTCACAGCGATGAGCCAATCCACCGATGCAGTGGTTTATGTAGTGCAGGTACAGTGTATGTGATCCGACGGGACCGCAGCCAAGCACTGCGCTGAATGTAGGAGTCCCGACAGAGCACAAAAAATTTATCTCAGCATGTGTAAAACCTACTAGGCCTTTCTGGAATATCCTCTGACATAATTATACTATACCCTTAATTAATCTGTTCCGAATAAGTTGCAATACTCTGGAAGTGATATACTAATAAAGTTATGATAGTCCAACCTGCTTACCAGCAATGTACACCTCTATTATTCTTTTTGCACTTTATATCTGCTTGCATATCAAAATTTTGCATGGATTCCTGTGTTCCATGTTTTCCAACAGGTTACTAAAAAGAAGACAACATGGTGCTCAAAATGATAGCGTCATATGAATATTGTCATGATTGCAAACTGAAGTGACTGAATAATATGTTAAACCATTATTTCACCTGGAATTTTTATGGATATGTTTTGTTTTTTCAACCATACTAAATATAAATGTTTCCTTTAGCTTCTGTGGCTTCAACATGTAATGATGCCGGAACACCTCAAAATGGTACCAGATATGGAGACAGCAGAGAGCCAGGAGACAGCATAAATTTTCAGTGTGATCCGGGATATCAGTTACAAGGACACTCTACAATAACCTGTGTACAGCTAAATAATCGTTTCTTCTGGCAGCCAGATCCACCAAGTTGTATAGGTAATATTTTTTGTATTTGTTTTTTAATATGTTATATTCCCTGTTTTAAAATTGTGCCCATATATAAATGCACAAATCAACGCTCATTTGACATTTTTATAATATAATGTAAATAAAGAATTATTAGGGATGTATCGTATTATTTGGACCATAAGATGCACTCCCTAATTTTAGAGGAAAAAAGCCTTTTATATATAAAGTGGGGATGGAAAACACTCAAGCTGAATAAGCAGGGATCATCCATGCAGTATTCTTTGTTTGCTCATCCAGCCATGACAAAAGGCCAGTTCTAGAAAAACAACCGTTGCTATATTCCCTCCAGCCAGCCAAGCCAAAAGGCCAGTGCCAAGAGATCATTTTTTTATGGCCTCGGCGTGTGCTCACACACAAAATCATGAACTTGCATCCTGCACTCTAAGCTGAAACTAATACCTTTCCCAGCAGTGGCCTTTAGGCTTGGGGAGGGGGTGTAAATCAAATTCTCATTTCCTGTCATTCAGAAATGTTGCTGTCAGAATGTTTGGAGCTATAAAATATACACATTTGGACTATAAGACGCAATGATGTTTTCTAATTGATTTTAATGTGAAAAAGTGTGTCTTATAGTCCAAAAAATGTGGCAGCATGTTCCCCTTGCAAATGTAAATATCATCTTGCATGGGAATTTCAGCTTAGAGAAAGAGGTCACAAATTGTGTTGCAAAAGCTATCCAATCATTTGAAAAGAACTTTAAAAACATTTGATTTATGTGATCTGTAGAACCTTACTCAGGTAAGGCCAAGTTTTAATTTATGAAGCACTATTTCTAGAGTTATATTTATATATCTTCTTATACCAACTAATAGTTCCAAAAAGGAAGACTAAAAGCTTAATTTGCTCAACTATTTTAAATGTTATTTTAAAGTACAGATGGTAACTTAGAGGTCTAGTAATGTGGGGTTTTGACCTCACCACCTAGTTTCCATTATAATAATTGTAGGCCTGGCATAATGTTGTAGTTAAAAAGATATACACTTAGTGGAAGAAAGAAGCTGGACAAGCTTTAAACTTTAGTTAGAAGAAAGTTCAAGAAGTAATACACATTACCCAACAAATATTGCAGTGAGCATATTGCTAATCTTTAATTGTAATTATGCTTTTAAAATGGAAAAAAAACACTGTGTGGGAAATAAGCCAAGTACAATTTCTGATTATTTGCTATTGTTTCCAACATTATCATGAAACAATGTTGTGTATGGATTGTCATCTGACTCACTCCTGTTTCTTATTGTTTTATAACAGCTGCTTGTGGTGGAAACCTGACAGGCCCAGCGGGAGTTATATTGTCCCCTAACTACCCTCAGCCTTACCCTCCTGGAAAAGAGTGTGACTGGAGAATAAAAGTAAATCCAGACTTTGTCATTGCCTTGATATTCAAAAGGTACACATTATAGAGAACAACAAAGCTGTGTAGCAGGTTCTTAAATGTCAAATCTAAAAATGACATAATTTGTCACTTCACTGGGCTCCTAATTACATTTACTAACCAAGCCCCAGAGCATACATTCTGTACCTACACCATGAACACGGACATGTGGCAGAATAACAAACACATTATTTAGCTTTCCAGCAATGCTAGAGTGCCAAATGTAAACATTATGCAGAACATGCCAGATGCATCAAAGGCTGAGAGAAAAATCACACGTTCATTGTCTAAAAAAAGAATGCTTCTGTATATTTGTATTGTAGCTTGAGTTTAGGGTTTAAAAGGATTAAAAAGGTAAGGGTAAGAAAAAATTACTATATATATATATATATATATATATATATATATATATGTCTAATATAAATATAGTATTTCTAAAGGTGCTGCACTGTACCATATGGATGTGTTCAGCACAGTACAGGCCAGGTGAACATGTTCAGTTTGAATTCCCCATGGCCCGGTCATCTGCAGGAGATTTACCAGCTTATTGTCCATCAATCTCATAGGGCCTGGTTTTGCAATGTGATTTCATGAATTTTATGAGGATCTGTCATGCACACCATGGCCTGTTATAGCCTCTGTATAGCAGTGTGCTTGGGTGTGCTCCTGTGTTTTTTTTACCTATCTGTTTTCAAGTGTCTTTGTTGTAAACAATGACCCAGCCTGATTTGTGACAATGCTTGAACTCTGCCTCACCATGCCACCTACCTTTAAGTCCCCATACACTTTTCAGTCTTACTATACAATTTCTGTATTAACTTTTGTTCTACCAAAACCATGTAATATGCGGACCTTTCTACACCTTCCAATCACTGTGTATTCTATCAGGGAGGACACTATACTACATAGTTGTTGGTAGATCTAAAGGGAATTGTATGGAGTAATCTAAAGGTGTATGGGGGGCTTTAGCCATCTGTATCGTACAATATTGGACTGACCTTTGTGTATGACGCTTGACTTGTTTTCTGGATTAATAAAGCCTGTTACCTAGATATCTGGTGTTGGTAGTGATTGTATGCACAGGAGCATTACATGCACCCAATAAGATACTACTTGGGATCCAAATATAAAGGCAATGAAACAGTACCAACATTCTTAAGCATTGCTGCACTTTTTGAAGCTAGCTGCCACCTACCATATTTGGATCCTACTAAAGTAATAACATAAATGAGTATCTACCTTCCTTTACTTTAGTTTCCAAAGAGCTTTATTGAGTAAGTACAGTACAAAATACAAAGAGTACAGGTAGGGTTTGTAAACATTAAGGACAAGATATCATATATGCATTCGTGAAAGGATCTGAGCGCAACAGGCACGTTTACATCATAAGGAAAACTTGGAACCAGGTAGAGTGTTACAATCATAAAAAGGTCCTTCATCTATGAGCCAGATGAGGAAACGAGTACAATTCAATCATCCAGGATGGAGAGGAATGCAGGAGATGCCCTAAATCTCAGCCATGCAGCCCAGGTGAGGTGGAATTTGTGAACGGTGTCCCGAGTGATGTGGATTAGCTCTTTCATGGTAGCAATCTTGTCTATATGGAGGAACCATTCTTTGACACTTGGGGTACGGGTAGATTTCCAACATTGAGGGATTAATAACTTGGTGGCGTTTAAGAGATGGGAAAGTAGAGAGTGTTTGTATCTATGCACCGGGAGATGTAAGTGGTGGAGGAGGAAAAGTGCTGGATCCAGGGGTATCTGGTCGTCCATGTTGATTGCTACATGTGTCTGGATAGATGCCCAGAATGTCTGTATGTGGGGACAACTCCACCATACATGAAAAAAGGTGCCCGGTGCAGCGTTGCAATGCCAACATGTGGGTGAAGTGTCTGGGTAAATTTTGCTGAGTAGAGTGGGAACTCTATACCACCTGGAGCAAATTTTTAAGCAGTTCCCCTGTGTGCTTACATTGACGGACGTTTGTGAGGTTAAGAGACAGACCTTCTCCTATTCTTGATCAGAGAAGCGGGTATTGAGATCCCGTTCCCAATGTCTGCGTGTGTCAGGTGTGGGTCTAAGAGAAGTGGATGAATCAGCTAATATGGCATATAGAAGGGACATCAGGTGTCGTCTGGGGGCGTTGGAGGTGCAAAGCTGCTCAAACTCTGTAAGTTCCCTAGTGGCTGCTGAGTGGGTTGCTGGTGTATTGAGAAAGTGGCGTAGTTGACTTCCTTTACTTTTATTTAACTTAAACTGTCAGCTATCAAGTATTTTTAGTTTGCTTTTATTCACAAAAATAAAAATTTAAGTTAGGTTCTAAGTCAAGCGAATGATGCGCTTTGTGGCACTGTAGTATAACTACACAACTGATGGGATTGTTCATCTTACTATGAATTGAAGACTGACAAGCTTTAAGTAGCCTAGATAAGTTTGTCAACCCTATATGAGCATTAAAGATCCATTAGTTTTGTGATCTATAGATTACATAAGAATTTACATTTCAAATTTTTACTATTAGGTATCACATGGACAATACAGATTGTACAAAAAAACTCCAATAGTTCTTAAAGAAGAGTATTGAGGATATAGAGGAATGCTTTATGCTATAACATTTTGGTGAACCCAATGCTCCTGACAATCCAGCACCTCCCTCATCAAGTACAAGAGGGAAAATATGTGATTTTCAAAGTGGTTGCCAGTGTAAAATCTTTCCACTGAGGCTAATTGATTGGCTTCACATGACTAAGGGAGTATGCTGTGCAAAGAATATTCAGTCTCAGTACTGAATCAATTACAGTCCATACCCATGGAGTAAATCCATCAGCAAATTAAAGAGAAAATAATTCTCTACTCCAGGCACCTACAACAATCAATCAGTGGATCAAACAGGCCCTGCAATGAAGGGCCACCACAATGAACTGTCATAATATAAATCAGTTATACCCTAGTACGATGCTGAGAGCTCAAGAAGACAAATGGATAACCAGACTCAACAGGATCCAATCAACATCGAAAATACATTAAAAGTCTTGTAGCCTAGCAAAACTATTTATAGTTAAAGTGTATAATGTTTAAAGAAATACATTGCTAAAGTATACTTTAGGTACAAAACCGCATTAGAATTCATGTGTATATCAATATGCACTATGAACATTTATCTAAAGGAATGTTTTGGTTTTTTATGAGTACACAATTAATTTTAATGAGGGTTAGATGAATAAAGGCTGCCATACACAAGTCGATGTCTGTGAGATGGATCAGCCTTCGAGCTCAGCGTGATGACGCCCAATATCGAAAAAGTTGGAGTCACAGCACTGCTGTGTCATCCAGCTCATCCCATGCTTTGCTTTAGAGCATATATATGCATGTATGGGCACCGTAACTGAATTGCCATCTGATTTAGGTAGTAGGACTATGTGAAAATGTTCTGCCTTGAAATACCCTTATAAGGCTGGACTGATGCTGAATTGTTTGCATTTCAATGTTTATGTGTTGTCTCACCAATCTACGCTATCATCTGCCCGTGTGGTTAATTCATTTTAGTTTTTCAGCATGTATATTGAATAGATATTCACTATTTACTTTTAGTGTGTATTTTATGATCAAGTAGTACAGTGGTAGAAGACCTGAAGTATATCATAACATTATTATTGTTATTATGATTTAGATAAGGGTAACAATCTGTTTTCTTTATTGATGTAAGTGTCCCCATTATGGAAACTTGCAATCTTTTACTGTCCTGTCACAAATGTCACTACGGTAAAAGCGTTTCAGAAACAGAATAAAGGGGAAATCTTTCATTTGAAGCAACCATTCCAATGGCAACTGTAATCACATCAGCATCTTTAGCCATCTAAATTGACCATACCAAAATAACACCCAGAACCATTTACATCAGGATCAGATTATATTAGTTAAAGAGACATCTCTGTGCATATTGTATGCAATCAGTAGTGATGGCCGAACTTTGGCCAGGACTGTCCGCGAATGGGCGGGTTGGACTTCTAAAGACGTCCGCCGTCCGCCTGTTCACAGACAGATTCAAATTCCCCGCCTCTAGGCGGGGAATTTGAATCTGAAAAACCAGATGTGACGTCAGTGACAGCTCCGAGACAGTTTTTTCACTGGGAGACCGGCTTTATGCCCGGTCTTCTAGTGAAAAGATTCTTCCTCCGGCATGATCACACAGGTTCTGATCCTGCCGGAGGAAGAATAGTGATCTTCTTGCCTGCAAACGGTCAAACACCAGCACTGCTCGCCGGCGAGAAGGAGGGCGAACATCCAATACTAGCAATCAGTATTGATAGGCGAACTTCGTCACTTCTGGTTTGAGACGGTTTTCTTTCAAGAGAGACCGGATTCTCTCTGCAGTCTCTCCTGAAAGAATTTTTCCACTGGCCGGAACTTTCTGCTCCTGATCCGGCCAGCAGAGGAATAATAACCTTCTTCACTAGTGATCAGAAATGTTTCTACAGCAGTTGGTATTTTGCGCATAAAATATCTGCAGTATGAATCAAACTTAGAATAACTTCATTTCTTATGTGGATGAAAAGGAGCTATGTGTGACTCAGAGATCTCTTGACAACTAACATCTATGGCGTATGGTCCTCTATAAATAAACCTGTAATTTTAATATACAATTAATGCACTGTGTTGCTTATTGTAATAGGCAAAAATATTTTGTGTATGGCCAAATTATTCTGCCAGGATTAAGAGTATGGAAATGAAATTTTGGCAAATGTTTTCTTCTAAGCTTTTCTTGCTGCTCTTTTTCTTATATCGACATGATGTCTGTAAAATTAATAACTATTGCTGTGAAGGTTACTGGTGTTGGATCCACTTAACTTCTCCAACAAATAAGTGTAACCATGTAACCAATTCAATACTATATTGAAGACCCTAATGAGGATAGATGGTTATAGGCGCAGCTATACTCGTTCCTAAACTAAAGGGGATTTTTTAGAAGCACAGGTGAAGTTGTTAAATAAATATCCATTTTTCTTTTAGGTTTAAGGTACTAACCCATCAGAAAAAAAAGTGTAAAATACGAAAGGAAGCTTGACAGCAGTAAAAAAATATGGCGTATAATGGAACAACCAATCATATGAGATAGCTAACCAATCATTTAAAATAGCAGAAATGTAGAGCTCTTTGTTTGAATATTAAAAAAACAAAATCCTGTTTTGGTAGTTAGCCTGACTGAAACATGCCGTGTAACTGGGCTGAAATAATTCCTTAAAAAAGTTTTCTAACAAATTATTACCATATTATTATTGATCACAGCATCTAACCTAATAAAAGGTATTTTTTGTTAAGTGTGTTTGTAAGAATGTACTAGAAGCATATAAAAAGGGCTAGTCTTCATAGATCACATCAATCATACCGCCATGGTTTAGTGTAGTCAATTGCAAATCCAAATGTATAAACATGCAGTAACTGTAAATAAATAAAGGATAAGAATAAAAATATATGAGATGACTGAAGTGAAAACAGCCTAACTAAATCAAATAAAAAAATGAACTTTGTTAGTAATTCAAATATATAGTCATAATAAGTATTCAGTATTGAGGGTCACAAGCTTGGAAACACAAAATCAGCAGTACTACACCCTTGAAAATGATCTTATAATGATAGCAGCTATGTTTATCGAATTTTTTTAGAGTTATCATATTGCACATTTTTTTCATTAAAAATCCACAGAAATAAGAAAAGATGGAAATAACATACAATACATTAAATTTCATGTTCGGCATACATGTGCTGTCAATAGCCACTGCGAGCTATAATAGAGAAGATTGTGGAATGGTTTTCATTTTATTAGCATTAAGAGCAATATTCATATATTCCAGTGGCAACCGACCTGCCTTTATTAACATTTAACGCTCATCTGCACCTTCTGTGGGATACTATCTAATTGCATGCTTCACTAAGTTATTCATATTTAAAAAAATAACGCAAATACAATCTTATGTTTGCTTCAGAATTTTTTCTGGCTTTTTAATCAGAGAGGTTTTACTCTCTTTCGTCCACTCAAAATCTGTTACTTACATTCTATTGTGTATTTATTTTTTTCATTATCACATAATACGCACACGGTTTTGGTATTAGAAAACATTCTTACTAAACCGGTCACAGCTGAAAATATTACAGACACATATTACAGAAATACACGCAAAATTACGTACAGCTAAAGTCCCAAATCCAGTTTGTTTGTGAGAGAGTTGGCATGACTAGGTGTGGTCAGGTTCCTTTTTGTTAATTAGCTGTGTTTCACTTTGTACAACATAAATGACCCTTGGCAAAGCTTTGTTTAATGGATAAAAGAGATTCTATGGGTGCAAAAAAATATAGGTTTTTATAAGAGACTGTTAACCGACTATTAACAGACTACTAAAAAACACCAATACATTCACTTGCGTGACTCTGGAATCTGTTATGCCATATTCCACACAATGCACATACTCCCTAAACATGTTTTCAACCTGCTGTAATGGAATCTGATCCTCTGTTTCTGGAGAATAAGTGTCTATTTCAAGGGTGGGCAAACTGTATGAGTTTTTGGCGACAATGGGTTCTTAAATTTCCTGTACCGCATTCAATAAAAACTAAATAATTATACTACCAGGAGGTTAAAAGACAAATTATGAATTCATAAAAATGATTTGAAAAAAAACCATAAATACAAGTTTTCATTATATTAAAAATATAAATGAGCGCATGTGCCAAATTACACTTAAGTAAACTTACCGGCCATATATGTGGGGACCTTGGTGACAAGAGGCTCTGGCTGCCCTCTTCTCGTTCACAATTTCTTGGGGCTGCCCTACACCTCTGTGCACTATGTAGGCAGGGAACCAGCTGAGAGAAGCCAGAGCATGTTTTCACCTGGGTGACAATGAGCCACATTAACATGCTAAGTGCGCCAGATCTGGCCCCCGGACCTTAGTTTGCCCATGTAGGACTCATTTTCATAGTAGATTAATAGACATAAATTAATGGAAAAGTAAGTCTTATATACTGTATATACTCAATACATAAAATGTACTGAAAACATTCAATTTAGGTTATAATTGAGAGATATTTTATATTTTCACACAAATTTTATAGGCGTACTTTGTCAGTTCATTGCAAAGCCTCTGAACATGTTATCATCACAAAAAAAGATGGAGCTGTAGAGAAGATTTGTTGAAAATTTTAGAAAAAGAAAAGGTATCCAGCATGTCAACTTAACTTTAACTTAAACTACATGATCTAGGGTAGTATTTTATTATTTTTTATTATTATTTATTATTTTATTTTATTTTATAATTGTTTCTACAGTTTTGGTGAGGATATTAGATTCAAGAATTTACTAACAAATCAGCTAGTTTCATGGCCTGAAAACAAAAGCATATTTTCTTTTTCTTTCCAAAATAACTTTATTGAAAAATTACAGCATGTTTACATAGTACATGAAGGCATTTTCAAATCACAGATACAAATCCATACTGTCAAAAAGTGTCAGTATAGTAACTTACAAAACAACTAACCAAGACCTATGTCTGTAAGCGATCTGTTAATCAGAATGTGAAGTACGGTACTGTAACCAAGGTGACCAGATTTCCAAATAGGTATTTAGTGAATTGTGTGTCATGTGAATCAGTTGTTCCATTTCAGCTATTTTGTCTAGTTCAACTTTCCCCTCAGCCAGGGTATGGGGTCTGGTTTGTCTCCAGAGACGAGGAACCAGCAATTTGGCGGCATTGAGCATATGAAATGAAATATCAGTGAACCCTTATATTTTTTACTGGGATGTTGCAATGGTGTAAAAGATAGCATGCTGAGGTAAACCCGGGGGAATTTCCTGTGACTCTGATCATCATCTAGTTGCTGCCAGTTTTTTTTTCAAAATAACTTTATTGAAAAGTTCTGAGACAATTACAGCATGTTTACATAGTACATGAAGGCATTTTCAAATCACAGATAAAAATCAATAACTGTCAAAAAGTGTCAGTATAGTAACTTACAAAACAACAAAAGCATATTTTCTGTGTGTTTCTGAGCCTTTGAGCTGCATTTACCCTCAAAGGCTTATGCTCATAAGTCATAAATTTTTTTGCAGTTTTGGGGTAGAATTAAGGACTTTACTTATATTTGGAATAACTTATAGTTCCTACATTACTGACATCTAAGGAGGATACCATCAACCTAGGCACCATTATTGGATGCTGGATTATTGGTATATAATCAATTAGTGTCCCAAAGGTTTTCTTCCAATGTTTTTGAAGCAACGGGAACATAAAAAACAAACTTGCCATTTATTTTAGAAAATATTCTTTAACAAGCAGAAACCCGAAAGAAATTCTCTTTCCCTCATCTGACCAGAATAAACTCAAATATGACTGCTGCTATGGCTTGTTTCACATTGTACATCATAAATGACCCATAGCAAAGCTTTGTTTAATGGATGGAAAAAATTCTATCGGAACAAAGAATATAGTTTAGACTATTTGAGAAATGACACCAATACATTCACATACAAATCTCTGGAATTTGTTATGCCATTTTCCTTAAAATAACACAAACAATAAATGTAAACCATGTTGAGTAATTTTATTTTCTGTTTTTCAGTTTTAACATGGAACCCAGCTATGATTTTCTTCATATATACGAAGGCGATAGCTCCAACAGTCCAATAATTGGAAGCTTTCAAGGCTCTCATGCACCAGAAAGATTAGAAAGCAGTGGAGACAATCTGTTTCTTGCATTCCGTAGTGATGCATCTGTTGGGATGTCTGGATTCGCCATTGAATACAAAGGTAGTCTCCTGGCAATAATTTCTCTGTTGTGTCAATATTCGCTGCAAACTAATCTGTATTATTTTATTACTGCAAGACAGTTATTGTTTTGTATCATAATCAGTTGACACTTTTTTTGAAGTAAGATAAATTACATTTTTTTTAAATACTTTTGGAATAAACAGCTTTTTTCTGATATACAATGCCAGGTTTTAAAAGGAAAGATCTGTTGTGGCTAATGAACTTCTTTAATAAATTCACTGTTTAGAAAGTTCTTCTCGTACTGTATTTCCAAGACATGAATTGTAAAATGCCTGAAGGGACCGAAACAATAAAATAAATATGGGTCTTAACCATTTGGTATTCTATCTACAACTAGGAAGAAAAGGCTTTGCATACACATAATATTAACTCATCATATTTAAATATGTGTACAGTCATATTGTGAGGGAAGAAAAGAGACCCATCAGTTTAAAGCAGATCTAATCTGAGTTTTACTGGATATGCTTGCGTTGTAATGTGTTCTACAAGACATTTTGTTTTTTGCATTTTACCGTGACCTCCTCCCCCAGTCTGTATTTGCCTTTATCCACATGTCATCGTAAAAATTACCATAACAAGTATATTTTTTTAAAAGGTGCCATCTTATATGTGGTACTGTAGACCTAGCCCTCAGCTACTGACCTTACTTTCAAATTTCAAGTACTCTGCCCTAAACCATGATTCAAACCACCGTTTTTTGTTTGGCTGTGTGGCAATAGCATGACTGGCCATACATGGGTCGATTTTGAATAGATTTGAGCACAATCAATCGCTGTGCGCATTCATGGTTATTTGATTGTTCTTGATTCAGTTGCATCCAGCCTTTCTTCAAGCAGGATCAATCAATCCCGCTTTAACAAAGCTCAGTCGAACAGGGAACCACCATGTTGCCATTACTTAGGATGGGGACCAAGGGTCCCCATCTAAAGAATTGAATGGGATCGATTGCACAGAAGTGCTGCACATTGATTCTTCCTTCAATCAACGAAGCTCGAGTGTAGTTTGGTGATGTCATGACGCTGCACTCAAGGGTTCATCGATTGAACAGGTATCAACACGTGTATGGCCACCTTAATAAGGTTTTATAGTCACAAAAGACAAAGCTAGAGTGTTAAAATATTTTTGGTATTACAGATAGGCACAAGTTGTGTATGTCAGTCAACTTTAAGGCTGACTTTAAGGTCTCCATTTGGCATTATGGGTGTACCAGTGTGAATAAAGCCTGAATAAAGCCTGTTCCTATTCTTTCCCTGGAGTTTTTCTTTAATTTTTGTTAAATTTTCACACTGGTATTTTAATTTACAGGCTCCTTTTAATAGATAAAACAAAGATTATACTTTTTATACAGTAAGGTTAGATACATATAGTATACATCGCATGGTGTTATTGGCCAGAATAGCATAGTTTGATTTCTCAGTTATAAAATGTTTTATTACATTACTGTATAACGAGTGGTTGCAAAATAGCGGAAAAGGTCATAAAGGGTAGGATTGAATTGTTCTGGATAAAAGAGTAAAAATGATGCTCTACATGTTTTAGAGGTTCAGAAGCTGAGAACAGGTCATGCTGTGCCATTGTAAAATTACTGAGGAGGAAGACAAGAGTAGACTGCCGAGGGTCAAAGAGTAAAGCAAGCGGGTCAAGACAGAAAAAACACTACTTCGATGCTTACAGCAAAGCTAAGACAGAACGAGTGAAGGCTGAAAGGGACACGAAGAAAAAAATGGGAATGGGAAACATAATTAAAGAGAGGCAGCTGGAATCACGAGTGTTATATTTGAGAACAAATTACCTAGCGCATGAATTGGAAGAAGAAAAAAGAAAATGGAAATCCTCAGGACTGAAAGAAAAGTAGCTTACAAGTGCAGATGAGAGAAAGTCGAGCAAATGTAATAAGCAGGATAGTGTTAACTTAGATTGAGTTACAGAATTAGAAGCTCATCTACTCCTGAAAAGTACTTTGATTATTGAATAAGGACATAGCCCTTGATACATTGTGCATGTCTTTTATGAGCTGGTAACACAATAATAGTATATTCCTCTTTGTAGCCAGCTCTTATAAATTTCATTTATAATTACATACATTGCAAATAATTTTTTTACGGAATTTAAGCTTATTTTTTTCATCATTAGTTAAGTCTGAATTGCCCAGATTTGTGATAGGTATACTTTAAACATTGTCTTGGAAATGTCAGTGTCACATTTTATTTCTGACTGCTTTACAGAAACTGCTAAACTAAACTGCAGGCTAGATTGTGACCTATAGCAACAACAAATCCGTTCTGTAATCCTGTACTGGTTGTGTATATTGCTACGGCAATTATTCACTTGCAGCTATGATTTATTATTACATCCCTTCTGAATGCAAATTTATAAATTGTTATTTTTTAACTTCCATTCTAAAATATATGCAATGTCTATCAGGAACATTTCATAAAGATATTATTTAACATCACCTCAATTACAATATGAATGTTGGTTCGTATAGAGCATATATCCTGAAAAGACATCTGTAAAATTGGTTTTGACTTAAAGCTGTTCTTTAAGCATCAAGGCCTTACTGCGATCTCCCAGTTGTACAGAAGTAATTAGTGAGTAAGATAGGACAGGACATTTTAAGCATTAATATTGGTTTGTAAAACTAAGCTTGTATTGATAATTAAACAACAAAATACGTTTTTAAACAAAAAAAAACCCCAGATTTCCCTGTAAAGGATAACCATTGATTGGGGCCATGTGATTAGAGATCCCATTGACTGGTCTAAGGTTCAAATGTTGAGGGATACTTAGGTGCTGAGAGTTCAGGTGCTGAGAGTTCAGGTCCCTTTACTAGTTCCATTCATTTTATATTCGATAGAAATGTACCTTTATGCTCTGACTTAATTTTTATAATTGGCGTCTTTTTTTTTCCCAGAGAAACCAAGAGAAGCTTGCTTTGATCCAGGGAACATTATGAATGGCACTCGGATTGGAACTGACTTTAAACTTGGATCCACAGTAACATACCAGTGTGACCCAGGCTACAAAATTGTTGACCCTGCTACAATAAGCTGTGTAATTGGTGCAGATGGAAAACCTGGGTGGAATAAGAGTTTGCCATCCTGTAATGGTATGTGTTCACAAATCATTCATTAGTCTAAAAATATTTTAGGATATTTTCTAGTTCACAATACAATGTGTAACAATAATATGTGTCATGACTAACTTCTGCAAAACATATTTATACACATTGTGGTGTTTTTCTTTTGTTGTTTTGTATATAGTGCACTTAAATAGAGCAGAAGGCTTATTTTCTTTTCTATTAATTGGCCAATACACCGTAAATCGTTTTCCCTATATTTATGTAGAACAGTAAAAGTACTTATTTCAAGAATATTTAATAACATATAAAAAGGTGCATAGTCCAGAATAAGAAGTGTAGATAAGGGATAAGGCTTAACAACAGTAACAAAGTATCAACCTTGTTTTTAAAGCATGAAGTGGATAGTGTTTCATTGGGCTAGATGTTGTCAGGAAATATCTGTAAGTCACCAGCCAAAAGTGGTAAGCAAGGTAAATATCTGCTAGTAACCAGCTGCTAGCTTTGTAACTTGTTTGAAGTTAATCAGTATATTAGCTTGGCACCTTAACCTGCCTAAACATCCACGTATGTGTACTGGATTACAAAATCACATGACTGAACTAGAATCTAATTTCTTATACCTATTCCTGATCACTCTGCATTCCCCTCTAGAGATGGTCGAATTTTTCGACTTGCTAAATTTGTGAGCTTATTGCAAAGCCCCTGAAAATGGTATCATCACCAAAATTGCTGGAGTTGTAGAGAAGGGTTGGAGGAACATTTGGAAAAAATAAGTTTTGCTCTAGCACATGTAGTTTTTGCATACATTAAGTTCAAAGTTAAAGTCGAAATTCCGATTTTCGAAATTTTAATTGATTTTGAACTTAATTTGTGAAAAAACTATTTGTGTTAGAGACATGCTTTTTTGGAGTATACCCCCAACCCTTCTCTACATCACCAGCAAGTTTGGTGATGATACCTTGCTCAGGGGCTTTGCAATTAAGTCGAAACCGTCGAAATGGTCGAATTTTTGAAAAAAAAATCAACCATCTCTATGGACCTCTTGGAATTTAGGCAATTTCTGGTCAACTTGTATTCTTAATCGCTCTGCTTCAAAATATCCTCCTATCTAATTTAAAAAATGCTGAACCTCACTTTGAGCACCATTAGCTAGCTATCCAGAGCTGTGTGTTAGTCATCAGATGCTTCTTCCTGTGTCTTATATTTTTCCAAATACCCTTTGACAATGATTATAAATGATTGTAGCCATGTTAACATTTTCTTTTAAATATAATGTGTGAAGAAATATTGGTTTTACAATTTACATCTGCCAGGTTTGGAATGGTAGTTTTACACATTTGAAAGTTAAAAATGATTGCGAGGTTAATATCTTTTAGTTGGTGAAGCATATGATTAAATATAGAATAGAATATTAAGCAATCAGTGCATCTACATTTGCCCATTTTATTTAGCTATGGATTAGTCTTATATCAGCTGCACTTTCATTACAGGAATATTTATACTAACCCATAAAGCCATCAGCAATGACGATATTCTATCAGTAGAATGCAACATACATTACAAATTTTTCATGTGCTGGTTTTTGAGCTTTAAAAATATCTGTTTGCACTTTATTAAAATGTCAGCTGCCAGTAACTAATAATTTTGTTACATTATGCTTAATTTCTGTATTTCTGTATGTATATATACTTTGATAACTCTTCTTAGTCTGTAGACAGCTGTTTAAATGGTTTGTGGATCATTGTGCACAGGAGTAGCTCTTATTACACGCTGATTAATGGTGTTCCAGCAGCTGCATTTTCATTTGTCCAGAGTGGTATGAAGGTTAGTGTAGCCAGTCTTGTAAGACAAATACTACTAATCAATGGCTACAAACATCCAAATCATATATGTTCTCAATCCTATCTTTTTTCTCTTGCCATATGTGGAGTAATATCTCAGATCAGGTGACAAACTCTGGTCCCAGATAGTCACGCTTTACGGTTTTTATTGGCAGACTGCACTTTTATGGCAAATTCATGACTTTTATTTCTATTAGCTCCTTACTTTAGAAGGAAAATATGTCACATAATTAAAATTTGTCTATACACACAAAACATGTATGGGCTGTATTTAAAAGTCATAGCAAATGTCTAGTGCAACAACTTTGTTTTAAAACATTTAGCACTGGTCAACATCTGTAGCCCAAATTTTTAAGAAATTAACAACTGTTTATTTTAAATGTAATGTTTTCAATTTATGTAGATATCTCACAAACCGGAAAATAGCCTTCACCTTACACGTGGATAAGGAGTAAGTGCTCAAAACTTATATAGACCAAGGCTAAGTCTCTACTGACTTTAGTGAGCGTGATTCAAAAAGGACTATACAGGCCTATAGCTAAAACACATAAAAATGCAGTTATGCAATAAATGCATTTTCAATAGATGCATTAGGATGTGTTAGGGGTAGCTTATGCAGGACAAAGTGATTAGCCGCATTGAGAATTAAGAAAAAAAATTATTATCAATGGAAACATTTTTGACAACAATATGGTTTGATGTTAGTGGAGACTAGGCCTCAGGCTGCGTCTACACTACAGAAAACTGTGCGGTGCACTGAGGCAGGAATGTATTGACCACCGTTGGGGATCCAGGGGTGTCCCGTGGCCACACCGGAGACACATGCCAATTGTTTATCAATGGGCGCGGTGTGTGACCGCTATGGGTATGCACAAGCCAACTTGCCCATAACGCCCCCCCCCCGGTTGTGATGTGAGAAATGCCTGTACAGATGCATAAGAGCACATTTTACAGGCATTGCCAGAGCATCTAGAGTGTCAGAGGGTGAGGGATGGTGAGTTTTTAGAAATATAGAGTCAGCATTTTGAAAAAGCCTGCATTATATCAACTTCTTCCAAAAAGCTTTAGTATTTTGAAGACAACTCTTCCCTTATGTCAGTTTGTTTTTCTGAATAATAAACATTTAAACCAAGGTAGAACTGCATTTGATATTGTAACCTACAATGATTGAATAGCAATGCACAGAGAACAGGAGACTGTCAGCAGTAAAATAATAGCATAACAAGACTCCACTTGCCAAAGTGCTTCCAAAGTGCTTGCAAACACATTAACAAGTTTGCTTACTCTCTGAAGCCAAGATTCTGATTCATTTTAGAGATACATATGTTAAAAAAAGAATGAAGTCCTGGCCTGCCCTTCATATTGAAGCATAGGAAAACAGCAATTCATCTGCAGCTTTAGTCACAGTGCTTGGCTTTGATATTTCCTTGCCAAATAAACCAGTATTTAAACACTTGTCTATGTTCTGCAACTCATTTGATCCATACTAATAAATACATTGGTATTCTATTCAGTATCTGAGTGATTTAGATTTAGTTGTTCAAAGCCCAAATTATAAACCTGCTTACTAAAATTCATGACCTCTTTCTGCATGCTCATGTTTTAGGTGATAGAGGAAAGTAGATCATTCTGCAAATTGGTTGCGCTTAAAATGGTCATAAAGATTAATCACAATGGTTAAGATTGTAACAAAGAAATATATTCTTGAATGTTATATGTGATTTATGCAGTACTTTCTCTTTTTCAACTAAGTTAAAAAAGTAGCTCTAAAGGAGAGCCTCCTCACCTGGATATTAAATGTGTTAATATGTGTAGGGGTTCATATTATCTCTGTTTTTGAGTAGCCTTCTGATTAGCTCTGTTGTAAATAGGAATCATTGGACGCTATCTCAGGACACTGTAATATTGTGGATGGCTCTGTTGATACATTTATTGCATGTTTATCAAACAAGCAGTTTTCACAATAAATGTGCAAAATGTGATAAATCCTTAAACCACCTTTATTGTTCTAGCTCCCTGTGGAGGGCAATATTCAGGAATGGAGGGAGTAGTTTTATCCCCCAACTATCCAAATAATTATACAGCTGGAAAGACTTGCCATTATTCAATAACAGTTCCAAAGGAATTTGGTAAGTTGTGAATTCTCCTGTGTACAGTTTAACCTCCTTTGCCATAAACGTAACTCAGGGAAAATTTGATGACTCTGCGGCTAAACTGAGTATCCGCGGCCCTGCCAATCTTTTCAGGGTCCTCCTCTTCGGTGGCATCAATGATACCGAAGAGACAAGCTACTGTGCAATTGACCTCCAATTTATGGAGGCAGTGCCAGCTTTTTTCAGAAACCCCCCAGCGACATTGTAGTCTCCTTGTGATTGCTCATGGCATTTTAAATCATCATATAAAGTTCAAGGTGATAAAATTAGGTGCATTACATATAAAAGCTTTTAGGCAAAGTCCAGATATCCAAGGTGCTAGCTGGCATCCATAGATGCTGTCTGCCGGACCCGACAGACAGCAATGGCACACAAAGGGTGCCCAGGCCAATTGTGACCCAATGTTTTGGCCGATTGACCGCGCGTGATGACGTCATCGGGTCAAAATATCAGGTTACTATCTATACGTGTATGGAGGTCCTAATATGTTATAGTAAGTATTTTTTTTTGTCAGAAGAAGCAGAGTATTCCATTGATAGATCTTTACTGAACATGCATTGTGTTATTGCACAATCTATCATGATCATCACCTGCATACATACTGTACAGATGTATTTTTCTTTTTTAAAAATGCCAGAGGGTACAGTGGTGTATTATCTGCTCATCCTCTTTTCCTCCAATGAATAAAAAACATACATATAGAGCTTATTCATTAAAAGTGGTATGATAAAAACTGGTTGTGTTTAGTCATTGACTTTTTCAAGATATTTCTATCTTGACCATGATAATGTAATTGTAAACCAAATAACAAATCTAAATCTTGTAGAGATTTTATTATTTTTTGCTAAGCAAACTCTATGAATATTACAAATATTGTTATTTTGCTTATATTTTAGTTGTGTTTGGGCAGTTTGCATACTTCCAAACAGCACTCAATGACTTAGTTGAACTTTTCGATGGAGCTCATCCTCAATCAAGGCTGCTCAGTTCCCTCTCAGGAAGTCATACAGGTAAATGAAATGATCATTTCTATGCAAAACAAAAACTCAAAAAACAAAACAGCAAAATTGAAACTGGGTTTATTTCAACATATTTACCAGCTGGAATTTTTTTTTTAACTCAAATGTCTTTATATGCAGTTTTCAGTCCTACAATATTACATATATTTAGGATAATGGATACTGAGCTTCAGAAGTGAACTACTTGTGTCTTTGGATCCATTAGTCAGAAAGGATATATTGTATATTGTATTTCATATAGACACCATTTGCACAATCTTTACTTATTATGAAAACATTGTAAAACAGAAAGTACATTTCAGATCTTTAATATTACCAAAGGTATACATGTTTTAAAAGTTTCCATATGATTACATTTTGAATCTGATTTGTTAGTTTTGACAAGATTTTTTATTTGTTATCTGAGGGCCTTTTCACACTGTGATTTCACTGTGAAAAATTTCATATTCACAAACCGTTTCCTGTGGAAACTAGTGATGGCGCGAACCCGGAATTTGATGTTCGGCAACAGCGACACGCGAACTTCCAACAAAAGTTCGCGAACCCGGCGAACGCGTCGAACCACCGCCCATTGGACTTCAAATGGGAGGTTCGATTTTAAAACCAAAGGGACCCCCTTCTGGCCCCAATAGTGTTGGTGGGCAAACGTTGTGTTTCAAGGGGTCCTAACACCGGACAATGACCTGACGAGGGGGATCCTGGCCAAAACTCCCAAGAAATTTTTCTTTTCACACATAATTCGCACCAAGAATTTCTACAATGTATAGTCCAATGGGAGTTTGAGCTGCGGAGCAGCCCGTGTCACCGGTTGCCCGTGTCACCTTTGCCAGTGTCCACCTTTCCCGTGGTCACCTTTGGCCCGTGTCACCGTTTTTCCCCGTGTCACCTTTGCCATGTCACTTCTGTGCCGTGTCACCTTTGTCCCGTGGTCACCTTTGGCCCAGTGTCACCTTTTCCCCTGTGTCACCTTTGCCCGTGCGTCACCTTGCCCGTCGTCACCTTTGCCCGTGTCACCTTGTTTCCGTGTCTCACCTTCTGTTTGCCCGTATCACCCCTTTGCCCGTGTCACCTGTGTTTGCTGCCCGTGGTTTTCCCCCCCCCCCCCCCCCACCTTTGCCCGTGTCCCCATTTGTTTTCATCCAAAGTATGTGTGGCAGTCCCATCAAAGCAAATGTGTGGCAGTTCTTTGGATGTGGGACTGCCACACGATTTACTTTGGATGGGGACTAGCCACCCATACTTTGGATGGGGACGTCCACACGGGAGGGGGCGTCCTACTTCTTTGGATGGGGACCGTCACACATTACTAACTTGGATGGGACTGTCACACTTCTTGATGGTACTGCCACACTTTACTTTGGATGGGGACATGTCACGACGCATTAACTTCTGGATGGGGGCCGTCACCATTACTTTGGATGGGGACTGTCACACGATTACTACTTGGATGGGGGACGGCCACACCCTTACTTTTGGAGTGGGGACCGTGCACCATTACTGCTGAGTGGGGGCCCGTCACACCACTTTTACTTTGGATTGGGACGGCCACACATTACTTTGGATGGGGGACCGTCACACAGTTACTTTGTGATGGGGGGACTGTCACACATTGCTTTGACTGGTGGTGATTGTCCTTGGGGAGACACTGGTGGTGAGTGGTCAGGTGTTGAAGGACACTGGTGGTAATGTCAGTATGGGCAGACACTGTGTAATGTGTCGTAATGGCGGACACGGGTGGTAATGGTCAGTATTGGCAGACACTGTGGTACTGGTCAGTATTGAGTACCTGGTGGTACTGGTGCACAGTAGGCCTACACTCTGGTGTAAATGGTCGTATGGGACGGACACGGGTGGTAATGGTCGTACTGGCAGGACACTGGTGGTGGCAGCATGGCCGGCCTGGGGGCAGTATGGGAGACACTGGTGGTATGGCGTCGGCAGCCCTGGGGATGCGGGCGGCGACCCTGGTGGGGTGGCATGGCTCGCCGTATGGGGCAGACACTGGTGGAATGTGGTCAGTATGGGAAGACCACGGGTGGTATGGGTCAGTATGGCAGACACGGTGGTTGTATGGTCAGTAATGGCAGGACACTGGTGGTATGGTCAGTCCATGGAGGGGCCACAGGCTGGGGTCCGAGGGCACTGGTGCACTGGCAGATGGAGGACACTGGTGGTAATGGTCGTACTGGCCGACACTGGTGGTGTGATGGTCCAGTGGTGGCGGACACTGGGGGTGAGGATGGTGATGGGATATTCAGTGACAGACTGCAAATGACACTGAACACTGCCTAGCGTAATCTGGTTTCCGCTATGCAGCACCAGCCTCGCTGTCTAACTCTCCTCTCACACTCTTCTCCAGCACGCAATGTGAATGGTCGTCTCTCCGGTTGCTATGTTATAGGGGGTGGTGCATGGTCCGTTGAGGTGGTGGGGTTGCTGGATGGCGGCTGCGAGTTCTGTCTGCAGGACTGTGCTCACAGGGGTCCAAAGTTTCACCAATGTTAAAAAGATAGGGGGGCGGGTCCGAACTCTGCCATCATCGGTTCGCGAACTGGCTAACTCGAACATGCACCAGTTTCGCCGCGAACAGTTCTCCGGCGAACAGTTCGGTCCATCACTAGTGGAAACCTGTGTACCCTGTGCAAACGCAAGTCACACTGCATTGTGGTACTGTACCACACCACAGCTGCTGTGTGGCTAGTGTGAAAAATAGATGCTTTCATAAAACAATTATAATAATATCAAATTTGTATGTATGTTATACACTTTGACTCATTATGTACCATGCTTATTATTTGTACCTTGTATTTGACTTAATGATGAAAAAAATATGAAAAGTATATACTTTTACTGTGAAAGCTGTATCCCAAAAAAGGTAAGTTCAGTGGTATTGGGTCCCTGAAGTGTATCTTTTCCCTGTTTACCCTGCTTTATTCTGCAGGGTAATAACTGAGTGAGTCTGAGAATGATAGTAGAATTAGATAGCACGAGTTGTGGCTAAAAGCATTTACAAAAAATTATGTGACTCAGACTCAACCCTCCTCCCATATTTATAAAGCTGCTTATGGGTAAGTTGTTAGTGCCAGATTGCAAAATGTGTATGTCCATAAATTGTCATTGGATTCAGAAAATGCCTCATGGTACTGGTCTTTACTTAAGATATACAGACATTTCTCCTTTAATTTTGAGGTATAATGAATGTGTCTTATAGTGCAAGAATATATATAAAACCCAAGGTCTATGTAAGCTAGTACCTAGCCATGCAGTCTTTTTTAACAAAAACTTGTGACAGAATAGTTCATTCTGAAGAGCTCCATGAATTACAGAATGGTACTGTCATAGAATGCCACTCAATGTCAGTTTGTGGTATTGAAGTGTGATATTTCTCTGCCAACTGTAAAAGACAGTTTTACATAGTGACATCCACACTAGAGCAAGGTCATTGAGTGCTAAGTGCATAAAACCACCAATGCTCTGTTCACACAATCATTTTACAAAACCTTCTCTGGCATAAACTGAAGAACAAAAACTGCACCATGAGCTTCACATGCATTTCTATGGCTTATATCTGCAGCTTACATTGCCATCACAATGTCAACCATCAGATATATTTATGTAAAGTACACTGTCATTGGACTCCAGGATTGTGAAGTGACAAATCAAATTTTTCTGTATGGAAATATGATTAATGGGTTTGGTTGCTGTCAAGATAACTTGCCTGCCTGCACTGTCCCAACTACAATACGAGACTATGGTATGGGATTTTTTTTTTTTTTACAGATCTTAGTCCAGGCCTCTTAGTTCCAGTGAAGAGCTAAATGCTTCAGAATACCAAGACCTTTTGGACAATATAATGCCTTCACCTTTGTGAGGGGTTTGAGGGGACCCTTTTATGTACCAGCATAGCTCCACTGTGATCCCGTAAGACATGGCTGGATGAGTTTGATATAAAATAACTAGCCCTTACACAGCTCTGACTAGTGGTGGCTGAACATTGGCCAGATCTGTCCACGAATGGGCGGATCGGACTTTTAAAGAAATCCGCCGTCCGCCTGTTCACGGACAGATTCGGAATCGCAAAAACTGGATGTGACGTCAGTGACCTACCTGGAACGCATAGTTCCTGGTTAAGGGAGCCGGATGTGACGCCACTGGCGTCACTTCCTGTTCTCGAGCCGGTTTTCACTAGGAGACCGGCTTCATGCCCGGTCTTCTAGTGAAAAAGATTCTTCCTCCGGCACGATCTCGCTGTTTCTGATCCTGCCTGAGGAAGAATAGGGATCTCCTTTTCGCCGGCGAACGGGGCGGGTCGAACACCTATACTATGTGTTCCATTGTAACTAGCTTCCCACTGCCAACTGCTCGCTTCCCATTTATATTATGTGTGCCATACTGCTAGCCGGCGAGAAGGAGGGCGAACATCCATGCTCGCCGCCGAACTGTGCGCCTAGAGGGCAGTTCGGCCATCATTAGCTCTGACCTCCTCTAAACACCTTTGGCATTACATGAAACAGAAATGACAAATTAGGCCTTCTCATCGAATATCAGAGTCTAAGGGTGTCCATAAAAGGGGTCGATACCCATTCAATCAATGAACCCTCAAATGCAGAGTGGTGACGTTATGATGATATCACCACGCTGTGCTCCAGCATTTGTCAATTAAACAGCAAACCAATGTGCACCACTTTGAGCAATTGATTTCCTCATCCCACATCCAAAATAATGGCAATCGAACAGGGACTTACCAATATGTTGATTCCCTGTTTCATCAAGCTTTCTCCGAGTGGGACTTGTTCGAAGAAAGGGTGAGCGCAATCGATTCCTGAACAATTGATCACCACATGCACGGTGATCGATTAAAAAATATGAAAGAGATATGAAAGATAAAATAAAAAATAATATACATAATAGAAAACATCCCATAGACAGAATCCAGCCTTTTGTAGAAACCCTTCTGGCGGAAGCTGCTCCACCAGATACGCTCCATATTAAAGTTTATGGATTTATAACAGGATACTATAAAAGGTCGTGTAGGTCATGTGTACCAATATTTTTTGTCCATAATGTGTATTACATTCCCATCTTTTACATTACCATGTTTATAGCTATGCTGCAGTGACTGGAAAGATCTTCAAGTAATTTGCATTCACTTACCAATAATAGATTTAGTTTTTGCAAGTTGCGCCTCTTAATAAAATTTGTTTGAAATAATAACACCAGACTACCTTCTAAGCAGTCTAACAAAGTGCACACTCCTGATCTTGCTATTATTCTGTGTTTGAAAGAAATTGACTGTATTTCAGGATAGATAACCTGCATCAATAGGGACTAATTGAACAATCAGAAAGTTGTTATAGGTTTTCTTCTAGCTTTTATAAACATGTTTGATTTTCAAGTGATTTATAAAGTCGAATTGAGTCAATACATGTTTTACATATGCTGTTATTGAATTTGCAATATTCAATATGCATTTGTCAAAGCAGTGAAATTATTATGGAAAGCTAACCAAGCACTTTGCTTCACCTTGTGTTCTACATCACTGATGATGTACAGTACATGTTTTCTAGGGTAAAAAATACTCACTAGGTAGCATTTTAAACAAATAACTTTGACATATTATATATCTTACCCATTAATTCTAATACAAAAATGAATAAATAATACAAAATCGAAAAATAAACAATAACTTGAAGTTTAGGTAGGTGAAACTCAACAATGTCAATATAATAAACAGGCAAGCAATAACCAACAACAACACTATAAAATAATTATACAAAAACATGTTAAAAAAAGTTGAATTGTGTAAATTGTAAAAATCACAATAGGCAAATAGCTCACCGTATATACTCAAGTATAAGCCGAGATTTTCAGCCCTAAAAAATGGGCATAAAGTGCTTCCCTCGGCTTATACTCGAGTCAGCTGAGGGGGGTCCACTCACCACACCTGAATCGCCATGCTGAATGCTTCAGACGGCAGCTGCGATCTGCGATCTCTCTAAGTTCCTTTCCTGTCAGCTACATGCTTCAGAAAATCAGCTGATGAACAATAACAAACTCTACACTGCCATCGAGTGGCCAGATACTACAATACTCCATAGTGTTCCAAAATAAGAATTGCCTTTCACAACCCATCCTGTAATTATAATAATCCTGTGTTCTCTTAAATTTATTGATGATGTGGCACTAAGATTCATCCTCTTTGATTAATTGCTAGGGGCAATGGTGCTTTCTCTATATTTTCTCATTTAGAAAACTCCACTATCTAACTGCATTTCCCACCTTTGGCTTATACCCGATGTCAATACGTTTTTCCAGTTTTTGTAGATAAACTTAGGTAACTCGGCTTATACTCGGGTCGGCTTATACTCGAGTATATACGGTATATAATCCCAGTGCCTATAAAAACTCTATTACATTTTAACATATCTTCCTTTACTTAGAAAGTGAGAAAGTAAGCAATAATCAATTTGCATGTGACAACTGATCAGATTTTACTCTAACATCTCTTTGCATTCACTCTATGCATTGCCAAAATAAATAAATAAATGTTCTAACTTTTCTATTCCAATTAAAGCAGAATATCTATATTGCAAAATGATCTCTGTTGCTGCCCTACATGTAATTGTCTTCCTTGTCTTTTACGTTCTTTTTATAGAAAATGCAGTATAAGACATTCTTATTAAGTCTCTCACAATAAACTAAAATGATTTTTGTTCATGTGAACTTGTGTTCAATTATGTAACACCTAATAATGTTAAGGGAAATTGAATGCAGTCATTGAAAAGAATGAATTAAACTGCCTTAACACATGAGTGGATAATTCAAGTGAATATAGCTTTACTAAATTAAATGACTGATGTACTCCTTTAGTAAGTCAGGTCCATTGTGCTATACCCTTCCTACACTCTGACTTCTCATAATAGTACAATTTTCAAAGGATACAGTGAAGGTTGGGTGGTTTGCATGAGTTTAATAAAGAAAGTTTCAATAGATTTTTCCTTAAGTTTGAACAGAATGTTGAAATACCAAAGTCACAAAAGAATTCCATTTATAACTTCAATCAAAATGTAATGTACAGAAAATTGTGGTAGGCACGTTTGGCATGTCGCAATTTTGTAGAACTAAGTGAGTAGGTGATAAAGCGCTTCTTTGTATGAATACATATCTAAAGTATAACCTCTTTTCATATTTAGCAGTTCTTATCTAGAAATCATCTTTATTAAGATCAGAGAGAACTGAATGGAAATAGACTAAATGTTCTGGGAAACACGAGGAATGATAATAGCTAAAACAGAATGATTAAGGTTTCTGAAATAATATTTTATCTGATATGAATGATATGAATGCATTTTCAAAAAGAGGGATTTTTCATATGTAAATAAGTTTACTAATACTAGTTTATCTGAAACATTTTCAATTTAGTCTAATCAGTACCTTTGCAATGACTGACGATGCCTGAAAGCAGATTTAGATGAAGGATAAGATTTTATTTTTCACACATTGCATTTGTCAAAGAATGTTTACAAAATACAATTCTTTGAGAGTCCAAGGGTAAAATGGTCAGACAACAGGGTGTCTAATGCAGTGGAACACATGGAATACAGGCAAAAATATGTCTAAAATGTTAAGGATTTGTGAATATTATCTGCATCAATCCCTCTTTTTATGCAATCTGTGAACAAAAGAAACACAATGAGGAATACTGTAACTCCATAATAATGTATCTATTTAGTTAACTGTAACCTGTTAAGACTAACCATAGGTGAAAGGCTATGATTTAATTGGACATTTCCAACATCTATGCATACAAACACGTGTAAAAACACATGTAAGCTGTTTAGCTGAAAGTAGACTTTAGACAGGTTTGTGGTCAAGGTGACGTAGATACCCTGGGCTACTTTGAACAATACACTGCAGCCCTACTGCTTAGCTTTCCTAACCTGTAACCGGACACTATAAAGCAAGTTGTGCATTGACAAGGTCATGTAGAGTCATATACTCTGTGTCAGACTGATTTAAGTTTTTAAATCCCTATTGTATAACAAGTGGTGCTTTTATATCTTCCCTTAGGTCTGAATAAAGATGAATTGATATGGGATGGTAAAGAAGCACCTTGGGGTTATTAAATAAACTCTGATCATTGTAAAATACATTTTTGGATGCATCAGGCTGGTAACAATACAGTGTGCTCTGACAGCAAACACCTAAATGCGTTAAACCAGAAGATGCAATGCCCTAACTAGAAAAGACTATGGACCAAGGGCTCTGCCATGAAAGCATCTGCCATGACATTGTGCAAAAATCGCACCCTTTAAAAACACTCAATCAAGCATGTTCTTGGGAAATATTGTTAACCCCCCATAACTAGTCTAATAATGGAAAATTTTCATTCTTGACACCCATTAGACCTAAAGAACAAGTGTTCAATAGACAAACATTTTAATGGCAATTAAATTAATTCTATTTACAGATTTGATTCCTTGAAAGTCAACAGTATCTTCCCCAGAATGGGCATTGTTTTATACAATTCTGTACTAAATTCTATGTCTAGAATAAGGCCTTTTGTGTTATCTAATTACAGTAGATAATATGGTATTTTAAAGGTTCAGTTTGAAATATCCTCTAATTGCATAGGTGAAGTACTGGCTGGGTACAGTGTTTGCAAAGCTACATCAATTCTTGGTTACATGGACCCTCTGCTTTCTTAGCTTATTAGTTTTTTAACTACCAAGTCATCTCCCTTGCTTAAAAAAAATTGCATTTAGAGCTTAATCCATTCTTATACTAGACATTATAAAAAAGGAGTTTCAGCACAAAATTACTCACAGCTGAACAATAAAACAGATCTATTTCCTGAATCATTGTAACAAATTAAACTTCTCCTTCCACAGATCTAACTGAAGAATTGCCATTTTGCTTCAATTTAATTAGTCTAAATATTTTTCATGCACATCTGTTTAACCTCCAGAGAATTCTATATGTGCATAATCATGATTTATAAATCTTATGAGTATTTGAAGATCGGACTAATCTGCTGCACAAAACGGAAATATTTATTGTTTACTGAATCTCTTGATTTTCAGATGCATTCAAAGTAACATGTATCATCATGACACATAGTATGACAGTTAGTAAGACGTTCAATACATTCATGCACTTTTTAGTAAATGTTTCTTAATCTTGCCATAAATTCAAGCACTGTTTCAGCACAGTTGCCTGGACCAAAGAACATTTCTACTTTTTGTTAAAGGCACTATTTTAGCGCATACAACAATTTTGAGCTTAGGCTGGTAAACAGGCTTAATTGTAACAACTGTCTTACAAAAGGTTGTAAACCTTGCAGACTCTGTATTTACTTTACTAAATAAATCCTAGAAGCAGGTATCTAAGGTTTGTTTCATAGGTTAGTTTCAAATGGATTCAGAGTGCTTTAAAAATGTATTCCAGGACTATAGTCCACCTAACCTACTTGGCTGTTTCCATTCCTGCTATAGAACCAACAAACAAAATAGCTCCACATTGAAAATGTTTGAAGGTACAAAGATTAACATAAGTAATTGTATTCATCTGCAGTGTATTGTATTATTGTTTTAGCTAAACAATTCATTTTAATTTTACCTTGAAACTAATAAACACAGGAAAAAGTGACAATGTTTGTGATAAAACAATATTCTGTGCCGGTGGTTATTACAGTTCAAATTGAAACTCTAAATTTAGAATCTAATATTTGTATCTGTTGTTTTACAGGAGAGACAATGCCATTAGCAACTTCAAATCACATTCTACTGAGATTCAATGCAACAAATGGTGCACCTGCCAGGGGATTTCATTTTGTTTACCAAGGTAACAGAGCTCTTTTTGTGCTTTTTCGAAAGTTATAAATATTTTGGTCAAAACTATTTAATATTCATAAGGCTGCCTTTATTAACTTGAGCTAAGAATTAGCATTTCTAAAATAAAATATTTCATTGGGATAAAGAATGAACTAAGGTAAGGAATATACACTGAACAAAAATATAAACGCAACACTTTCGGTTTTGCTCACATTTTGTATGAGCTGAACTCAAAGATCTGAAACATTTTCTACATACACAAAAGACCCATTCATTATCATTATTATTAGGGAATCAGATACCCCGGGACTTTTAAGGGCACAGGAATGGATAGAAAGAGGAAAGCAG
>CM070035.1:69883804-69898193 GCA_036250615.1 Ptychadena robeensis | reverse complement strand
CGTGGCACTATACCCCAAGGTATGACCAACCTAGGATCTCGTATTATTACCCTTTTCTCTCTCTATCATTATTATTATATAATATATTATTATATTATATATAATTATTATCTCAAATATTGTTCACACAACTGTCTATATCTGTGTAAGTGAGAACTTCTCCTTTGCCGAGATAATCAATCCCACCTCACAGGTGCTGAATAGACAGCATAAATATTGCCCAGGTGTGCCTTAGACTGCCCACAATAAAGGCCATTTTGAAATAAGCAGTTTGAGCCTACCAGAGCAGTTGCCCATGAAATTAACCCCACTAGCGCTTCTGACAGCTCAATCTCGTCCAGCACTTTCTTGTCAGTATTGCAGTTGATGAGATGGAGCCGTCCAGCTAAGCTCAGATCCCCGGCATTAGCACATTCTGTTCTGTGCTGTCCGGGGGGATCTGGTGCTCTACTCTAAGCTTGCCTCTTCACTGAAGCAAGCCGGCCGATGTCACCCCTCTCCCAGCCAAATTTGCATATGAATGTCCCACGGCCCCCCTGCGGGACATTCAGAGGGTCCCAAATGACATTGTATTGGATACAGTGATAACTGTATCCAATACAATTCAAAGTAAAACAAAAACAAAACACATTTCCAATTGTAATAAAAATTTTATTATAAACAAACATAAATACTGTTTTAAAATCTTTCATATCAAATAAGTATTCAAGAGATTTTATCATTCAAATGATACATTTTATAGATTTTTTTATGTACTTTTTTTTCTAATAATTGTGTGTTTCAAACATTATTATATTCAGGATGTCTATTAGACCCTTGTATGGACATAATTTTGGTAACAGGCCTACAACACAAAAAAATTCCATTAGAGTCTATGGTGCGCTTTTGGTACAGAAATCTGGACCTTGCAAGAGCGCTAGGGAGGTTAATGTTCATTTCTCTACCTAAGGTGCTTCAGAAACTTTGGCAGTAAATCCAACCACCTCACAATCACAGATCACATGTAACCAGACCACACATTTTCAGAGTGGCCTTTCATTGTGGGCAGTCTAAGGCACACCTGAGCAATATTCATTGTGGTCTAATCACACCTTTAAATTACTAGCTAGTCTAGCATTTGGCCAACTAGTGGGAAGGCAAATGGTAGATGTCCCATTGTGTTTATAGCAACATATCATATGAACAAAATGGGGAGAGGAAGAATGGCTGGGTTGCATCCAGCAATCATTTTCAGAGACTTTATGCTAAATAACTAGTGTTAATGTAGCAGATCAATTGTTTGGCAGATGTAATAGCCGTGCATACCATTAACTTCCAAATCCTTATTTATTACCCAAACATATACAGTATGTCTCATTTATATTGGTTATTAAGTATAGCGGAACCCAAGATAATGTACAACACGTGTGGCTGAAGAAATATCTGTAGGCATTGCTAAACCTTGATAAAATCCCATACAGAGGCAACTTTATTTTTTATTATCTATTAAAAGAGTATTTTAAGCTCCAGCGTTTGGCTTGCTGTTATTTTCTGCAATGTATGTTCCCTGAATAAACACACTAATCTGGCCTGCAAAGTCAATCATTATATACATCACTCTTTATTCTTGGTTGACCTTATTCTCTGCTCACTTTCCACTGGGCTGATTTCGATTTTGTTTCACAGCAGTGTGAAACATTTACTAAGGGATGAAAAATAATTACTGGAAGAGACAAGATTACTATATAACAATGTCCAAGGCCTATAACTAGACAACAATTAATAAAAGAGCGCTTAGCCTTATAATTTCTAATTTTTCCATGAGAGCCAAAAAATGAATGATCAAATTCCTTAGTAAACAATTATGATAGTAAGTCAATAAATATCAGAAAGAGTTGCCTGTGTTCCATTCACTCACATTCTAACATTCTTTCTTTTTATTGCAGTATTTTAAAAGAACACTTAGTGGTTTTCAGCCTAAATGTTACCTGAACTGTTGAAATAGTTCTTTGTACAACCTCTTATTATCCCTTTATAGAAGACAGGCATTAAATGCAGATTTGTCACCTAATACTAGCATATAAAGGAACATTCTGTTCACTGGCACTTCCCAAGGCAGTGCATTTCAGTGGACCCTATTTATATACAGCAAATACATTTGAAGTAGTTTTATTGCTGCGTTTGTTCACACTGCCTAATTGTCTAGATTCCCCTTGTCACTGGGAATAAAAAAAAAAAAAAGAGAAAAGCTAAAGCTAGGAATACACAGGTCGACTTTTGGCTGTGCTAAAATCTGTGCAAAAATCTGTGTATTCTGTTTTTAGAGCAGGATCAATAGTTCTCGCTTAAATATGTTATAAAACCCAGTTCGATATCCTTTACTTTGGATGGGGACCAAAGTATCGGCCGGGCTGTCTGCTAGCTGCCAAAAAAATCTTGATTTTGAGCTGTGTATCCCTGCCTTAAATTCTAAATTGTTGGTTGTCACCAGCAACTCGAGATGGTCGAAATTTGAACTAGCTGAATTTATGAGGTAATTGCAAAATCCTAAATATGATAGTATCACTTAAATTGCTGCAGATGTAGGGAAGGGTTGTGAGACTATCACAAAAAAATTGGTTTATTGTCATCACAATTTACTAAATACACATAAACCAATTGACTTTGCCAACGGCATTTATTGACATATACTCTGTAGCCTAGCAGATCCACACTTTCTCTAAAAGGGTCCACTAACAGAAATAAATGGTAAAGGAAAAAACACTGAAATACCACAGAACATTACTTTACTGCCCCACAATTTATTAAATACACATAAGCCAATTGACTTTTTTCATGCAATTTTTTGACGTCCTTATTGAATTACTTATTGTGGGCCCAATTTGGTGTCAATTTTATAGCCTCCTTCATTTTGGTCAACCAATTTCAACATTTGTATAGTCATAAGTTTGCTTTTACTTTAATAGTAGCTCATGCAAAACCTACATGTGCTTAAACAATACATATGTTGCAACAACTCAGCCCATTTCTAAAAACAAACAACAATTTATTAAAGTGGCAAACATTCAATGGGGAGACTTGATTGCACACCAGATGTCTTCAGGATTTTTCTTATTCACTAACTTGTTCCATCTCCCTAATGAGAGAAAGATGACAAAACAAACATTACAGTGATTTTAACCCTATACTCCATAAAAAAGTTAAGGGTGTTTGTGTACTAATACATTTGCCAGAATTGCTAGTGCTCTTGTAGTAAGTCAGACACCCAATGGTACTTCTACTACATGGAAGATTATTGTATATTACTCACACCTCTTAGAACACTTACTATAATTCAACATCATATGTGATTGATTACTGACCTTAATCCATGTTACCCACAGGAGGTATGTTTGTAAGTCCTTAGATGTAGTAGAGTGTTGTACCGTGTATTAGCCTGAAGAAGGGATCTGCGATATCCCGAAAGCTTGCTTCTCTAATGACTTCAGTTAGCCAATAAACGGTATCACTTAAACTCCAAACTCTCTATATAAGTCCTTAGATGAAAATGGTACTGTGAAAGGCAGAATATTTCTCTGCAAAGTTACACATTCCTAGATAATAAAACTATGAAACTAAAGCAAACCTGTACACAGCATGTTTTCTTTTAAGCCAAAAGGCAACTTTTATTTTGAGTGTGGCTGAGCAATCAGTTTTATATCTCTATTGCTGTGCAGTTGATTGAAAGAAAATTGCAGTACAGACTGCAATTTTAAGCGCCAATGGAAATTTTTTAACAGAAGAGTTTAGAAAGACACAGGAAAAAGTATTTATTTTGAGCCTGAACTTTTGCCATTTAACACTTTTTGATGAGAACATCAGGTGAATACTCCTGTTACAAAACTCACAACTATGCAGGCACTAAAAATGCTAAATTTGAAATTGCTTTCCCTTCATTTCCTTTAACACATCCTGTAATTATGTTCTGATCAACAAAAGAAATATTTTCAGGCGTGTGTACCTTGCTAGATAATGTTCTTGTACTACCTTCTTATACATTGTGTTCAGCATTTGAAATTTAAATAGATTATTGAGGAAATTGGAACTTCATCAGTGGTGTAAGGCAGTAGATTAGTTTGCCGATTTCAGTGCTAAGCAATGCATACGCTTGCAAATGACCAAATTTTATATAGTTCTATGATTTGCTAATGACTTCATAGTTCACGAATTGAGACTGCATTAACATTGTAAAGTATCTGCTGATCTCTAATTGTTATAATTTGCAGTGTGTATGGATTATTAGTTCAGTGCTATAGGTTTTAAACCATGTTTTATGATTTGAAATGTCTAATTTTTTTCTCCTTAATGTAGCTGTTCCACGCACCAGTGACACCCAGTGCAGTTCTGTTCCTGAGCCAAGATACGGCAGAAGAATTGGTTCTGAGTTCTCTGCAGGCTCTGTAGTTCGATTTGAATGCAACCCAGGATACCTACTTCAAGGTTCTAAAACGATACGATGTCAGACTGTCCCAAATGCTCTAGCACAGTGGAATGACACTGTGCCTAGTTGTTTAGGTAAATGATTTTTATATAGAAAAAAGCTAATCAACCCATTTGCTGTAGAGGGCTAATTTTACATTGTGATTCTGTCAATTCGTTTTATATTGGCTTTACAAATGGGAAATGGCATTATAATCATTGTCGTTTGCATGTGAATACATTTGCATTAGTGATGTTGCCTAATAAAATGATTGCTATGTTGCACAGCCTTGCTAGACTATGATAACCACTGTATATTAGGAACTGACTTTATAAATCATCAGATGATGTACAAATCAATCCAATACACTCTAGACTCAGCACTGTTTAATAGACAGTGTAAGGAAATCGTCTCAGAAAAGAATGTCAATGATGTCTTTTCATAATGAAAATTACCTTTGAAAGACTGCCTTATCTAGAGCATTCAGTTGCCACATATTAATAAAGGCAAATAAGTCCTTTATTGATTTTCTCTTATTAAGAAAGTCTGGATCACCAGCGAGAAACAGGATCTTTAAGAAACATGCATGGCTAAAGCTGGCCATACACCTGCAGGATTCTCTGTCAGATTTCCTTCAGATCAGATCAGATCTACCAACAACCATGTAGTATAGTGACCTCCCTGATACAATACATAGTGATTGGAAGGTGTAGAAAGGTCCTCCTATTACATGGTTGTTGGTAGATCTGATCTGATCTGACGGAAATCTGACAGAGAATCCTGCAGGTGTATGGCCAGCTTAAGACAGCTTTATTCCAATTATGTTCTTAAAGCAACGTTGTCCTAAGATACAAAATAAAAACTCATAAACTCTTGGGCTGAAATTATCTGCAATCTGACTTCATGTGATGTCACAGTAAATTTGGTTTGTCCAATCTACCCTGAGATGACAGACAGTGGGATATTATCAGAGAGGAAAAGTGTTTTTCTTTTGTTTAAAACCACAGCAAAGATACACTTACAATTTTAAGCCTGAAGAACTTAACATGATATCGCACCCTTACTTTTGTTGCAGAAAATACCTGGTATTATCTATCCATTGATAGGGCAACAAGCCAATAACAAAAATAAGCCTTGTATCTAAAATACTGTCAGTTATTTTCCTTTTGTTAAAAGCAAATAACAAAATGCTCCTGGCTTCATAATGTGCACAAATACTGTCACCCTATCAAGTGTGATCGATTACAAGTGTTATTTTCATCTTATTTTTTTAGTTAATACGTTTCTAAAGAAACAGCAGACATTAGATGAAAGGAACACTGCTTTGCCAATCAGTTATAGACCAGGTTGTACTGTACGTCTCATTGGTGGCAAGCAGAAGTAATAATATCCAACCTAAACCTAAACCATTCAGAATAAATATTCTCAATTCTGCATAGTATGCTGAAATATGTTTATTTATAAAATTCACATAACCCTGTCCTCTCCACCTTATTATCATTCATCCATATTTAAAAAATCAGTTGATAATCAAGACCTTGGGGGCATAGATTTAATGAATTAATACTGGACAAAGGGAATGCAAATATGTTTTAAGTAGACACCAAAAATTTTCCAATCAAAATACTTCTGGATAGATAATAAACACAATAATTGTCTGCCATGGGCTTTTTGTTAAAGTAGTATAGGAGTATATTGTAAACATTGCTCTCACTTTATCTTGACTTGTACAAACCTCTTTAAACACCTACTTTTTATGTTCAGCAAAAAAAAAATTGAAATCGTTTCTTAGCAGTGCAATAAGTATTATGGTGGTCCTCAGGACACAGATAATTTGAACAGAGACAATCAATATATTTTAAATCCTTTTACGGCTGCCCAAAGGTCAAATCAATATTAATAAATGGAAGACAAGCAAACCAGATGAAGGTTTGTCACTACATGATACAATTAAATGACAGAATGTTAGGTAAAGAAAGAGGAGGGGGTCATGACTGAAAAAAAAATGGTTTAAAAAGAAAAGTGTTTGATGCAATGCTAGAGATTTAATATAAAGCTAAATATGGACAAATAACATTTTATCTGAGCCCCTTCTAGAGATATTGACATTGTAACTTATCCTGAACCAAGCTGTAGGGGAATCTTTCAATCCCAATTACACATTGTACCTTATTTCTGAGAGACTACCCCTTACTTCTGTTATATCTCTTGGAAAAAATAAACATGGTATGAGTAAAAACAAGGATCACAGCCCGGTGAAAAAAATTAACCATTTATTTAAGAATTTGTACAGCATACTACCTTATTTCAGTTGACTTTAGCTAGAATTATACTGGTGACATATTCCATGTCTTATCCCCTGTTGAATATGCAAAAACATTTGTGAATGGGAACAATGATTGTGCTTTCCTTTAATGCAGTGCTTGGTGTCTGAGTGACCAGTCTCACAACAAACATATTCGTGTATACTGTCTCTAAATATTTATATGTCTATGATGAATTTATACAATTCTGTTTTTTAGTCCCTTGTAGTGGGAATTTTACAGACAGAAGAGGGACAATATTGTCCCCTGGCTTCCCTGAACCTTATGGTAATAGCTTGAATTGCGTTTGGAAAATTATTGTGGCTGAAGGATCAGGAATTCAGGCAAGTATAAAAAATAAATGATTTAATTAATGATATGTGTGGTCTTAGCCACACTTAGGTATTTGTTTAAAGCATCCTTTTTACACAGAACAATTGCCAGTACCAACCTATAAGGATGCCAATTTTTTATTATTTTCCTAAGAATGCCACCATTACCCTTTTATAGATTTTACCAAAATCCTAGTATTCACAGATTTTCTAATCTTGATATCTGCACACCAATTGTTATAGTCTGGGATGCGTTTGTGTGGACTTAATGTTGCAGTCTGAGGATTCATTAGGAGAAAGAATCATTGGCATCTGATACCATATATATGCTGCTTTAACCTCCTGGGCCTTTTTTTATGCCACGAAAAGCTGCTGTCTGGGCAATCGTGGTGGAGTACACTGTACTCCACCGTGATACCCCGCCCTCAGCCCCAGCTCTTTACACAACACTGGCGATGTGTGCAAGGAAAAGCAACGCCCTTGGAGGTCTATGGCACAAACGCTGCAGGCTCACAGAAGACTGGCTATTATGCCCATCCAAGATCAAACTGCATCCATACTGGCTTAGGGTGTAAGGCAAGGGAGGTTAACTAAAAAAGAGTTTGTTTTACTTTTGTTGGTTCATATACTACTATGGTTTCTAAGAGTAAATGCTTAAGTAGTCCGTACATACCAATGGCATTTAGAGTAACTCTCTTTAACTTTTTACAATTCACTGCAAAAACCCTAATAGTTTAAATCCAAAATATCTGTACTTACTTACCGAATATATAACTGTACGTGCGTACTTACTGAATGCATCTTGGCTATGTGTAACCTCCCTAGCGGTTGAGACGAACCTACGGGTCGTCTCAACCGCAGGGGAAGCCGGCATCGGGGAGACCCGATGCCTCCCTGGAAAGCTGCAGCGATTGTCTTCATCGCTGCAGCATCTCCGGGGTTTCGGCACCGCCCCGATCGCGTCACGGTGACAGGGGGCCATAGATCTCCATGTTAATGGTGGAGCGCCGGCTTTCCCTCTAACGCAGCTGTTGTCAATATTGACACCAGCTGTGTGAAGAGCAGCGGCGGGAGGCAGGAAATGACACGCAGTACACTGTGTGTACACTGCCTCGATTGTCCGTACCGCGCCGTTATAAAAAGGCGTGATACAGGCAGTGCGCTAGGGGGGTTAAATTGCAATCTATGTTAAAATCAATTAACTAGGAGCAAATATAAAATATTTAACAGTTTTTTAAAAAGTTTTTAGTTGTGCCAGTCATTCAAGGTTAACATTGAACCTGGCAAAAATATACAAAGTCAATAATGTAAATAATGGATTCAGATTGTAAATTAACCGCCCTAGCGGTCAGGACGGCAGCATCTCGTCCAGCGCTGCTACTGCTAGTATAGCACTGGACAAGATGCTAGCACACATCGGGGCTCCGGGAGCGCATACTCACAGTTCTGCGCTGTCCCGGTGTCCCCGATGTCACAGGCAGGCTGGCAGCTCCTCCGTCTCTTTCCCCCCCCTCCAAGTGACGTTATGATGTCACATGGGGGGGGGGGTGGTTGGGGTTAGATTTGAAAAGTAAATTGCATGAAAGCAGTTTTCTATGAAGAAAACTGCTTTCAATGTGCACCTATGTACTAAACATCGCCCAAATAAAGTCACTGGTGCCCCAGATGTGCCTATTTGCAGTAACCTTCTCTTCCCTGGTGTGATTTCAGAGAGGGTTAACTGCATTTCACATAATTGTTTGTTTCAAACATTATTATATTCAGGATGTCTATTAGACCCTTGTACGGACATATTTTGGGAAGTTACAAGCCTACAACATAAAACATTTTTTACAATTCTAAAGTTTATGGTGCACTTTTGGTACAGAAATCTGGACCTTGTATTGCTCCCACAACCCTTGTTTACATCTCCAACAATTTTGGTGCTGATATAATTTTCAGGGGCTTTGCCATTAGGCTCCATTTCAATGGTGTCCGATACCATAAGTTTTCAACGCTTTTTGAATGCACTGTAAAAGCACCCATCAACTTTAATGAATGTGTTTGGGGGGGGGGGAGAGCACACTGAATACACATGGTATGTAACGCCATGGTAATGGAGCCTAACTAAAATATTGTGTGCACATTGCATGAACATCTCTATTTAGGAAGAGGTCCCAATTCATAATATAGAGCATCAAACAGAAGATAAGCTACTCTGACTGAGTACGGTGAGGAATGCTCTTTAAATCCTTTTAGACAGAGGCAAACATTTAAATTAAAACATTAAATTAACCCTTCTATTTTTTTAGCATTATAGATTAATAATTTACAAAATGAATGGAGCTGTGTTACGCTGAGTGCTTGCCTTGGCCTTAATTAAAGTAAATAATAATACAAATTTTATGTGTGACTATGTTATATCCCATACAATAAACATACTAATTAATGTCAGTTTCTTTAACAGATACAAGTGTTAAGTTTTGCAACAGAGCACAACTGGGATTCTCTTGAGATATATGATGGTTCAGATATGGCTGCACCAAGACTCGGCAGTTTTTCTGGTAAATTTACATTAAACCTAATTTATTTGTTTTTAATGTAATATGCACATTTTGTCTGTACCCTTTGCATGTTGTTGTTTACCATTAAATGCTATAAAATAAGGATAACTATAAAATCAAAAGTTGATGCTTGTTTTCTCCTTTAAAACCACCACAAACATTTATCTGTCACGATTGCTGACATACTGGAAATAGGAAATCGTAACATTAAATAGAAAAACCTTCAAAGAATGTTTGTTGCTGAAATGTGAAGGAAAGAAAACTATTTTGCAGTTAGTCTATTGAAGATGGCAAAAAGTAGGAAAGTGACCTACATATAACTGGATGATAAGTATAACGCTTAGTTCTTTAAAAACTGATCCCAGGTGCTATAAATATATAAATCTTAAACAAGCAAGTCATCTTTTCACTAAATTTTCAGACACAGACCCAAATATGCTTGCCCGAATAGATACAAAATGATTAACATATGCATATTTAATTTCCCATCCTGATTATTGACATTATTTACTTTTTTTGTGTTTGCTTGCCACCCACTGGGTTTTCATCACCAGCTACGACACCAACAGTTCAGCAATTTGTTCTTTGCACTGGTGACCTGTCGCTTTAATGGCTACATTTTAAGTTCTTACCTATAAATCCTTCAAAAGCACTAAACATCCCTAGCTTTTCTCCCTTATGTATGCTTATACTACAAAGTGTGCTTCTAGACCTGCAAATGATCTGTTGTTGTCATCCTTACTTGTTACCAATTCCAGCTTTTACATCTGAGACTTCTCTAAAATACTCTTGATAGCTTATTTAGACTAGTGATTCATGTGTTTGCTGGAAATATACCTCTTTAGGAAGTCATGTCATATTCTAAACCATGCTTTACTTTTGGATGCTTTGTACAATAATATCTCATGAGAACAAAAGCCACAGCATAAAAATATGATAATCTTTTGATAACAAGGGTTGTTCTACTAAGGCACAAAACAGAATCATGGATTTTATTTTTATGTATAAAAATTAAGGCTTGAATTACAGTAAAAAAAAAATTCTTTACACCTTCATTTGAAAGTAACCTCCTATGCATTGCATACCTTTCACACTTGCATGCGTTGTGTTAAGCAGTAATGCATAATGCACTGTAGCATGCATTTTTATACCACAGCGCAAGTGTCTTCCATAAACTAGTATTGAAAGTATAACGCAGCGGTGTTTTGTTTTGTAACAATGTATGCGTTAGTGCAGTGTGGAAGGGCATTTCAACAGTTTATTAAAAAAATTGGACTGTAAAAAGTCACAAATGCCAAAGAAGCCTAAGGGCTTGTTTCCACTTAAGAGGAAGCTTGCGGTTGTCCACGGCGCGGATACATCCGCGCCCATTCTGTTCAATGGGCTCGTACCTGCCGCGGTCAGGGGGGCGGCTGAGGCGCGGTCCGCCACTCAAAAACTTGGTTCACCGCGTTTTTGAGCGCAGTCCGCACTCTTCCGCGACCGCCCACCCCTGACCACGGCCATAGAGGTGAATGGCCGCCGCTAAAAACCGCATGAGATGCGGTTCTTATCGGCGGCAATCCTGCCGCCGGCTTCCACACAAGTGGATACAAGCCCTTATGTGGTTGTTTAATTAAACAGTGTATCCGGAAAGTATTCACAGCAAAGCACTTTTTCCACATTTTTTTATGTTACAGCCTTATTCCAAAATGGATTAAATACATTTTTTTCTCAGAAGTCTACGCACAAAACCCCATATAGACATGGGAAGCATCGGTGCATAGCCAAGATTCCTCCAGAGATGTTCAATTGGATTAAAGTCTGGGCTCTGGCTGGGCCATAAAAGGTCATTCACAAAGGTGTCCCGAAGCCACTCCTTTGGTATCTTGGCTGTGGCTTGCTTAGGGTCATTGTTTTGCTGAAAGATAAACTGTCTTCCCAGTCTGAGTTCAAGAGTGCTCTGCAGCAGGTTTCCATCCAGGATGTCTCTGTACATTGCTGCAGTCATCTTTCCCTATATCCCAACTAGTCTTTCAGTTCCTGCCACTGAAAAACATCCCCACAGCATGGTACTGTAGATATGGTATTGTCCTGGTGATAAGCAGTAATCTTTTTCTCATCAGACTAGAGAGTTTTGTTTCTTATGGTCTGACAGTCCTTCAGGTGCCTTTGGACAAACTCCAGACAAGCTGCCATGTGCCTTTTACTAAGGAGTGGCTTCCGTCTGGCCACTCTTCCAGCCCTGATAGGTGGATTGCTGCAGAGATGGCTGTCCTTCTGGAAGGTTGTCCACTCTACACAAAGGACATCTGGATCTCTGACAGAGTGACCATTGGGTTCTTGGTCACCTCCCTGACTAAGGCTTCTTTCCCTTAATCGCTCAATTTAGAGCTGGCCAGCTCTAGGAAGACTCCCGATTTTGCATTTCTTCCACTTACGGATGATGGAGGCCACTGTGCCTATTGGAACCTTTTTCTGTAATCTTCCCCAGATTTGTGCCTCAAGGCAATCTTGTCTCAGAGGTCTAAAAACCATGCTTTGTTTGTGTTGTGACGTAAACTGTCAACTGTGTAGCCTTATGCTATGTCTTATATAGACAGATGTGTGCCTTTCCAAATCATGTCCAATCAACTGAATTTACCACAGGGGACTCTAATTAAGCCGTAGAAGCATCTCAAGGATGATGCACCTGAGTAAAATTTTGAGCTTCATGACCAAAGCTGTGAATATTTCTGTACATATGCTTTCTCAATTTTATAATTTTTTATACATATGCCAAAATCTCAATTAAACTCTTTTCATGTTGTCATTATGGGGTTTTGTATGCAGAAATTCTGAGGAAAAATATATTTAATCTATTTTGGAATAAGGCTGTAACTTAACAAAATGGGGAAAAATTATGAACTGTAAATACTTTCCGGTTGCACTGTATATGTATAAATGCCTCATGCTGATTCACCAGCCAAAATGCATGTCGACAGTTAACTGAATTTCAACCCATTGGTAATTTAATTAAATATCAACAGTAATCCAAAAACAGGGCAGTAAAGGGTCATATTAGAGAATATATTTACCCAACTGCAAACTGATACCAAATAGGTTGTTTACAGACATCCCCCTACGTATTCCCTACATACAGAGGTAAAGGTAAGAGTGCAGAGGGAGGAAAAATTTTCAGTAGTATTTATATAAACTTTTTTTTAGATCCAAGCAAGACAATTGGTATTTGATTCAGACATAAAACCTTAAGGCTAATAATGTTCATATGCATAGTTTGTTCTAAGTAAGACATTCATAAATTATTAACATTGATATATTACAGAATAATGTAATTCCAATATAGTTTCTAATATCCAACTTTTATGTTTGATATCATATTAAAATAGATTTGAAAATTGTACCAAACTTTACTTTAATACATTTTTCAATCCATACTACCTTCAGCACTGCCCACTTTGTACAAAGCCTACCTTCCTCTGTGTTCCAGTAGTCTAAACTCTGTTAACTTAACTGCTCTGCACAATTTTTTTAAATGCACATCAGTGCCTATTCCCCATTTATTTCTATTTTTATTTCTGCTGGATGGCTTGAGGGCACCATGAGTATGGCTCGTCAATAGGAATGAATTGGAATAGAAAAATAATCCGGTTGGGACCTTTAACTTTACTTTTACCTTGCAAAGGCTTTGCAGTGAAGATCTCTGGAAATGTTAGGTAGTGAAATAATTTTGCAGGTAGGCTCCCTTCGGAGGATAGTGGATTTATTTTAAAGACAGTTATATACTCCAATGTGCTGAGATAGGAAAGATGGATATCTTTTTGCACGAGAAGACAAACCATATGTCCTTGAGACAGCATTGTGTACAGAATACATTTTAAACATTTAAGCTTGGAATAAAACATGAAAAGGATAAAACAACCAGTAGATTTTCGTTTAGTGATTTGTTACTCTTAGAGGGATTTCACTTTACTTAATTTCCCAGGTAAAGGGAATACTTGAAACTAGTGAAGAAAGAGATCTCTAATGGATATACCAACAGCATTAAAAAAACACCCTTTATTAATATAGTAGAGAAGAGTAAACTATGGTTGCTGCTATCTTCACAGTAGAGATTACATTCTAGTTCTGACCCAATTTTTGTCCAGTAAAAGAATAACAAAGGTTTAGCTCCTGACTAAATGTAAATCAAATTAGTTCTGGAATTCTGGAAGTTCTGGAATTCTGCTTAAGACCTTTTCCAGCCTCCACAACTATAAGAAATATGAATAGCAAAAATCAACCCCCTTATTAACATCAAGGTACCACACCCCAGATACATATAAAAATATAGGAAATATAGAAAAAAAGGTTCTTGATAATTATTAGTCATGGCCGAACATCAGGCGGATCGGACATTAATAAACCGAACCACCATTATTAGTGCCCATACGGGGTTCGATTTTGTGCACATTCGCCGCGGTTGTTCATTTGTTTGTCATTTGTTCCTTGATCTAACAGATAATTGAACAATAAACTTTTCTAACATGTCCGCAAATCTGACACAGCCCCATTACAGCCAGCGCTGCCTGACACACAGCTCAGAACCGGGAGTCAGGACACAGGAAAGAGGGCAGAGCCAAGCACGTGTTGCTGTGTAGAGAGAGAGGAGTGCCCCCTTCTTGCAGCCATGCTGTGTCCCACCTTCAGCTTTGCCTGTCAACAGCTTTCAGCCGGTTTTGAGAGGTATTTTCCTATGGAAAATACACAGAATGAATGCTGGATGACTCACAAAGCTGCTTATTTTATGGTGGG
>CM070035.1:69850987-69870643 GCA_036250615.1 Ptychadena robeensis | reverse complement strand
CTCTCCTTGCTATGCTATAGGGGGTGGGATGGTCCGTGAGGTGGGGGGTGCTGATTGGCTCGATTATGTTTGCTGACTGTGACTCACAGGGTCAAAGTTTCTTCAATGCAAAAAAATCACTAGTTGCAGCCTGATGGTATACTTGTTTCATTCTTATGGGGGGTGTTTTTTTTCTGATCTGGCTGCACGGGGGGGGGGGTGCCGTGGAGGGCGCTGCTGCCGGGCTGCACTGGTCTGGCTGCATCACTGAGCAGCAGGGATTCTGTCAAGAAGCTTGTTTTCTTGTTAGATGATATCAAAGCAATTGCCGGCTAAAATCTCCTGAGGAAGCAGAATTTGCGAAACGCGTCGAGATACTGTCTGGCCACAAACATCGATTTATGTACTATTGTTATGTGGTTGATGTCGTGCCTTAAAAGTCCCGGAGTGGAATCTCCATTTTTCTTTGCTTTTTTTCTCTTCACTACATCAACAGCAATTTTGGTGATGAAATCATTTTCAGATGCTTTGCAATCAGCTCACAAAGTCAGCTATCATCTGATCATCTCTAGTGATATGTGATATATGTGATATTTTCAGTTTCATATTTCATAATAAATTGTATCTTTATTTATGGTGCGCTGAAAATTAATGAGAAAACTAATGTAAATGATTGTACCATCAGGCTACAACAACAAATCAAAAAGGAGTCTTAATACTTTATACAACCACTAGATATATTATGGAGCAATTTATTTAACATAGCAGGTTTCTTGAAAATCGGCACTTGTACATGTGCATATTACAAATGCAATGCATGGTACTTTCCCCAGCATCTCCAATATTCGAGATTACGAAGACATAGCAGTATATTCGAGATCTTTTCTAATTCTCGATGTGCTGATATTCGAATATTCCTGATCCATAGTATTATTAAATAGTATGCACATATTTAATAGTATACAAACAGTAATGTGTAATAAAGTGTGTAAAAAGAGTATTGTTCTAACAAACACAGAGCAAATACTGTCAAAATGTACTTGCTGTTTAATACACCCCACCCCTTGACCGGTTAGATTTTTATAGCTATTTATAAATGCATGACTACAATACATATACTGTATGTGCCACAGTAAATATTTCCCCAATTTTCCCTCTTTTGTACTTGTTCTACAAAACTTGGGGGAGGCTCAGTATTTTATATATTTAAAAATTACCAGTGCTCCGTTATGTAGACAATACACTGGATATTTTACAAATTACACATTAATCAGTTAAGAAAGGTCAAGTGAACCATCTTAGTCTATGAGTCATTACATGTTTTGCATTTTCAGGATCAGATAGATAAATTCAATCCTGAGAATATAGATTTATGATCGCCATTGAGCAACATGTTTCAGAAAAGGTCACTTGAGATTTTTGAGGCAGTTCTAAAGAAATGTATTTATGGCATGAGAAAACAAAGTAAGATGCTTTAGGAAGAACTAGACTTTTGGTGTTCACTATCATGAATACTAATAACTATGCAAACTGAGCTGGCCTATTTTACTGTCATTTCGCAAATGTAAAATTGCATGGTGGACTTGATATGTTAGACAGTAGAGGTTATTAAATAAGCCACAGAACCTCTGATTTACCTTAAATCACTATACTTTCAGTAGATATTGTTTACAATTATGAAGATGATCTATACTAAGTTCATTCAATGTCAACCTAAAAGAAAGTGTATATATAACCTGCATACAGACTGTGGTGGATGAAAAACAAGTATAATAATAAGATGCTAAAATTGCAATGTATAAAGCAGTCCAATATAAAATGTTTCAGTAAATGTAATCTGAGTAATCTCAAAAAACACCATATAGAATATTTTGGGTTTATATATATATCATTTTGTAACAGGATGGGCTGTAAGTACAAATGTATTGATCCCTTTTTATATTGCCTTGGTAGTAATCATTAGTGATGAGCGGCATAGGCAACATTCGTATTCGCGGCATGCCGCGAATTTTATGGAAAACATTCGGAAAATATTCACATTCGGCAATATTCGTTTTTTTTTGTTATTGCGAATATCGGCAGTTTATTGCGAATTTCGCGCGCGCAATATAGGTTTAACATGGTGCGAATTTTTATGCGAATTTTAAAAGTGACGATTTTCGCAATATTCGCATCACCCCAATATTCATTTAAAAATCTGTTGATGGTGTTGCTAAGCTCTTGTTGCAGCCTTCCCATTCGTCCACTCACATTGAGAGGGAAGTGTAATGGATAAAAAATACCAAATATTTGGAATTGCGAATATTCGGCAATATATTCACCATCTTCGCGAATTTCCGAATTGACGATATTCGCGATTAATATTCGGAATCCGAATATTCGCGATCATCACTAGTAATCATGTTATATAGTCCCTATGAGCTCATTAACATAGTCAAGGTGTAGTTCGTTCACAATTCTTTAAGAACACTGCAGGCCAATAAATATATATATATACACAAAGTCTACATAAGCATCCTTCAGTATATATAATGATATTTGAACGTGTACATTGAGGTTTAAAAGAATCACAGCATCACGGTGTAAACATCCAGTAATTCCTTGCAATGCCAATATATAGGGTGTCCATACATAGACAGATGTATCACAGGGAATGACAAGACATAAGTGAAATGTGCTTTGCTTGTCTGATTACAACTTTGTGTAACCTGACATGAATTACACTATGCTTTAATACCGTTAAAAGAAATTATGGTTTTCTTTTCTGTTTGGGACATAATGGTCCTAAATAAGGTTGCAGAGATGTTAGCTATGTACATGGGCTCTTGATGATCAACTCAAAGGTGGCTGAAAATGTGTAAGCTGCCCAACAGTAACAATTTTGCTCATGTGTGCTTTGCTGGGCCGTTTACCCTTTTCTTACCTACATATTGCCAAGAGGATTTTGCCGCATCCTTGCCTTCTGTTGGGAAGATAGATAGTATTGGTAAAGGGTTAACCAATCTAATAATATAATTTGAGATCTATAGCAGGGAAACCACTAAGGTGAGTATGATTTCTTTGATGGGTGCATGATTTGTTTATGAAAAAAAAATATGAAAAATATGGAATCAGGGTTTAACCCACCTAGCGTTTCTGACGGCTCCATCTCGTCCAGCGCATGTCCAGGGGCGGCGTGAGATTCAAATGTAAATTGCACTAAAACAGTTTTCTATGCCCCCATTTGAAGTTTATCCTCTCTACCCTGGTGTGATGTCACCAGGTTCATCATACCAGAGGAGAGAGGGTGCCAAAGGGAATTGAACTGGATACAGTGATAACTGTATCCTATACAATTCAAAGTAAAAAGTGTAATAAAAATTTTATTAAAAACAAAACATAACTATGAATACATACTGTTTTAAAATCTATTATACAAAATAAGCATTTTAGAGATTTTATTATTCAAATGATACCTTTTATTATGTGTTTTTCAATGTATTTTTTTTCTACGTAATTGTGGATTTCAAACAATATGATATTCAGGATGTCTATTAGAGCCTTGTACGGACATATTTTGGGAAGTTACATTATCCTGCCCCCATGTGTTCTCATTGATGATGTTGGGGTATAAATAGATTCTGTTCCAAGTCAACTTTGCCCAGTCTTCAGAACTCATTCCTTTTCTTTATCTGCTAGTCTCATGTAATCAGAATACATACAATTTGGTACCTAAAGTATGATAACTGACACATTTGTTTTGGCAAAGGTAAAACCTTCTGGGGCATGGTCATTTATTGCTATATTTATGTGTCTATGTTATATGTGTCTTCAACAGCTGTCGGCCTTACTGCCTGTCCAGAACCATTTGTGCCAATGAACGGTATTAAAAATGGAGATCGTTACATGGTTAATGATGTAGTCTCTTTTCAGTGTGAACCTGGCTACACATTGCAGGTAGGTAGGTCGACTTAGTAAGTCTTCTATTACATAATTGCAATTAGACACAACACAAATGTTTCTTTTTCTGTTTAAGTTTCTTGCTTTGCTTTCTTTTTTGTTTTTTTGCCTTGCTGTACATGTGTATTGAGAGAGAGTTTATAGAGCCAATACATTTCTTCTTAAATCAACAGGGACATTCCCACATTTCCTGCATGCCTGGGACTGTACGGCGTTGGAATTTCCCTTCACCCCTTTGCATTGGTAAGCATACAGGGCAATTTTATATATATATATACACTGTATATGGCTGTGTGATGAGTTATTTTGAGGGGACTGCACCTTTACATTGCTTTTCAAGCCTTTATTATCTTCAATGATGCCCCATGAAAATATATTATAAACTATTTACCACAATGTGAGTGGTGTACTCACATTTGCGAGGTACTGTATATACATATAAAATATGTAAACACTTTTATAAGAATAACCATTGCTGAAGTCAGAATAGTACCAGCTGGACCATCATTCACAACTTCAGATAGTGTACTTGTTCAAAGCACTTCTTCAGTGTGAATGTTGGTGAGTGCTGTTTTTTATCAGCTCATGTGAATGGCAAATAGCCAATAGTGGGCAACAATTACCAGCATGGTATTGTTATTTATCGAGATGCATTTTTCAAGCAGTGTGTCACAGCTGCACATGTTGGGTAAAGTGCTGCTTTATATTAAGATGCATATACATATTGTATGCATTGACATGTTGTACACATAGAGTGAGTGAAAAAACAACAGACTTACAACAAAAAACATTAACAGGCCCACATCCTTTCTCAGAAGATGATTCAATACTTGATGGCATATTCAAAAGTCAGACGTTTTTTTAAATTGAACTGGTATCTATATCAAAATGTTTGACACAACTTATATATAATTTACATTTTGTTCCCTATTAGCAAAGTGTGGGGGAACATTGATGAAGATGGCTGGAGTAATCCTGAGCCCTGGTTTTCCTGGAAACTACCCAAGCAACTTGGATTGCACTTGGAAAATTTCATTACCAGTTGGTTTTGGTATGTATTTAGCCTAAGATTATGCCAGGAAAACCTAAAAAAAAACACATGTAATGTCAAAGTCTATCTGGCTAGCATCATATGTGTATGTATGTGTGAGTTTAACGTAAAGGGAAACACACGGAAAGCATCTGATAAAATTAGCTAACGTATAGTTTACAACCTGCAACCAGGGGTATAAGATTCAGAGGGTAAGTATTCTCAGCAGTATGTTATTAATTTAAAAAACTCAGGTTGTACTATTAAGTGTGTCAGTAATCTGTGGTGAGTGAGTGAGAGACAAGTAAAAGGGAACTATATAAGTGCAGCAAAATCTGACAAGAGGGAAATCTGACATTTCTCAGGCCATTAGGGGTGATAAATATGGAAGCTAGAAATCTTAGTGGTTAACTGATGGCTCTGAGTTTTAGGGTTGTACTACAGTGTAAGAAAGGGTGTAGAACATCTGGGGGTTCAAAAACAAGAAAGTAAGAGAATGCATATTTGAGAGCTGAAATATAACTACAAGATAACTAGATTCAATACCCATATAATTGTGCAACATTCTACAATAACACATATTACTGTGTATGCAGTGTGTTCTGAATACCTTAGCACAATTATGTCACAATTTGTCCATATGTTCAAACTTTGCTGAACCTACATCATTTTTTTATAAATACCTTTCAAAGTTTTTATTGAGATTGGCACCTTTATGCATAGCTAAACATTTCCTAGCTCAAGCAGATCTCTTTATCAAGCCTAATTAACGGAACACAGATTGGCTAGCACACACTTTTCTTCCCAGTGCTTGCAGAGTTTATACTGGCACAGTAAGTCCTCATTATATGCTGAGAGCTTGGGTTGTGTGGCAGCAATGCTCTACAGCTATAATGGTGAGTGTTGCTACTTTTGCAGGTGAAAGAAATGTTTCTGCCTTTGTACCCTAGACACAGCCCAATACTAGCTCAGATGTAATCATAATCAAAATGCCCACCACTAACAGCAGTAGCACCGATAAACCAATTGAATTTCTATTGAACTCATCAAGCAATCAAATTATGGTTTAGGAGCCACAGTAAGTGATCTGGAGGTCCACAGGCTATGCAATAGACAGCACTGCAATAGCTAATACAGATGCAATGATGAGCCTCAGGAAAAAAAGTTCCCATGCTACTGGTCATGCCCAACAGGTTACTTGAAAGCTTATTGAAATTTTCAGGCAGGTACCTGGCCAGGGCTGAGTGTGGGTGCTTCTGCTCAGCCCTGGCCCAGGACATATAGATCATCAGCAACAGAGATTTTGAGAGACATCTTTCCAGAATGGATTACAGTGGGGACCTAATTACAAATGTGCAGGTAGGTCTGTTAAAGGGCAGTATTCATAAAAAAAAATAAAGGCAGTCTATTGTTCTTTTATCTAGGACCATACATTACATCTAAGATGTAATAATTGTAACAAATACACTTGAAATTTTTCACATTTACAAAGTTAAAAAATCAGAAAAATTTGACATAAAATCAAAATTCTGCAAGGGTAGAAGAAATTTCAAGGAATAAATGAGTTTTGATCAGAAGGAAACCAAATTCTGCACAATTGTAAAATCTCCAGTGGCTAATAGTGATGACCTGAACTTCAGCCAGATCCATCTATTAACAGGCGGATCGAATGAAAAAAGTCCGATATCCGTCTGTTTGTGAGAAGATTCAAACTCCACGTGGTCGAACACCTATACTGTTTGCTGGGGGAAGAAAAGCAAACATGTTATGTTTGCGGCCATCACTAGTGGCAAGTTTGGCCATCACTAGTGGCAAATAAAATAAGTCAGCCACAGTGAGATGCTCACTGTGATCAAATAATGCCATGGCAATTGCTTGTAATACAAAGACATTTAACTGCTTTAGGCTCTTGATTTTTCTATATACTAAAAGCGTTTTTCTAGCATTTTTTCTGCTGCAGTCTGTATGGTGAAATTTTAGGACTTTAGCACACTTTTAACTAAATGTCTGCAACGAAAGAAATCAATAATTTCACTGTAAAATCACTCAACTACAAATGTCTAGTGCAAGGTTTGGGAGGTATTGCTATCACACTGTATCCTTGATAAATGGTTAGGAAAGACATATCAGTTGACAGAATGAAGGAACCAAGTGTGATTGAATGACACATGTTCTCCTGCAGACAGTACGTCTGGGAAAACTTCTGAAGCTGCCTCAGCTATTTGTCACATGATATATGAACTAACTCACATTGAATATTCCCTTTAATTATTTTAGCTACATTAAAATGCCAATGCATGATGGGATTAAGGAATCATTAATGTTTGTTAACCCTGTACTATCTACATCACTAGTGATGAGCGAGCACCAAAGTGTTCGGCTGTTCGGTCCCAACACATCACGATGTTCGTGTGTTCTATCAAACACCAGAGCATAATGTACGTCAATGGGAGACATGTAAGTCAATGGGAGACTTGGAAGAGAGGAGGGTGCCTGGTCCATTGAAAAAGGTCTGAAAGTGACAGAAACACCACCCAAATAGACCGGAAACAGCATGGGGACCATTCTACCACTGCTGATGCTCTAAAACATTCTATAGCAGTGCCTGCAGTAGAGCTGATGCTCTAAAACATTATACAGCAATGCCTGTAGTTAAGCTGACACTCTTAAACATTCTACGGCAGTGCCTGTGGTTGAGTTTACGCTCTAAAACCTTACATGCAAGATCATGCAGTTGAGCTGACACTCTAAAACATTACATGCAAGTGAATGCTGTTGAGCTGATGCTCTAAAACAGTAGATGGAAGTGCCTATGGGTAATCAGATGCTGTAAAACATTAGATGTGGTGCATGCTGTTCAGCAGACCCTATAAAAAAATTTTTCATTGAGGGCCTGCATGCGAGCTGACCCTATTAAAAAAAATTTAATTAGAGTGCAGGGAATATATACACTCTGAATGAGGAGGAGAAAAGAAGAGTCAACCACAAACTTTGTGTGGTGCATTTTCAAGTTCATAAAAAGGGATATTTTGAAATTCCCTTATCAGCTCATCTCTGGTGAAGTGGAGAAATCAGGAGCAATCCAGGCCTTTTTTTCTTGAAGTCAAACTTCAAGCGGCACCAGCAGCCACCAGCTGCACTGAATACACGCTCAGATAAAATGCTTTCAGCTGGCAAGCATTTTATCTGAGCGTGTATTCAGTGCTGGCAGGCCAGCACCTCCAAGGCCATGTGTCCATCTTGGACACCCAGTAGTTGTACAGCACTGAGGGATCATTTCAGATGGTGACACGGTCTGCCATGTATTCCTTTACCATCTTCCAAAAAGTTTCCCTCTACCACTGGGTAGCGCTTTAGGGTGAGTTTGCTGGCGGGTTGTCATAAATGTGTCCCATGCCTTGGATAGTGTTGCCCTATGCTTTTTGGAACTGCAGTGTGTTCCCCTTGTTGTGCTTCCTTGGTTGCTTAAGGAAGTACGGATTGTGCTGACCACAATCTATCCACAAGTGCCTTCTGGTATTGCACCATTTTACTGGTCCTCTCCACCACAGGAATGAGAGGTGAGAAGTTCTCTTTGTAGCGGCGGTCAAGCAGGATGAACACCCAGTAATCCATGTTATGTAAAATCCGTACAATGAGGGTCAAGGAAAAGGCAGCCTAACATGAAGTCAGCCATGTTTTCCAGAGTATCAACAGCCAAGATTTCAGATTGGATGACTCTCCATCTTCTTCTCTTCCCATCCATGTTGAAGAGATGGGATTAAACTTACCTGGTTACTACTACCCTCTGTAGCAGAGGCAACAGTCTCCAGCAGCGCCTCCTCCTCCTCCTACTCATGGTCCAAGTTGCGATATGAAGCCAAATTCTGGGTGGTCTCACTATCACCCTGTGTCATCTCCCCCACCCCCTATTATCTTGTCTGCCACATTCAGAGCATCGTCCTTAATTGTGAGCAGTGATCGTTTTAAATAGACACAGCAGTGGGATGGTTACACTGATGATAGCGTTATGGCCACTATAGCGTTATGGCCACTACCATCTTTGTGGATTTATGGATGAAGTTTTTAAAAATTTCACATAGGTCAGAATAATTTTTTTTAGTACAGTAATTCTCCCAAATGTCTGAATCACACACAAAAGAGTACAGTAATTCTCCCAAATGTCTGAATCACACACAAAAGAGCACAAGACGCACAGTAGCTAAGTTGTACATCAATGTATGTGAAATGCTGAGCTCTTTTTTTTATAACACTGTAGGTGGCAAAAAAATTCCAGATTTTGACCAGTAAACTTGTCACAAGCAGACTATATATAAATATTGTTTTAAGTCTAGTACCGTATTTTGCGGCGTATAAGACGACCCCCAACTTTTCCAGTTAAAATATAGAGTTTGGGATATTCTCGCCGTTCCAACGCACACCAAGTAAACATTTTTATGTCTAATCTGAATTTCAACCCTCAGATCTTCAACACCCTTAGAAGTGCCTCCTGCACTCACAAAAAAATCAGGTATTTTATCTAAGTATACGTAATCTGAAGAGATTTGTCACTGATGACAAAACCAGTATATTCTGCCCAGGTGAATATATGTAAAGCACAAGTCAGTCACTGTTTTGAATCAGTATATATGCCGAAAATGCCCTGAACCTTCTATCAATGGGCAAAAAACAAAACCAGTATATACTGCCCAGGTGAATATATGTAAAGTCACAGAACACAAAAATGGAATCTTGTACATAAATTCTCACTGCAGCACCTTAAAAGGACTTTGGGATCTGTGTGGATGAATGCTGAATGCGATTGAAATAGTGAGCTCACTACACTGTCCCTGCCTATCCGCTCCTGTCCCTGCCTCTATCTGATCCGAATACGGCATCCGGTGCAATATAGCAACTGATGACGTGTTCCGGACATCCAATCACTCTAATGCCAGCAGCTAAGATGGCTACTGGCATTACAGTGAGTGCAATACTTACCTGCCCCTCGATTCGACCTGTGAACGTTGCGGGCCAGAGACCCGACCATGCTCGCTCATCACATCTACCTGTTCTGCATGGTTAAGGTTAAACATTTTCTTAGTCTTTCAAGCTAAATGATGCTGAGCAGGATTTAACATAGGAGGCTGAGGACATTAGGGGGTGAAAAGTAATTGCTATGGGGAATACGTCTGAATGGAGTATTTTTCCTGAGCTGCATATATTTGACTACATCTTTAAAAAGTAATAATTTGGCAACCATGGTTATATAAAAAACATTTCCTTTATGAGTAATTGTTTCTTTTTCATTTTTAGGGGCTCATATTCAGTTTGAAAATTTTTCAACTGAGGCAAATCATGATATTCTTGAAATCCAAAATGGACCTTACCATACAAGTTCCCAAATTGGCCAGTTTAGTGGTCCAGAACTTCCATCATCATTGCTAAGCACAACTCATGAAATTCTTATTCACTTTTTCAGTGATCATTCTGAAAACCGACAAGGGTTTAAGCTTGTATATCAAGGTAAGTTAAATATGGGGGAGATATTTTTAACCTTGGTGTGTGTCCTTGTTGTAGTTAAAGCATGTAGAAACCAAAGTGGAGCTTTTTTTGCCTTATGCTATGTAGCTAAGCAAAAAAAATCCCAATGATGAAAAAAGAAAATAAATAAATGAAATAATATGTGACTGGAATGCCATGGTAAACATATTTTTCTAGTTTTCTATAGAATGGGGAAGGTTTTGATATCCTACAAGGTCATTACTACTGTCTTGTCACCCTTTGATAAAAAAAAACATCCACCCTTTGTCCTTTTATTACAGTTCTCATTATCAGTTCTCCACTTATCACTATGGAGAGAACCTTCTATGCGACTAGTGACACTATAACTAGCTGAAGAACAGCATTCACGTCAAACTAATGTGAAAGGGAGAAAAACACCCTCATGGTTACATCTTTTGTAAAATTATTACCTGTGCATTGGGAATTTTATAATTTGTTTTATTTTTTGCATGCATAATTGCCACCTTTCTTTATAACTAAACATTATACCTATCTACTAACTAAATACACTGAAATTCTCTCTCTCAAACAAACATTTTGAATGAACTTTGGTAAGGTGTCTTTTAGGCTACTATTACTATTCCAATAATCAATCACTACAACAGCTAAGAGCCCTTTCACACTAGCTGTGCTGCAGACATAGTTTTAAAAGAAACCATGTGCTAACACATTGCACTGCGCAAGTGTATGTAGATGTCAAGTACTGTGGCACAAAATGAATGCTGCAGGGCAACTCAAGGTGGGGCCAGGGTTAAAGGTACAACAGATTTCCTATGGAAAACCTGTGTATCTTGCCTTGACACAAGCCAAACTGCATTGCGGTACTGCAATGCAAACGCGGCTAGTGTGAAAGGGCCCTAAGAAGAATCTTCTGTCAGTCAAAGAGCACAGTGTGTGCTGAACCAGCTTTTAGTATCTCCAGAAAATTTTTGTAGATGCTCCAAAAGTCCAGTTTAATTAAACAGAGCAATCACTTACTTTTTGTACATATTTAATGCATTTAGAATTTGATCACAAAGTTACATCAATTAGCATATGTTCTTTTTATGGTGCTTTTATTGTTATTTATTATCTATAGTCTCCAGTGGTTTTAGTGGGCAAGACAGTTGCATATGTCATATTGAATGATCTGTACAATGTATATACACACACACACAGATATTTAAGTGGCATTGACACTGTTTTTGCAGCCTAATGGAAGACTGACCTCCTGTGTAGGTCATAAACATCCTCAAATATTCTACATGCATAAAAGTGCCGCCTGGCTGTCTGGTGATTGTAAAAACTTTTACAAAGATTAATTCCTGTTATTTTATTTTCAGAATTCTATTCTCTGTTTGCTCCCATTTTATAAATAGTTTTATGTATAAAGTGTCCCAGGATTTCATTAGCATTTACTCCAAGTGCTGATTTTATTTTGCAGCCTATGAATTGCAAAACTGTCCAGCCCCTCATCCATTTAAGAATGGGTACATCATTAATTCTGATTATAGCGTGGGACAATCAATATCTTTTGAATGTTATCCAGGATATTTTCTGATAGGACATGCTGTTCTCACTTGCCAACATGGTATTAATAGAAACTGGAACTATGCTTTTCCAAGATGTGAAGGTAAGTACATTATCATGAGAGCTTGTTTGCCAATTACTTACTTTTTAAGTGCTTCACAAAATAGCATTGAAAGGCTCATTTTTATTATGAATAAAAGATGATTAATTAAAACAGACAGTCCTTAAATAGAATCTAGATGTATTGAGTGCTGGCTGTGAATCATTTTAGGTTAGCATAGACAACTATTAGCAGTGATGCTTTAAAATAACATTGAATATTCCTGTATAAATAGCCTGGCTTTGCTAACAAGCAATTATTTATTGTTTCTGAGATTAACATTACAACTTGCACCTTCTATGAGGCTCTCTGGAGGGAACTAAATATGATAGCATAAATAGGGCAATTTGCTTTGTGATTCATTAGCCCTAATGTTTCATTATTGTGTAAGTATTCAGCAGTCCCTCATTGTGCAGTGATTGTGTCTGTTTTTCATGCTTCACAAAACCTTTGTTGCTAAGGTTAATAATCTGAAGAAAAAGTAGTCAATAACTTCTGCAGTCACAAGGAGTGAAAAAATAATGCTCATTTTATAGTGCCTGGCTTAAATGAGCTGTGTCGCACTGTACTTTCATTTAAACTAAAGTAATAACGACATTAATTATTTGTAAAGTGGAGCATAAGTGGTTTTCCTGTGAACAGTCTAACAAAAGTTTGTAGTTTTGCTTTTCATCTTGAGTTTCCCTGCTCCTAATGATAAGTACACATCTCTTTTAATTGTTGCGGCTTTCTGATCCTTTTCAATAATTTTATGTATTATTTAAAATTCTTATTTTACTTTATTTTGAAAGCAAAGCTGCTAGGTACATCGCTGAGAGTCTTTTAATAGCGTATTAAACATCAGGAATTTTAGTAGGAGTGGGCATTGCCTTAAGCCAGGTGCTCTGTTTAGAATGCATTTGGGGTGTAGGGTTTCCTTGGGCCCCAATGATAGTCTACAATAAAAACATGAATTAGTAATGCTCTTCTGTTAATGAAGTGAAATTTAAAAAATGGATTACAGGCGTATTCAAATTCAGCCAATGGAATCATTTTTGACTTTTCTAGGGCTCAATGTGCCCTTAGTGACATTAGTGGTCTATTATTGAATTTATATATTTAATTGCTTGTAGTAAACAATATATTGATAACAAGGACTACAGTTTTACTGCAATTAAATAGTGTACACTCAATTTAACCAGAAAGTTATGAGGAACCTTAATGTTCTGTGAATTCTGAATTTCTTAAATGTATTCACTAAAATCTAAAAAGGAGCTGTTACTATATTGTTAGCTTTCCTGATAGACTCACTTAATACATATCTATGTTGATTAATGCCCAAGCAATACCAATGGTGTCCAAAGCAACTTGTTACTGTGAGGCTCTACTCTACATATACTCTACCTTAATCTAAATGTTTTAGATTTCTTAATGTTCTTGAAAAAGGTGTTGTTGAATAAATATATGTCTTTAAATGTCCAAATTTACTTTGCTTCGTTTGTAAGAAAAATACAGTTTGATGTAAGTATCCATTATGATATTTGCAGCAGGGAAGAATATAAACTGTAGTCAATGTTTCTATTGTTTTCTTGGTTATATAAGTAGATTCACCCTTTCTGTTGCCATTTTTACCAGTGCATGCATATGAGGTGAGGATATATCATCCAAATGAGAAAACTTGCAAGGATAAAAAAATAACAGTTTTTAAGAATCAATACACTATCCAAAATGTATGTCCAAATGGTTTCAGGTATACAAAGACATTAGGAAAGTTTTAATATATTGTAGCAACACAAATGGCAATATAAAAATGTATAGTATAATAGAGATATAATATATATAGATTGTATGGAAGCTGTGGTCAAAAAAGGATGGCATAGGGCACTGGTCTGGTCACCAGCATTGTCTGTAGTCTGTAGACCTTGTTGATCGTGTCTGGACTCTGTGAAGATGTGGGCATTTAGGCAGACATTTCCTTACTCATGTGAGAACCTTCAGAAAGACAATGAGCCGACCTATAGAAACATCAATAAACAACATTTTAAACATTAGTAAACAGTAGTAAGGCCCAGCAGATCCCACTTTTCAATTGTGCAGCTTTGAGGTGGTAGTTCTTTGGAGTTTTCACATACTAGTCATTGCAAAGCTTATGTATGTAGAGGAAATTTAGACAATAGCTACACTTTCTGCCAATAATTATGTGTTTATTCAGTCATCTCAGTTATAAATCTATTCCTGTTTCTATTGAACATGTATCCATCACCCCATCATAAAAAAAAACGGTGTGCTGCTTAATTTGTTAGTTCTTACAACAGTACCAAGAATGGGAATATGAGCTTATATTTAAACCACACATAGAAACTAGAAGATTGCAGGTATTCTTTAGCAAACTAGAGGTCAGTGTATTTTGAAGGAATATCTGCACAATCAAAAAAAGAAACACAGAAAAATATTAATAATTTTCATCATTATTCATGATCAAAACAAAGTAACATTTCTAAAAGCTAAAATTTTGTTAATAGCAGAAAAAGCACAACTGTTAGAAGTGACTGTGAAAGTTGGCATAATTCTGGTTACAAATAAAACACAGTTTGGAATGTAATGCTACAAATGGTCTGTTAAGAACTGTAAATGACTAGGCAGGTTATTTCTGCATTTTAATGCACTTTGTTTCCCTTTCAGCACCTTGCGGATATAATGTATCATCAGAAAATGGCACCATTTACTCTCCAGGATTTCCAGATGAATATCCTAATTCAAAGGACTGTGCTTGGTTTATTTCTGTTCCACAGGGTCATGGGGTTTACATTAACTTTACTTTGCTCCAGACCGAACCATTGAATGATTACATTGCAGTATGGTATGTGACCCATAGTAAATAAATTGCTTTTAAATTGATTATTTTTCCTTGACTCTGCAACTATGTAATGGATGTGGGACTACAGCTTGACATTTTTAAGAAGTAAAATAATAACACATAAGGTCAGAATATGAATTTGAAAAACAAATCAATTTTTATAGATACATGCATAGCACACATTAAGTAAGTCATCAATCACTTGCATTTTACCTCTCTCATAGTCTGAGATCTTATTAAAAACTCTCTGGCAGAGATAGTTCATATAGTTTGAAATGCAGTATATATAAGGAACACATTTCTCATGTTCACAGATGTTTTAAGGTGCAGTACACTAAAATGATTTACATTCTGAACAAATATGTATAAAAGTTTTGTGTAGTAAATATATGGAACATACAGTAATTTAGTCGTTGACAGAAGTCAGTCTGGGAAATTGTATTATATGTTATATATAGTCAATAGAAGAATAGCTGGATAGTGGGGCCTTCTTTTCAGTTCTCAAACAGGAGAACATGGTCTGACATGATTTCATATAAAGTCCATTGCCCTGTTTAATGAAGAAATTAGGTTGATTAGTTATCTTACTCACACATTTTTAAGATAAAGACATAAGAACTTGTTTTACTAAAGCCTTAAATGATAAAAAAGAGATATAATTTAAAGCAAATGATGCTTTGCTGGAAATGAAATATAGGAGCTAACTATCTTTGTTTTTGTTCTCTGTTTGCCAATTCCAGTTGTCACTTTTATAGCACTTATACAATTTAAAATATTTAGTACAATTACCCCAGTCACCAAAAATATCACACTAAGAAAGATAATGGGTAGTTGCGCACAACCTTCAGCAGTGATTACACAGCTATAGTGATAGCGGTGGCCAGAAAGGCCCTCAGTTGGTGTATGGGGCCTGAGCAAGGATCACAGAGTAAAATGGAGTCAGTATGAGAGATGGGTGTTTAAGTTGTGTGTAGGTGTGCAGTTCTCAAAATGGAGGAGTGTGGCCACCTGTAACAAACAAATAAGAGCAAAGACAGAGGCACACAACCTAGTACAACAAATGGTTAAATAATGGGGAATAGGATAAGAATAACAAATAACAAATTGAAACAAAACAACAGACAAGATAGTCACATTGAGAGAGGTTTACAAGGGTGGATCTCTCAGGGGCATGTGTTTTCCAGGAGGACCTCACTTCCTGGTTGGGGATGAGATCACTTCCTGCTTACAGATACTGGGGGGCTCAATAGGAACAATGGGATGCGTTTCGAGCAGATGCTCTTTTTCAACCATAGGGGAAGGGGTGCAGTAAGTCTCTGGATTTATACACACACACATAGAGGAGTGCCCTACCCTTCATTAGCATTTTTTGTCATGTAATGTTATTGACACCAGTTAATAAACTATTTCTATCCTGGAGGTGGTTCAGAAAGTAAGAGGATGTCTCTACATACTAAGGGACATTTCTTAAACATGTGTCACCAAAATAGTTTCCAAATGAAAAGATTTCTCATTATCTTTGTAAAAATTCAGATTTATCTTCACTTGTACTCACTAGGTCATTCAAATGACATTCTGTATTCTGCTTGACGAATTTACCAATATTATCCAGTTATTACTAGTTAGTTTCTGACTAGGGTGAGGCAAGAGGCATTAGGGTGGTATATCAATATGGATTGCAGAGCTGTGGTTAACAAAATAACAAAAGCAGTGAGTGATGTACCATGGAAAAACAATTACAAAGCAAATCTTAGCAATCTTTAGAAGCACAGAAATCTTTTTTTCCAGCTGATTACTATTTACCTGTACTCTGAAATCAGCCAGAAGAAATGATCCTGTGCCTTAAAACCATACTATAATTTCCAGGACCATTAAAGGTATTACCCTCAGCTATTTTTCTTATTTTGATAAAAACTACTACAACATGATAGCTGTATCTATTTACAGAACTGCAATCCAGAAATAAAGTGCAGTTGTCCTTCTGGACAATGTGACTAGCTGATTATTTGAACATAGCCTAAAGGGCAAACAAGGCTACACAGATAACTGCAATCCAATCCCCTTTTTTCCAAGCAGAATATTTTCATTCGGCATTTCCTATTATGGTTTCTGAGTATGTATATATTTCCAAAGCAACTTTGATAAAAGGCATTGTAAAATAATGTTAGATTTTTTTATATGACATTCACTATTGAATTTATATGGTAGACTCAGTCAAAAATAATCTGATAAAGGAAGAACAGACCAAGAGTTAAATGATTTCAAACAACCCCTTGCTAATCTCTGATGTACTTGAGTACATATCACAAAAGGATGAGGATTCTGTTAAAATTCAGACATTGCTGCCTACAAAGGCAAGATAAAAAGAATGTTTGATGCTGTCAAAGGTCTCCTGAGTGACAATGGTGTTCTTTATTCCAATTGAGCAAGTGCTGAAAACCATAGTGATAGTATTTAAAGAATGCTGTTTCAAAGGTATAGTGTCAGGTATTGTACTAATGCCTCATAGGTGGTCAACTGATTAAAAAACAATAAATACATAAACCAACTTAGACATTTACATAATGAAAAAGTAAAAAAACAACACTTTCTTTACAGAATGTAAATACATTAAATGCAGGTATATTACTGTTGTTTTGCATTGCATAGATTGTAAAACGTTTTGTATTCTTTTCTGTTAACTTTTAGGGATGGGATTGATCAGAATTCTCCTTACCTTGGTGTTTTCAGTGGAAATACAGCCCTTGAGACAGAATATAGTTCATCTAATCAAGTACTTATTAAGTTTCACAGCGACTTTTCAACTGGGGGATTCTTTGTTCTTAACTTTCATGGTCAGTTTATGGATATATGATCTGTCTATGTATACTAATTGTAGTCTATGTAAAAATATATTTAGTAGAGTACCTGGGTTAGTTATGACATTTCTGAAAAATTATAAAGCAAAGATTTGAGGTAATTATCTTTATATTTTCCCTTTTTTATAATTTTTGACACATAATTTTTTTTTGTTTGTAAACAATTTGGTCCATTGATTCAATTATAATTTAAAGCAGAGTATGGCAATTACTGTAAGGGCTTGTGTCCACATCAAGCGCAGAGAAACAAGGCACGTTTTCTGGGCAGATTCCCTGCGGCAGCCTGCGGTGCTGCTTTGAAAACAAGGCAGCACGCAGCTTCAAAAAAGCACCACGGGCATGCAGCTAAAACTACGCAGAGTGGACACTGTCCCATTCAGCAGTGTCTGTGTCTTTTTCCACGCTGCAGATGCGTGTACACAATGGGGGAAAAGACGTAGTAGACACAAGCCCTAAAGCAGCCTATGTGGCCTATTCTTATCATACTCAAATCCATTCAAGCTGGCAATCAAATGGCAATCCCCCAGCAACCAGTGAACCAGTGAACCAAACATAGTGAACGCCGTGCGGACAGTTCGGCACCAAAATTGAATGAAAACCGAACGTTCAATGTTGGCGCCGATCTGTCCACAAGGCATTCACTATGTTTGGCCATCACTAATCATAAATAGTGTTGAGCATGAATATTCAAATCGCAAATATTGCCACTTCGAGAATTCGTGAAGATTTCAAATATAGTGCAATATCTAAGCTATATATATGCTATTTCACAATCTGCCACTAGATGTCACCCTGACAACACACATTATACATTCACATGTACACACAATACATACAATATTTGCATGTACCAAGTGCCAATTTTGCATGACAGGAGATCTCGAAGTGTCGAATTTGCTTAAAATATTTGGAGAATTATTTGCGAAATGTCATAAACCATAGCAGAATTTACTGTGTCATTGCTTCATTTAATTACAGTTGTATGTTTACTTTGTTTGCAGCATATCCACTTAAGAAATGTCAACCACCAGCACCAGTGCCGGATGCTGACTTAATTTCTGACGATGATGACTTTGAAATAGGTATTAGAAATTATTATTATTGATTTAATTTTTGGACATTATTTATATCTATCTTTGCAAGGAAAAAAGGAAAAACAAGTGGTCTCTGTAGGTACTTTATTGCTTTAGCATTGAAAACTCACTTGTTTATTTTGTTGACTTAAACTGTGCATAATTAAATTCTAGAAACTAAATTCCAAACATGTACGGTATATCACAGCTTAGTAATCTTTAGATGTGTGGTGGATTAGTTTGTTTTTGTTTTCCATTTAAATTTCACCTGATAATCCTGCAAATACTACACTACTTTTACCTTTATTTTTATCTTCATGTTGCCACTGTATCTCTAGGGTCTTTCTATAAGGTCAATATGGTAGTGACACCTAAGCACAAAAAATTTCACTGTCACTGAGGTTCACGGAACCTCAGTGACAGTGACATTTTTTGTGCTTAGGTTTTGGCTCACATAAAATAACAAGGGTTCTCACATTTCTGGCAAGATCAACAGCTTTTTTCTGTACTAACTAGAAAAACATCATCACCACATCTAAGAACTGGTATACTGTAGAGCCCAGGTGCCCAGCCTGTGGCCCGGGGGCCACATGTGGCCCTTTCAATGTCCTTCGGCGGCCCCCTGTGGTCCTCCACTTGCGGCCCCCAAAACCTAACTGTTATTGCATAGGGCATAGGAACTCACCTGTCAAAGTGGGAAGAAGAGGAGAGGTGATAAACTTACCTGATAGATGTATTAGTAGAGTGTTGTACCGTGTTAGCCATCGATAAATACAGCAAGTTTGGAGTTC
>CM070035.1:69834045-69850962 GCA_036250615.1 Ptychadena robeensis | reverse complement strand
GAACCGTTTATTGCTAACTGATGTCCTTAGAGAGCAGCTTTCGGGATATCCGCAATCCCTTCTTCGGGTCATACAATTCTGGTCTTTGAAACTTACATTTATACACAAAATAACATGGTCATAAATATTTGAAACAAAGAAAACAGTTTTTGTCTGACACACAGCACTGCTGGAGGTGAGAGTGAAGGGTTAGCTAATGGAGATAGTGATCAAGTTAGAAGAGTTATTGTGGTAATACAATAAGCGGTTCAGCCGATGACTTTCTCCTCCTTCACGCAATTAAAATGTCCATAGACCTGGGAAGCAGAGAAATATGGCAACATAGGTATTTCTGGGAGAACCTAACTAGCAATGCTCTTAAATTATCAGAGATAGGCAGGAATAGCTAATTGACATAAAGTTAGGGAGTCCAGACACATTATTGTCAGTGATGAAGAGTTCCATCAGTTTTGAGAAAAGATAGGGGGGGGGTTATTGTGACTGTTCTAAAGTTTAGTGGCACATGAAGTTACTGTCCCTATTGAACCGTATTCATAGTTTTGAATTTTTTATGAATTTACATTCCCATTCCACCGCCTCCTTTCTGTGTTTTTCAAATTCCCATCAGTCCATAACCCTGAGATCTCTTTGCTGTGGCCAGGTTGCAGAAATGGGTCTCCTACAGGCCATCGGTTTTCTTGTTGTTGATAGTGTACCTATCAGGTTCATACGCTGGCGAAGGTTTGACCTGTCCTCACCACATAGAGTCCTGTAGGGCATTTTTTGCAATCGATTAGGTACACCAAATTGAGGAATCTGCAGAAACGTTCCCTGTACTCTACCTCCAACGTGGTCCTGGTACTGTACCTGTCTGCACTGTCGATATGAGTACAGGCTCACATCTGCTCTGCATGCAGGGAGATGTTCCTTTCTGTGTTGGGGTGTCCCAGGGAACTTCTCACAATACGTTTGTCGTAATCTGGGTGGTTTGTCTATAGGCAAGGAGAGGTAGTTCTGGAAATATTTCCTTGAGTCTTTTTGTCCCTTGTGGAACTGGTTGTATCTCTTTATGATCTCGCCGTAACACTTTCCAAATGGGTTAAATGTACCCACTAGTGGGATCCCATTCTCTTTTCATTTTTGCTTCTATTGTAAAAGGTTGGCTCTGGTAATGGTCCACTTGCTTTCTGGATTGTCCTTGTTGTGTCCCGATTGTATCCCTGTCCCTGTTTTATAGTCACTCATGAGTTTATCCCAGGTTGGCCTTTTCTGTCTGTCTTCTCTCGACCGCTTATATCCGATGTATCTGATAGCTTGGCTGTATACAACCAGATTCCTTTATATTTTAACCGATGGCAGCTGTCATGCCTTGAGGTAAGTAGGAGCGTTCTGTGGTTTTCTGTAATGGTTTGTTTGCAATGTAGTTCCAGTGATACGTATAGTTGTTCCCATGGAATTTAATTTCTGATGCTGAGTGTTTAATTTGGAGTTTGGTCTTGGGTGAAATTCCATTGTAAGTTCTCTAATGACTTCAGTTAGCCAATAAACGGTATCACTTGAACTCCAAACTTGCTGATAGATGTATGTAAAAGCCAGTCAGTGACCCAGATGGTGCCTGAGGAAGTCCCTTACCTCTCCTCCTCATCAGCAGACTGGTGAGTTCCTAGGCTCCCACAATTCACCAATAAACGAGGGGTGATTGTATTATTTTGCGGCACATAACCTGAGAATGGGGGCATATAACCTTTGAATCAAAGGTTATGTGCTACATAGATATCATCAAAGGCTTTGATTATATCTTTGAGGCACATAACCTTTGACAATGTATACGACTGTGTATATCTTCTAGCTATGCCTGCTGTCTTTCATTAAAAATAGCTTATACAAGTCTGTATAGTTTGAAAATGTTATGTGCGGACCTTTAGTGATGCTGAGGGCCACCATGTCAACTCAGTTGGCCACCACTGCTATAGAATACACAAAGCAAAGCAAACAAATGAATGGAATCTAATCACAATAAAGCATGTCGTTTTCCATAAATGACATTTTTATTAGTTGGTTAGGGCCATTTTAAACTAAACTTGCATTTGCCATGCTGGATTAGAGCAGGGGACACAGGCTTCTATATAAATTCACACTGTGCTATGTTTTTTGATAATGCACAACATTAACACAAACGCCCTGAAGCACACATTTTTTGTGTCCCTGCACAAGCATCTTCCATACACTGGTATGGGAGGCCTAGTTCAGCAGTATGTGCTTACACAGGGTTTAATTGCCAGCAATGGAGTGGGTCTGTTGGCAGTAAACTACCACTCTGAAATAGCAGGACCCTAAAACATCAGCAGTAGTTTTATTTACATTGTCGATTTTCAATGTATAACGATTAATTTATAACTGTACATTTACACATTTGTATCTTTATTATTGATATTCCATTTTTATTTAATACATTCTGTAAAGTAAATTCACCAATCACAATGAATAATGCCCTGAGAAAGTGTATGTGGATGGTCCATGATGTTTGTTACATTTATTAATATAACAGAAAGACTTGCCTGACTTAAACAGTGCCAACCTGTTTCCAGACACACTGGTGGTTACTGGCTTAATTCATTGGGATTGATTTGGAATTGAAACACATAATGTGTTTAGTAAAGATGATAAACCACTACAAGGATAGTGTCCTGTGTTTATTTGAATATATTACTTATTGCTGTCATTATTTTTAGGGACTTTTTTTACACGTTTAAAGTAGGATTAAGAGGCTTATAAAACTTCTATACTAATTCAACCAGAAGGTTGTGAGGAACCTAGAGAGCCCTTCTTAACACAATAGTGACTAAAAACAATGTAAATAGATACTCACAAAATTCTTCAGCTTATACTTGGGGCATGTTCCTGTAGTTTCCCCCAAGCAGTTGTCAATCCCCCTTCCCTAGAAATTTTACTAACAACTATTTTTATGGGCCTTTCAATGAACTTGACCAATGTGTGGTCAAAGCTGTCCAATTTTTTTTACCTACAACAATTTTGGTGTCACACACTTCATTTATACAGTAATGCCTTTGAATCCAAGTATTGCCATCTTGCTATGCAACATATTATACTTATTGCTTACATAAAAATGTATCCTATTGAGACTGTACCGAAAGCTAATTATGCATGAATGTTCTCATTCTACTATAGTAATTTTTATTGATCTTTAATCCTTTTTTCTGCCTCATTTTCTTACAATTCTGTGCTGAAATGTGTGCTACATAATCTGCCGAATTTTCTTTGTGTGCTTCTTCCTAAAATAACAAAGTGTTCAGTCAGAGCAGGTAATTTTCTGAATAAATGTTTCAATCTACAACTCTTCTTTTGCAGGAGATTTTGTAAAATACAAGTGTCATCCAGGGTTTACCTTAGTCGGAAATGATATAATAACCTGTAAATTCATAACTCAGCTGGAGTTTGAGGGTTCCCTACCTACCTGTGAAGGTAAGTTAATTGTTTTTCAAACGTAAAACAACATTTTATTAGTATTATTATTATTAACATTTATTTATATAGCGCCAGCATATTACGCAGAGCTGTAGTATAACACACAGGTACAGGTAATGACACAGGAGGAATAGAGGACCCTGCCCAGACGGGCTTACAATCTAATAGATGCAAAGTTATTCCATCCTGCTGGATTATTCAATGCATGCAGTTTGCATAATTACTGATCTTCAAAATTAATGTTCCTCCTGTGGCATCTTTCACTGGCAAGTTTAGATTATTTACAGCTTTCTTCATTTATGTGTCAGTCAATATAAATTTAACATGTGAAGTAAAATATGTATATTTTAAACAATACAACTAGCTGCAAAATCAATTATTCCCAATACAAATGTGTTCCCTTTTAATAAAATAGTGCAAATAATACCAGGTTTGTAACAATAAAGGAAAATGCATAACTGCATTTTTATATCTGTATTTATTTAGCCTGAGATACTATAAGTGTTTAGAAAACACAGATCTGTATTTGTCCTTGCTAGTGATGGCAAGGCGGACAGTTCGGCCGCAAACAAGCATGTTCGCCCTCCTTCTCACCAGCGGACAGTACGGGTGTTCGACCCGCCCTGTTCGCCGGCGAGAAGGATCCCTCTATTCTTCCTCCGGTGGGTTTATTAGCAGCGAGATCCCACCGCAGGAAGAATGTTTTCACTGAAGACCGGGTAGAGAACCCGGTCTTTCAGTGAAAAACCGGCTCGCAAACCCGGATGTGACGTCAGTGATGTCACATCTAGTTAGCACAACCAGGAATTATGCCGGATGTGACGTCACTGACTACTTGGTCATTGGAAATGATCAAAACACCCAAAATTTGTATGGGGCTAGTGTGTATTCACTACTTGTTGCATATTGTTGACAATTAAGTTAGAGAAAGTAGAAAATAAATAAATATGGAAATGGTATTATTTGGAATAAAACAAAAGATTTGTTTATAAATATAGGGTAATAAATGAAAAGTGAGGGTAAGAAATTGGGGGAAATTAATAAAAAGAAAAGAAAAGCACATGCACTCAAGTTTTATCTATTGGTAACAATTTTGCCTGGACAAGAAGATCAAATATTTAGTAGATACAAAGACAACTAATGGAGATGCTAGCCTTTCCTAATCTAAATAACAAGATTGCTAAAGTGGCGCTATCTAGCTAATAAAAGCTACCTTTTATTTTTCCTTCAACCTCCCTAGAGGTATTTCTGAGTGGGGCTTGGGGTAGATTTTAATTATCAATATCCGTAGCCTTGAGTTACAATCGAGACTGCTTACCTTGCCCCCTTTGTCTTTCTGTGTCGGCGTCCTTTGGCTTGTCATTGGAGCCACCTCTATGATATTAGTGTTGATGCTGGGGAAATGGGAGGTGCCCTAGCCATTCGCCTGTATTGTATTACAGACATAGGCATGGGCACTCATGCCACCGGCATAATTTATGATGCTGGGAATGTGTGGGGGAACCAAAGCAGGCAGGAAATACAAACCTGTTACATAGGTTCATTTTGCCTCACTGCTTATAACAGGTAAAAGAGCTAAAGAGCAGAAAACAATACAATGTTTTCTAACTCAATATTTCCTTTAATTTCTGTTCTGTTGATTCTGAGGGGAAGAACAAATCTACACAGAAGAACCACAAATATTAATAAATGTACTCTCCATATTTTCATTTCTGGGGTTCGGGTTTATGTTTTTAATATATGTCTAAACCATTTGTCATATTTAACATTAGAGATGGTCGAATTTTTCGACTTGATAACTTTGTGAGCTGATTGCAAAGCCCCTGAAAATGGTATCATCACCCAAATAGCTGGAGATGTAGAAAGGGATAGTGGAAACATTTGAAAAAAAAAGTTTTGCACATGTAGTTTTTTAATAAATTAAGATCAAACTTTTAGTCGAAATTCAGATTTTCGAATTTTTTTCTTGACTTTGAACTTAATTTGTGCAAAAACTATTTGTGTTAAGGTAGCCATACACAGGTCGATTTGTCAGCGATCAAATGCCAATCGATTGCTGATCCAATCTTTCCAGGCGATCAGGAATCGGCAATTGATCGGATCGTGGTGCAACACCACCTTGGGAATCCGATTTGTGGCTGATTTGGACGTGAGACGATCTCCAAAATGGCCGATTCCAAAAAATTCATCGATCGGAAAGGCTGCTGCATAGGGCTATTTGGGTCCATCAATGTACTCCGATTGCCAAACGATCGTCCAAAAAACCAACTTGTCGGTTCATTGTCCGATCCGATTTGTAGTCGATTGCGATATTTTTGGGTCGATCATTCAGGGTGATCAAAACTGTCGATTGCCAATCGAACTCGTGAATGCGCACAGTGATCGATCTGGTGGAAAATCGACCTTTGTTGTATCTACCTTTAGAGACAATTTTTTTTGTAGTATACCCCAACCCTTCTGTACATCTCCAGCAAGTTTGGTGATGATACCATGTTCAGGGGCTTTGTAATTAACTCGAAATTATCTAAATGGTTGAATTTTTTTTTAAAGAATTGACCATCGCAATTTAACATATTACATAAGAAGTCATTCAAGGTTGTTCTCTTTATAGTAATATTTTTTTTAAAAGCTGTTCCGTTCAACCATTATTAATTAAAATAAACTATTTTGCCCTTCTCACATCTGTATGGAGGATCTTATTGAAGGTTCTGACAATAGAGTTACTTACTTTAATTTTATGTAGAAAAGAGGAGGAAACCAAAATCACTCGTGTAATAAATGTTAATGGTCTGGCTCTGATCACTGCACACATGATATATTTAATGCTGAATATGTAGTCTGTAAATAAGTCTGCATATGAAATCCCTTCTGTTTTATTTTTAGCAGCTTCTTGATAGTAACAATAATTATGTTTTTGTCATTGATCATTCAGTTAAGGGAAGTGTTAAAGTTTATTGTCTGCAGCTTGGCGAAAAGGTCTATAATTACACTGCCAGCAGAAAGAATCCATTGTGAAATTTGGAAACATTCCTAGAACCTGTAATGCTGAATAACATATCTGTTTTTACTACCTTTTACTTTTGAAATACAAGTTGGTCATAAAGAGACAGCAGATTGGAAGACAAGAGTGGTTTTCACAGAGCCATGTTTTATGTTGACTTGATAGATATCTGTAAATTATGTACAAAAAAAGCCATATAAAACATTTTCACAAAAGTTGTAACTTTAGATATTATTTACTAAAGTGAGAAGCAGTTGGTCAGGAAATCTCTTTATTATACTGTATTAAAAAGTGAAAAGTATTGGAAAAGTAAACCTAAGAGTAACAAAACATGAAAAAAAGAGGAAGTTATGGTGTGCATCTGCGCATGGTTGTGATTTTAAGATCCAATAATAGCTAACAATTATAAAATTTGCAGGTGCACAGTGGGTATTTTAAAGTATTTATATTTCTCTTTTCTTGATGAATTTTTTCATAAATAAGCTCAAACATCTGAATGAAATCTGAAAAAACTTTTTGATTACACTAAATAGCCCAAAAGGTTATAGCCATGCAGCCAAAAACTGTGATCAAGGAAAGGAATTGTTGCATGAAATATCTTTGGTAGAATATTAGTTTGATGTCATCTTCTCTAAGTAAGCTGTGATCATTCTGTAGAGGTCCAATGCACACTTAGGTGTGTCAAAGCCATTTATTTCCAAAAAATCTAGAGTTCTGACACACCAGGGTTATGGGTATGTAAAGGTAGCCATACACAGCTAAATTTTCCACTAGATTTTTAACCGATCACTGCATGCGTTCACAAGATTGATTGGCGATCAATCGACGATCAATCCTGTTCTGCCCACCCTGAACGATCGACCAAACAAAATCGGAATTGACTAAAAATCGGATCAGACAATAAACCAACATGGACCCACAGCCCTATGAAGCAGCCTTTCAGATCGATGGATTTTGTGGAATAGGCCATTTTGGAGATCGGCTCATGTCCAAATCGACCACAAATGGGAATCACAAGGTGGTATTTTGCATCGATTCCCGATCCGATCAATCGCCGATTCCTGATCGCCTGTAAAAATCGGATCGGCAATCGATTGGCAATTGATCGCTGACAAATCAACCTGTGTTTGGCTTCCTTTAGACCATTGTAGAAAGACTACAGCTCTTATAAAGAATCAAGTGTCTTAATATGCAACAGCTAACAGTAAATAGTAAGTAAACAGTAAATACATGTAATTTCTGCAGTGGCTGCAATGAAAGGAAAAAAGAGAATACTGTAAGATATTTTACATCTTTTTCTTTTTATTCACTTTTTACACTGATTTAAATGTATGGTTTATTTGCGGTTTAAGCATTTGTGGCTCTATCCTAAACCAGGCAATACACAGGCTCCCTGGTCTATATAAGTAATGGAACTCTCACCTGTTCTACAGAAGTATTGCTGATCTAAAAATTCTGTTATAGAAAAAAATTTGCCTAAAGCTACCCATACACGCAACAATAGCTGCATGATTCTTGGGCGGCCGATTGCAGAATGATGATGTCATCACGCTGCAGCCAGTCACTTAAAGAATCGGAGTGCACTCTTTGTGCGCCATCAATTACTTTGGATGGGGATTCTTCGATCTGACATGGCCATTCTCTGGCAGATCGCAATTTAGCCCACATGGATTACCGCGAACGTACACGCCAAGTGATCTGATGCCTTAGGTTTAGTCTCCACTTGGCTTCAGCACACTTCAAACTCTTCAAACATTCATCAAGCAAGCCCCCAGTGTATTTTCAAAAGACACATTGAAGTCATATTTTCTAAAGAGTCATTGAAGTCAGTTATCAAAGGGCATCGGAGTAACCCATGTTGAAAATTACTCTGACATGCTTGTCGGTAATGGTCAATTCAATTCATGGAGACTAGCCTTTGCATTTTAATATAACAGGTGCTTAACCTGTGTGGGTCTGGGTAGCTAGTGCACTTGAACTCTGATACAAATGTATTATAGCTGAGATGTGCTGGAAGTGCTCACAGCTTTGAACTGAGTTTCTATAAACCCTTTGTCAGGTTGTGTAGTGTTAAAACCTCTGTAATGCAAGCACCAACCCCATTGGGATGCAGAAATAAATATATATATATACATATATATATATTGAAGGTGGTCAAACTTATTTTTGCAGGATCATGCAAAGCCCCTGAAGATGGTATTGCCAAAATTACTGGAAATCTGAGTTCTAGAACAATGCTTTTCTGTAATGTCCTTATACCACTTCTCTATGTCTTCAGCAATGATACCATGTTCAGGGGTTTTGATATCTAAAGCCTGCCATAGACACCTCGATCTATGACAGACATTTAGCAGACTGAATACAGCGTGGTGACGTCACCACGCTGTGAGCAGTCCGCTAAATGTCGGACAGGAATCCTGTGTGTTCCACTAACAGGAGACTCCCCCTCTGAGTTAACAGGCTGCAGCTGTTCTGCCTGTCAGTCGGGCAGAAAAAGAACCGGCATGTCGGATCCGTGTGCGATCCGACCTGCCGGCTTTTTTTCAACATAACTGAAGGTGGGCTCCCACATAGTTGCGGCAGACCAACCTTGATGTGCTCGGCGGGAGCGAGCACGCAGGTTGGTCTGCTACAACTATGGCTGGGAGTCTGCCCGTCTATGGGGGGCTTAAGAGATAATTGTCATTCAGCAAACAATATTGTGTTTCTCAATAGATCTGTATGTCTTGTTTAATGAAGAAACGGATAGAGCGTATTGTGATTGTATATGAAAAAAAATGGATTGTTAATTACTCCTATTTATGCATTTCCCCATTCAATAAGTCTTCCTGTGTCAGAATTAAGCACACATAATGGCCATGTGTAACTAGCTGCTTGTTTGTATCTTCTTTAGCACAATGTCCTGCAAATGAAATTCGCCAAGAATCCTCTGGTGTCATTCTCAGCCCTGGATATCCAGAAAATTACCCAAATTCCCAGACATGTTCCTGGAGTATAAAAGTTGAACTTGGTTACAATATCTCATTTTATGTGGATTTGTTTCAAAGCGAAAAACAGTTTGATGAACTTGAGATATTTGATGGTAAGAACAATTTTACAAATATCATTATTTTTATTATTATCCTTTATTTATGATGTGCCAACATAATGAGTGTATAAAACCAAATATTACATAAGCTGTAATTACCACTGATTTATAATCTTCTGTATTGTGAAAACGAAATCATTATTATAAATTAATATAATAATGCTACATTTGATCACTTGAAGTTAAATAGGTTTTAGACAACCAGATATTTTGCTTTGCTTATGTTGCTTTCAAGCAAAAATCTATTTAATAGTGCATTAAATGTCATCATTATGCTTACCAATAAAATGTATAATCTTATATATAATTCTATACAAAAGCAAGCAAATCATGGAATACATCACAACATGATACAATCACAAAGCCTAATATTGCGGTATGCCATAGAAATAAATTGTACTTTTCTTTTAAAAAAGAAAAAAGTAAATTTGCTCAATTCATTTTTTTATTATGTTTCCTTTTAAAGGACCATCTGGGCAAAGCCCTATGATTGTGGCTTTAAGTGGCAATTTAACAGTGCAACAAAATTTTACAAGCAAAAGCAACACTGTTTTTCTTCGTTGGTCAACGGATCACGCTACCAGTAAAAAAGGTTTCAAGATTCGATATTCAGGTTTGTAAGCTTATTGAAGATATACATTTTTAATCCAGGGACTGATATTTTTCAATTGTATTTTAAAGGATTAAGGATTAAGGAATTTCCAACTTCCTGTTTTAATATTTTCTAAACTTTCTACCTTAATATGGATAAGACCTGCACATGTGCCCAGGCAATGGACATTAAGTGATATATATACATTACTCTGTAATGATTACAGATCCAGAATTGGTTTTCAGTGCCTCTTTCAAAGCGTTAAATCTTTTAGCAAGTCTGAACACATATTTTCCATTTAACCTTCTGGGCATTTAGCTTGAGTTAACCTGGGGTGAGTTTCTTTGCTAATAAAACTCACCCGAGCTAACTGCGGGCAAACTCACCTGTCTGCTGAAATCCCCCGCAGATCCCCCTGTATTTGCTGAGATAGCCCTGATGCTTTTTAAAAAACTACGTTAAATGTGAACTAACCAGGAGGTTAAAGCAGTATTTGGGACTAAAAGTAAAAGAAAATACAAACGGTTCAAGTTCAGAACAGGAATAGTGAGTACATTTGTTGCAGTGTAAGCCAGAAGATTTGTTTTACTTTTAGAGAAACTTCCAATGAGACACAAACTGAAGGGAAATTTCCTCAATGTGAAGTGGGTAAATAAAAGGCCCAACAAGGAAAATCAAATGTTTTGGTTTTGAATAAACCTTAATTTGTTGCAAATACTTTGTCAATGGTAATGGTAGTTCTGTTGCTGTGTAGGCCTATAACTTTTATTCCCAATACTGTTTTGGTTTTTAAAAATTCTTAAGGGACATTGGGAGTACTTTGAACTAACTGTACTGCAGCATGAAACATGCAACAATGCTTGTGTGCATATTAATTAGTAATGTGGATGTGGCACAAAAAAAATTGTTGTTAATTCCTTTGTGACCACAGCATTAGAAAGTTGTAAATGTATCTTCTTAATATCTGATGCATATTTTTTCACTTTCTTTCATTCATTTTCATTTAATTAAACAGCTGCCTACTGTAGTTTGCACATGGTAATACATAATGGTGGGATTTTGAACAAGACAGATGTTGACCTTGGCTCAAAAGTTTACTACTTTTGTAAGGCTGGATATCAAATGATTGGGAACAGTAATACAACATGCATACGCAAGAAGAATGGAATGTATGAATGGGCTTCACCAGCACCAATCTGTAAAGGTATGTCACTTATAAAGGAAAATGATTGTTTAGCAAACATTAACTAAAGAAACATGAAAAATGTATTCGCAAAAAATATTGGCCATTCGAATATTCAAGTTTAACACTAATCTTAATTAACCAAAACAAGCAAATGCAAATATAATTAATATTTTTTTTACCTTTGCTATTATGGACCTAGGTAAAAAAAAAGGTGACCTCCAGCCATTTTTTAGCCCCATAAGCTGCATGACTGAGTCTATGGTCTTATGAACAATGAACCACACACCATAATCCACCCACAACCAAACATTACTTTTGGCACAATAGAGTCACGCAAGTACAGTTCTCCTGACATTCACCAACACTAGTCTTGTCCATTGGATTGCCAAACAGAGAAGTGTGATCCATCATTGCAGTGAAGATGTCTCCACAGCTCTACAGTCTTGTGACGGTGTGCTTTACACCACTACTCTTTACTCCCCTAAGTAAGTCTAAAGATGGTCGAATTTTCTTTTGACATGATTTTATTATTATCAACATGATATTATCGTCAAAATTCAGGTAATGTAGGCAAGGGTTGTGGGAGCAACAAAAAAATGGCTTTAGCATATGTAGTTTTAAAAAAAATTAAGTTAATCTCCAGCATAGTTTCGTACCATGCTCAGGGGGAAGTCTACGGCCGGCTTAAGAATGCATACAATACGTCCTTTGCTTTTAAGGTGTGTATTGTATGGGCCATGCCCATAGGTTTAATAGGTTCAGAAGTCAAAGGTCCACTGTAATTGGTAATGCATTTCCCGTTGGCTTCATATAAAAGAGATCTGAGGAGTAAAAATAAATGACTACTTGCCAAAACAACATGGTAGGGATGTATCCAGGGTGCATATTTCTACATTTTCTTGTGGCTAATTCATGGCTTACATTTGCTATACATATGTAAAAAACTGTCAATGAATTAAAAAGAGCACAGAATAGTAAAGTGTGCCTGTATAGGTGTATGTAAAAAATGTCTACACTATATGATTATAATGTACTGATTTACTAAACTCAAACTGAAAAAATTAAACCTTTTTATAATGACTGTTTATATAATCAGAATATAATCAGCAAACCGTGCCTATTTTTCCTCATTTGAATTTCCATTTGTATATTTAAAATAATAATATTACCAAAGAGAGCACTTTTACAAATTATTCATTATCTCTCCGAAAAATAACCACAATTATACTGGCTCAACAATAGTACATTGTGCAAGAGAAATCTTTAATTGGTAAAGATTATCGGTGAGTCAGGTGACATTATTCCCAGTCTGTCAATTACCTCAAATGTACTTACAATGAAGTACTTGAAGCTTCACACTTATTGAAAGGGTCTTTGGAAGTATTTCCAACATATGACTTTCAAACCACCTCTGAATTAATTAAATATGCCTTTATAAAATTCACCTAGTATCTGGCTTGTCTGTGGCTGTAGAACAAATAATAATGTAAAATTGCATTTGTTTTTTCAACAGAAAATAGAAGTAAACAGAAATAAAGGATAAGGCAAACATTCACATTCTACATAAATAAAATAATTGTATTGAAATTGCAATGCATACTCAGACACAATGATTTATGAAGAATCATGCAGAGAGATACTACCAATATGTGCAGTATTTAGAAAACTTTTTGGGGAAAAGTATAGCAAAACTAATTTTTAGGAATGCATAATGTATATGTGGCAAATTCAAGCTTAAATTGGAGAGCACCACCAGCCAATATATGTCTAGTGTTTGGTTTTTTGGTTTTGGATAGAAAGAGGTATTATTAAAACATCTGTCAGGGTTTGTTTTGCCATCTGAGTTCCTACTGGAAAAATGTTCTCTGGCTTGCCTGCTCTTAAAGACATTTTTTGAAGAGAATAAAGTCAAAAACAAATGCCTGATTTCTGCATATTTAGAACTTTCTTCCTGCCATCTTGTTCTGTGTTTTTTTTTCTATTTCTATTTTTCAATTATGTAAACCTCACTCACCAGCAGGATTTTGTAGAACCCACCCTAGGGATCCTTTAATCTCTTTGGCAGTACCCCTGGCTCTGAATAGATCTGATTATCTAATTTGTTCCAGTCAAGTCGGTGCTATTGTCCAGAAATATCGACCCTTCAGATCTATGTCCCAGTTATCAGTGATGATGCTGGGGATGTTGGTTTTTTATGCATCATTCCCCATTTTTGGAGGACAAGCATACATGTCTTGGGTCCCCAAATCCCTGGGAATGTGCAGAGGATATGGTACAGATCAGGCAGAACATTAAAAAAATTTAAACAGATTTATTGGACTGCAATGGGGTTTGCTGCAGCTGATTAAATACACTTTGTATGTTACCTGACTCATTACGAAGCCTGAAGCTTTGGCAGAACCAGCAGCATGACATGACCAATGATATGTTCTTATGAGTTTGTAAGATGGTATTCTGACCTCCATTGTAAAGGAGGCATTCTTCCCACTGTCCACAAATTTTATTTTTGCGCTAACCTCAATGAATTGATTTAGGAGTTCCTTAAGACCTGAAATGATACTGCAGTGTAAAACACCTTGCTATTTTTAGTAACATCTTTTTTTTTTCTTTACACATACCTTGTTCTTCCATGTTTTATGTCACATTAGTAGTAGTATTCTGGCCAGGAAAAAAAATGATGATTTCTTTTGCCAACATCCCACATGTGTAAAAAGTATATAGAAAATATTTTCTATATACATGTTTTTTATGTGGTTGACACAGTCTATGGAATGAAGTAGTGTATTTCCATAAGATTATTTTATGTGTCACAGGTTACTGGTGACATCATAAGTCTGAAAATGAATTGGCTATTTTTGGCCGCAGTAACCTTAAATTTGAATGGAAACCAAGAATTCGGTCTTTCAATTCTTCTTTGTTTGTTTTTTTGCTGCATGGTTATTCTAGGTAAGTCATTCAGGACACGTAAGCAAGAATAAGCTAATGGGGTGGAATTTTTGTCAGGTCAACAATGACTGCTTGTATATTTCTGCTTGTACTGGGGTCCTAAATAGTGTTGAGCTTGAATATTTGAATTGCAAATATATTCAATGAATATCAGCTATTTGAAAATGCTCACATTTCATGAATATGGTGGTGGATATTCCCAATTTGGAATATTTAAGATATTATGCACTGGGAAGCTTATGGCCATGCATTGCAATTATAAAATCTGAATGCGAAAGTAAATACCACCTGTGACCATTCATTTTGAAGGGAATATATTTTGCAATGTATGGCCATACACTCGAATTTCATATTTATGATGATCAAATCCGATATCAGTAGAATTATTTGTGAAATATTGTGAACGCGAATATTGCCTATGCCGCTCATCACTAGTCCTAAATAGGTTCTGGAAATAGTTAACAAGATAAAGCATAAGCCCAGATTTAGACTGGTGAAAGGCTTGCCTTACCACCCATCTGAATCCGGGCTGTAAGATAGCAATCCAGCAAAAATGACCTTTAAATCTAATTAAACAGCAATTGAAAAGCTCTCAGTGCGGCTGATTTTTTTCAGCATGCATGTTGTGGTCTATGCAGCTAATAACATTTAAATTTATTTATGTATTTCATAAACCTAATTCATAAAATACTTGGGGTGTATTTATATTTTCAGCTATATCCTGTGGAATTGCCCAGCCACCTGGAAATGGCTCAGTGTCTGGAAATGAGTTTACTTTGGGAAGCAAAGTGATATATGAATGTAATGAAGGCTACAGATTACAATCTAGTCAACAATCAACAGCAGTATGTCAAGAAGATGGATCGTGGAGTAATGCCGGCAAACCACCTGTTTGTCAGCGTAAGTGTATCAGAATGTTTCTTATTTTTTTATATGTAATCAAATTGCTTGTCATGTATTCAGGATTCAATTGAGGAGATTTTACAAAACAGAAAAGATCTCAGTTCTTTTAAAAATAACATTCATATACTGTTGTTGATTCTCTTTATTACTATAGAAGCATTTGTATAATAAAATGCATATGTTATACTAGATGTATTAACTTAAAAATTCTACAAGCATGATATTTTTGAACTGGAAATTAATTTGCCGAGTGCAACTAATAATTTCTCTTTGAACAGATGCTATAAACTTAAAGGAACAGATATTTTTTTTTTTTTACTTGCTTAAGAACAGGGGCCAAATCCAGCCTACTGTGCAATTATATTTGGCCTGTGAGACTGTGTTTTTTTTGTTTTATTTTAAGACATGAATGCCACAGATGTTTCCTCTATTTGACATTTTAAGTCACACGTTTTATAGTATTACGCTTTGCTTGTTTTGGATTCAATGTTTAGCAAAATATAGTTGTTTTCTAGTTTTCACAAATTTTCATTTAGCTTTAGTTAGTTGAGTAAGGTAAACCAGGGCTACTTAAACAAGAACAAATGTTATTTAAAAGAAACCCATTTACTTTTTTCGTAGTTGTCAATAAAGCTAGCCATACATGAATATATTCCCGAACGATCGGTGCTCAATCCCTGGCTGATACTTTGGATGGAGACCCTTGTTTCCCATCCAAAATAATGACAATCAAACTGGGATTTACCAACATGTTGGATCCCTGTTTGATCGACATTTCTTCGAAAGGGTTTGAACACTTGAGCAGCGTCCATTCCTAAATGATCAATTCCAGCGAACATGCACTACGATCGATTGCTCTGGAATCTAACACAAAATCGACCCATGTATGGGTACCTTAAGACTGTTTTACTGACATCACTACTCTGTTTTGTTTGTTTGCAGATTAAATAGACAACTTTTTTACTTTGTATTTTGTTACCTAATGCCTGCTTTTCACAAATTTTATATTTTTCATAACACATCCAAGTGTAATTTTTTTTAATTGCTAGTATGCTCCAGGAGGGCAGTGGGAGCACATGAAAGGGACACAGGCTGAGAGCACAAAAATGGATAGGGGGCTACAGAGGCGGCTACAGAGCTACAGTAGTGTCAGAGGAAAAGAATATGAGCTGGATAGAGACATTGGGGAACACAGGAAAGAGCAATTAGGTTAAGGAAACCCAGTATGTACTCCATCCAATTATGTCAATGTGACTAAGCAGTTCAAATTCACCCACAAGGCTGCTTTTGTTCACAATGCTACAGTTGGACAGAGAAGGAAGCTTCTGATGGAAAGTAAATAAATAGATAAAACAAAATAGTATTTAATAACCCTCTGCATAAAATAAGTGGTTAAACCCCACAGGATGGGGATAGCCCAACTATAAGGCAAAGTTTATGCAGAACCTTGTGGTGACCTTAAACAAGTATCTGAACAGCATTGTTCATGTTTATGCATTGAAAACATGAGGCTTAGACTTTTTCTTGGATGTTTTGTGCTTACATTTGTTTAACCGTCCTAGTGGTTGGGACGGCAGCATCTCGTCCAGCGCTGCAACTGCTAGTATAGAACTGGACGAGATGCTGCCGTCCAGTACAAATCGGGGCTCTGGGAGAGCATACTCAGGCTGTCCCGATGTCCCCATGCTATATGCCTCTTCGGATGCTAGTGTCTTCCTCCCCCCCCCCCCCCCCCC
>CM070035.1:69806283-69822263 GCA_036250615.1 Ptychadena robeensis | reverse complement strand
AGCTGTAACATCCTTGGCTGTAGATGAAGGCTTGAGGGCTATAGCGCAGCCCGCGCTTTGCGCTTCCGTCCCAGCGCCAACACCAGGGGCACGCACCTGCAATGGGGTGGGGAGGGGGGGGAGAGAATAGGGGAGTTGTCCACCCGTTCACAAGTGTGGCCCCAGAGTCTCCCCAGTCCATCGTCCACGAGTTTCTGGGGTTTTGTTTGTCTACCTGCCTCTTGAGGATTGACCAAAGTTTATCAATTGAAATAAGGTCTGCATGTTTTCCCCTGGCCCCGAACATCGACCTCCGAGTTATCAACTATGGTCTTGTGGCACAATGCGCCATCTTGAGGGAAAGACATTGTTGTTTCACTTAACTGTTCTTGATGTATTGGAAGAATATGGCTTTTTATGAGGATTGTTTTGGAATCTTCTTATTTTATGTCTGTGTTCGGTGGCAATAATTGTGAGGGAGCCCCTCCTTTGAGAGAAGAAACGCACACATAATGACCTCTCGACACTGTACTGTTATGTCATATATATGAAAATAACTTTATTCAGCATTGAAAATATATAGGGCGAAAAGGGAAAGGGGTGGAGAGTATGATCAAAGTGTCATGTGTCCTTCCTACAAAAGATGGGAAAATAATGGTTTGGAGTAGAGATCAACTTGTTTCTATCCCCCTTGGGACTTTCGATGCACTCAAACATAACAGTATGTCAAACTGTTTTTAATTTATTAAATATATATCAAACAACACAATACATAAAATACCAATATATATCAAATACACCATATTGGTCAGAGCCTCGAACACACATGAGGGTTGACCTTCATAGAAAATAGAGCTAATTTGCCATAACAAATAAAAGAAATACATTTCACTTGGCGAGTGATACGATGAATATATCTACGATATAGGCTTAAAATGATAGATTCCCTCCCGACTGTTTTCGCCTGGACGGCTTCCCCAGGGAGACAATTGACTCTATATATACCATGACTCTGAATATACACGCAATGCAATACATCATAACTTATCGTTATCATACAAATAAAAACGAGAACAAAATTAATACAAGCAAAATGAGTGCACAGACTGTAGGTAGAAACAGTTCATACCCATGAGTCTGTCCTCCCCTGGGTCAAGATTTAAACAATGACAGTATCAGCTATATTAAAAAAGGGGGAACTTGTGTCATGTATTGGCCTATAGTGGTAAAATTCATGAGTTCAGCATATCGTAAGCATATCATTAACCATTCCAGAACAGTAACACAAAACAGTGGAGCACTCACCAGACAAATAAGCGCCTAGATAATCACTCAAACTTTAACCTGGGTGCGTGGAGAAAGTTTCTTGTATCTCACAAAAGGTCCACAGACGTACAGCATGCCCAAGGATCCCCAACAAAAGGCAGAGCAAGGGTCAGGCCGGGGAAGGCACAGAAGGTCCCCCTCTCAGGGACCGTAGCGTAAGTCACCACAATGTGGGTGACCCACTAACACTGCAGAGTGGGGTATCTAATAAGGGGGAAGAAAAACACAGGGGGATCTAATGGCACTGCGCAACGCGGAACCAGAAACGAACCCCACCCGGACAAAACGGGACGGTAAGGTGTAAGTTTTTTAAAGGATCTCCAGTAAAAAACGTTAGCTCAGAAAGTTGTTACAAATAAATCACAATTCCATCAGAAGGAAGAGGAGACATACCACTAGTTTGAAGAGCAGGATAGAATGTGATGAAACAGCAATACTCCGGTTTGTGTGCTTGAACAGCTCCCAGCCTGTGCAGCACCTGATTCCCCTCCCCCCTATATACCCACAGCATGATTCTAGGATCTTGAAAACACCTGGGCCGGAGAGGAAGGGCTGTGGGGCTATCGCGCCCGCGCATGCGCTCCCTGCCAGCGCCAACCACCATGCACCGCACCTGCAAGGGGGGGGGAGGGGGGGGAGAGAAGCGGGGGAGTTTCCACGCCGTCACAAGTTGTGGCCCACCATAGTCTCCCCCGTCCGGCAGCCACGAGACAACTCATGCAGTGGGTGGTTCACTCCGGCCCGAGTGTCGCATCCACCCGCCTCGCCCCCAATCGTGACGGCCTCAAGGACCGCCACCAGCGTATCCCAGTGACTCCACCAATGGGGGGCGCGGTCCCCGGCAATATCCACACACTGAATGTAGGTCATCCCAGGTACCATGGAGGGTGGCGCACGTGCCGCACTAAGGGGAGGAAACGCAACCCACAGACGGGGACACAAGGAAGGTGTCCCCGACCGGGAGCCAATGCAGAGTGGATATCTATAAGGGGGAAGAAAAAACACAGGGGATCTAATGGCACTGCACACGAACCAGAAAGACCACCACCAGGACAAAACGGGACTGTAAGGTGTAAGTTTTTAAAGGATCGCCAGTAAAATGCGAGCTAAAGAAAGTTGTTACAAATTATCACAATTCCATCAGGAAGTGAAGGAGAGAGACATACCAGTAGTTTGAGGAGCAGAATAGAATGGATGAGACAGCAAGACGTCCGGTTGGTGGACTGAACAGCTCCCAGCATGTGCAGCACCTGATCCCCTCCCCCCTATATACCCACAGCATGATCTAGGATCGTGAACACCTGAGCCGGAGAGGAAGGGGCTGTGAGGGCTAGCGCAGCCCGCGCATGCGCGCCGTCCCAGCGCCAACACCGGGGCACGCACCTGCAAGGGGGGGGGGGAGAAGAGGGGAGTGTCCACCCGTCACAAGTGCGGCCCCAGAGTCTCTCCAGTTCAGGTAGCCACGAGACAACTCATGCAGGGGTTGGGCACTCCGCCCAGTGATCGGCGTCCGCCCGGCCCCGCCCCCGAGCGTGACGCCACATGGAACGCACCCAGCGTATCCCAGTGACGCCACCAAGGGGGGCGCGGTCCGGCAGATCCACACCACTGATGTGAGGCCATCCCCAGGACAGGGAGGGGGGCGCACGTGCCAGCCCAAGGGGAGAGAAACGCAACCCAGACGGGGACACAAGGAAGGTGTCACCGACCGGGAGCGAAGAAATCCCGGAGGTCACGTGGGCCAACCCAACCCTGTAGATGGAGGGGGGGAAAGAAAACGCCTCACAGCGCTGCCCCAGATGCTAGGGTACTAAGGACCCCGCCAATAGGGGCAGTCTCCAGGTCGTAGGAGAGAGTGCCCACCCACGGCATAGTTACCCCTGCTCCACATGGGGTCCCCCCGGGGCAAGGTGCACGCCAGGGGAAAATCTATCATTGTCCAAACAAGCATGCATATCCCCAGCCAGGAGCAACATCAGGCCAAACATATAAGTCCTATAGTGAAGAAGTCCAATATGTCAACAATGGGCAATAAACAATAATTGTAATAAAGATAATCAACCTTATTGAACACTAAGAGCAAAGAAAAAAAAGAGGGGGGGGGGGAGAAGGGGAACGACCAATCCAAAATAGAAGGCTAGACTGATGATAGACATTTAAGAAAGGGTTTGTAGCTGACAAAATCATTCAAGCCGGGGTGTTTGGCGGCCTTGAGCCTATATATCCACCTCTGCTGTTATCTATTATAGCTGAAGTTTATACTGCAAATCGAAATTTTCGAATCGAGATTTGCAGTCAAATGTAAAATCAATTGGGAAAATCAAAATTCAAGTTGAAAGGAATCTTCTTAATTTCAAACATCTCTGCTGGAGATGTAGAAAAGGATTAGGAGATGTGAGATGTGGGAAGATTTGAAAAAAAAGTTATGCTCATGCACATGTAGTTTTTGCATAAATTAAGTTAAAATTCTAAGTCAAAATTACGATTTTCGAAATGTTGACTTTTTTCTTTGTAGTATACCCCCAACCCTTCTCCACGTTTCCAGCAAGTATGGTGATGATACCATGTTCAGGAGTTTTGCAATTAACTCAAAATGGTCAAATTTTTGAATAAAGATTCGACCATCTCTAGTGATAGGCCACCATCATCGAAGTTTAAAGGAAAGTTACATTTTAATTGTATATATTTATGTATACCTCTTGCAGTTGGATAAAAGTAATATAACTTTTTTATAGGTGATTCAACAATGATCCACACTAACATGACATGTTTTGTGCTCACTTGGCTTTCAATTTGTAAAAGGTAGAAACTGTGCCTGTGGAGGTGGAGTGTATTGTATCAATTGGAACTAAAACTTTTATTCAAGTGCAGGACTGTTTTTCTTCTAGATATTTGTGGTAAGGCGAAAAGACATCTTGTCTTTCCCAGCATCGAATTTCCAATTTGCTGGAAAAATGTTGACGTCGAGACATCTGCTTGTCATAACTGTGAACCGTATATTTGTTTTTGATTAGTCTATTTATTTGGATCATTTAAACACCTTTTTGACCTTTGAAAAGAAATCTGAATTGAAAACGACTGATAATACACTGCCTGGCCCAAAAAAAAGTCGGTGCCACAAAAAGGTCACACACTCCTTTAGATTTGATTACAGTACGCATTCACTATGGCATTGTTCAATAAGCTTCTGCACTGTAACAAGATTTATTTCCATCCAGTGTTTCACAAATTTTTCACCAAGATCTTGCATTGATGATGGTAGAGTCTGACCGCCTTCTCCAGCACATCCCAAAGATTCTCAATGGGGTTAAGGTCTGGACTCTGTGCTGGCCAATCCATTTGGGAAAATGATGTCTCATGCTCCTTGAACCACTCCTTCACAATTTGAGCCCAATGAATCCTGGCATTGTCATCTTGGAATATGCCTGTGCCATCAGGGAAGAAAAAATACATTGATGACATCACCTGGTCATTCAGTATATAGCACCAGTTGGGGTTAAATAACTTGTTACCAGCTGAAAGATAATCGCTCATGCAGTAATTATCCAATAGAAGGCTCGTACCTTTTTGCTCCAGGTGGTGACTTTTCTGGGGACCAGGCAGTGTATATTGCTAGCATTTTTATTTGTGGTTCCTAGGCTGTATAAGATTTTTGATTAAAATTTATTTAAGTTCCTATGAAATTATTATATTTTAAAACAAATCTAATGCATATAGCCTGTATGCATTCTAAATATATATGTATTAAGCCACTGCCAGCTTATGAATGTGGTTGTTATAGAATATTTTAAGCAAAATATGAATGTTTTCTAACAGACCGGCTGTTTTTTCTGCAGCTTTTACATGCCCAAGCCTGGACTTCCAGCTCTCTGAACACGTCATCTGGCGGTTGGTTTCAGGTTCATTAAATGAATATGGATCTCAAGTCTTGCTGAGTTGCAGTCCTGGTTATTATCTTAGCGGATTGAGACTTCTACAATGTAGAGCTAATGGAACGTGGAGTGAAGAAAATACCAAACCAAGCTGTATAGGTATGGATCCAATATGTATAAATTCAAGTCATGAATTCTGTTCGCTGTATTATTATTATTGAGAACATAAACTTTTACAAATGACCAGCAGCAGTGCACCCTAAGGTATTCTTAGCTTGAAAGTGTTACCCCTGGCTTGTTATGTTTGCTTAGATATTAAAAACTGCAACATTTATGTGTGTTTGTAAGCTTCTCATACAATTTTACAGATCATTTTTAAATTTTATTAAAACATTTGCATCCTTTTCATAAAAAATTCATCCTCAACTGTGCTTTCAAGAGTGCGTTTGGCATAAATAAAAGAGAAACTAACATAAAAATATTTATTGTGGTATATAAACATACCATGAATTGCTTATTCTGATGGTAATGCAAGTTTTTCACAGGCAAGAAAAGGCTCTTGTCTGTGAGATGACAATGATGCGCTCTAAATTTAAAGAATTTAAGAGAATGTGTAGATTCTAATATATGAATAAATATATATAAATAAAATATTTGTAATGTAAAACATTGTCAATGTTCCCTTCATAATAAAGGGAATTTAAGGTTCTTATGATGATTTATTTTAAAAAACCTGAATAACCCACTAGCAAATATTAACTCAAAGAATAGAATGTTTTGCTTGTTTTAACCCTAAAATATGTGCGTGTGTATCATACAAAATACACTCATTTTAATTAAACATGATGATCAACTTAATGTCTGCCTCGTTTGCCAGAAAAATATATATAACAAAAACAAAAAAGATAGTGAGAGATATGCTGAACAATAAGCTACCATATATACTCGAATATAAACCGACCCGAACATAAGCAGAGGTACCCAATTTTAGAAAGAAAATCTGGAAAAACTGAATGACTCGAGTATGTCTAGGGTGGTAGGGGATTCAGCAGCTAAGGCTTAGAAACACACATCAAATGTGCTTTTGTTGGGTTATTATTTTATTCAGTAGACTTGTAAGTTAATTACAAAGCCCCTGAAGATGATATCATCACTAAAAGTGCTGGAAGTGTAGGATGTGGGAACATTGTAGAGAAAAAGTATTGCTCTAGCATATCAAGTTTTTGCACAAAAAAGTAAAAATTTTACTTGATTTAAACCTAATTTATGCAAAAACTACATGTGCTAGAGCAATAAGTTTTTTTAAATGTTCCCACAACCCTTCTCTACACCACCAAATTCGGTGATGATAGCATGTTTGGGGGCTTTGCAATTCACTCATAATGTCCACCTACAAAATGCCGCGATTTTCATTTTTTGACCAGAATATTTATATATAATATATATTTGAGTATATACGGTAGTAATTCATTTTGATAAAAATCACCTTGGGAAAATAAAACTCTAATTCTAATGTTCTACTTATTATCATAACCTATTATTAATAGAAGAGATGTGAGATTTCTGACAAGAGAGAAGGGGGAGGCCCTTATCATATCCTTAACATATCCCTCCAGTTGGGCCACAACACCACATCCCAGAAGGCAGGGTTTAGCTCCTTCTCATTAGTGTTGAGCGGCATATGGTATATTCGAATTCACATAATTTCGCGAATAAAGAAACATTCGACATTTGCAAAATTCGATTTGACTGTATTCTATTTCCTTTCATCGTGTGCGCCTGCAATTATTCGCAAAGATTTGCGATGCAGCTTTACACCTTCTCTTCTTCATTCTGTGATCTTAGCCAGTATGAGCACTGTGTGTATTGCGCATATTCATTTGCAATGCGCACAAATATGCGCGATGTATGCCAGTAAACAATGTTGAAGCATAATAAGATGAATATCTGCCATTGAGAATATCTTGAATGGGGGATATTCGGTCAATATATTCGAATTTCGGAAATTCTCGCTCAACACTACTTCTCATTAGAGATGGTCAAAATGAAGCGAACTCGATTCTACTTAAATTTTGAATTTCCCGATCGAAATCCGATTGGTTCGCAAATTTTAAAATTTCTGATGCGAATTTCGATTGCTACTTTTCAATTGACATAAGCAAGTATTGCATTGCATTAAACAGAGTTATACCATGGATTTGAACAAATTGACAAATTTAGTTTGGAGCCATAGTTCCAATATGAACTGTCTCCAATAAAAATTAATTTTTATCCAGTAAAATCAGAGATTAAATATATACACTATATCGGTGCAGTTTCTAGCCTTTTGGGGGCCCTATGCAATTGCCCCCTTAGGGCCCCCGTCAACCAGGAGGGGGAGGTTCTGATAGAGCTGCCGACATGCTCTCTTTCCTCTTGCAGATCTGAACACCGCAAGCTGTTGTCGGGGGGCTTGTAGTAATAGTGCCCATACACACCGCTCCTCTTTCTCTTCTCCTACCCCCTCCGGCACCTTCTCTTGTTGGCCGGCAGCGCATGCTGTTCAGATCTGCACAAGAATGGGTGGCACCGGGTATGTGTATGAGGAAGGGCACAGGGCAAGCATATTCTGCATAGTGGGAGAACATGCAAAGTCTGTCAATTTACTTGAAAACTTTTAACTTATTTATTTTGTTGACTTCAAACCGTATCTGGAACATTGTTTGTATTAATAGATTTGGTTGATCATTATCTTTGTCCATTTTGGAGGTTTTTGAATATTATATGCATTCATTTCTTTTGTATCTATTTTAACAGTCATCTCATGTGGAGATTTACCAATTCCACCAAATGGCAATAAGATTGGAACTCTGAATGTTTATGGAGCAACAACAATATTTACTTGTAATTCTGGATACACACTTGTAGGGTCCCATGTCAGAGAGTGTTTGGCTAACGGTTTGTGGAGTGGCGCTGAAACTCGATGCCTAGGTAATTATAGTTTTATGTTTTTCAGTTCAGTTCAGAGTATTTTTTTTAGTCTATGTTATCAAAGATCATGGAAGAGTTATTGGTTTTAAATATGTGTCACTGTTTACAAAGTAAATAAGACAGAATTAAAAACAAAATTCTATAGGGATCTTGTGCTGATTCAAGCCATGTTTGTTACACAAAATAAGGACATCATTTTATAAAATGAAATAATTACTGTTTAAAACTTATGAATAATATGAATAGATACTGTACCAACAAGGCACTTTTTATTTTTAACAAAATCTGTTTAAAGTCAATTGTCTTTATAAAATAATGCTTGGATTATATGTAATGCTTTCCAACATACACCACAGCCAGGATCATTACAACAATATACATACATTTAACAGTGTGATAGATGTAATCACGATCAATTCCTTTACTTAGATGCACTTGCTTCATATTACGATGGAATACAAAATATACAAAATACCTAGAAAGCTGTCAGATACTTGTGTGCTCAAGCAAAATGTACCAACATGTCTGATCGATTGATTTTATGTTTGATTTACATCACTTTTGGTCGACCGTACAAGGTATGCGGGAATCGAATTATGATTGATCAACTTAAATCGATTGACATTTTGATTGATCAAGCTGAAATGTCAAGCTGTGTATGACCAGCTTAAGGCTAAGTTTACACTGTCGTTTAAAGGTTCCTAGACACTCTGCAGTGGCAGAAAGGCTTTAAAGATGCTTTAAAGCAAAGACCCTTGTACAAAATGTACTGTAGCTTTAAAGACAGAAAAACGTCCAGGAGGGGGGGAGTGAGCTTCAAGCTGCCACAGGAGGTCACCTGACCCTGCAGGGTGCCTGGAAATGTGTGAAAGCCACTCCCAGGTCGTTTTTTTCATGACTGAAAAATTAGTGAAAAAAGCTCTGCAAACTTGATGCAGTCGCTTTCAGAGCTTCACCATTGAAGTCAATGGGGTCATTTAACGACCAAGCGACCCTCTGAATGTGACAGAAGACGTTCAAAAAACAAACAGAAAACGTTCTTCTTGATTAACGACAGTACATTTTCTGTTCTTTAAACGACCTCATTGACTTCCATTTTAAACCTAACGCAAGGTCGTTTTCTGGTCACTTAAAAGACCAGAAAACGACCTTGCAAGAGACAGTGTAAACCTTAAGCTAGCCATACATGTTCCGATTCCATGGCCGATTGATCACCCATCCGATCGATTCCGCGATGCCAGAGGGAATCGGATGTCCGATCGATCGCCTGATTAAGCCTGTCCCTACCACCTTGGGCCACCGATTCCTGGACGATTCCGTGCCCGATCGATCACTTCACACATGCCAACTCCCCCTGATGTGTGCTGAATTGGATCAGAAAGACCAACATGTTGGTTCTCTGGCAGATCCGATTCTGGGCCCCCGATCGATCGGACGTGATCGATCGGGCAAGGTGGGCTTCACGCGATTCCGGGACGATCGATTAGCGTGCACGCGCCCGGAATCTATCGTCCCGGAATCCCTTGGGAATCGGACCCGTGTATGGGGACCTTTACTCTACATATGGAAATCACAGGTTCCCTTTAAATGGGTCTCAAACTGTTGGTTACATAAGAAGAAACATGAAAAATGCTATTATACCATAATGTGATTTACTGATATCTCCATTTTTTTAAGCTTTATCTGACACCTGTATGGTAATCAGTTCTGTTCATTGAGAGTCTTCACAAACAGCTGAACTCAGCCAGAAACCACACAGGTGTCAGTTTCTATGGGAGATACTTTTGTGAAGCTTATCCTTAAACAACATAAAAAGACTTGTGCAAGTGTTTACTGGTCTAGAACATCAAAACACTATAATTTAGCTGCCTACTATACTTTTGAAGCTTGACAAGATGTGCAGTTTAAACAATAAGGCATGAAAAGCATTGAAAATGGTACCTCTATATTTAAACAAAAACAACAAAAATACAGCTAAATATCTAGCACTGCATTGCAAGTAACAAATGTCTATAGTTAAATTTAAAAAAAATTATGCAAAAGTCTTAAATAATGCTTGCTCACCTTTTTAATGTTCTGCACATGTTAAACCTACATAATATTTTGTAATTTTTATTTTACAGCTGGCCATTGTGGTTCTCCTGATCCTATTGTAAATGGGCATATAAGTGGAGATGGCTTCAGTTATCGAGACACAATAGTCTACCAGTGTAATCCAGGATTTCGTCTAGTAGGCACATCTGTCCGTATATGTCTTCAAGATCATAAGTGGTCACAGCAAACGCCAGTTTGTGTCCGTAAGTAGGAAACCTACAGCACTGCATCAAAGTGAATCTGTGTAGACCTAAGATTACAAGCCAGGACAATCTAGACCTACGATCTAAGCCCCAATAGCTTCAATATACAGGGCAACATAGTACAATATGAAGAAAAGTAAGGAATCTGGCCAGTAATTAAACACGATTGCTACTTAAATTTATCATTTATAATTTGTGCAACATAATGCACAACGTATCACAGCTTTTCTATTGTAAACCTGTTTACCGTGTGCAGAGTATAAAGTACATCTGTAAACTAGTCATATTCTAAGTCATAATGCTCCATTTATATGGTCCATTTCACAAATTGCACACATAAGAAGGGGGGGGGGTTGTAAATTACTGATAACTGTCCACATATTATGGCTTTGGCCGGCAGTCAGAAAGACACATTCCTGACTGCCTATAGGACCTATACTAGCCCTGAATGGGTTAAGAACCAGGGTAACTGTAACTAAACTGCATGATGGATAATAACCTTTACCATTAATAAATGTGGATGACTTGAGTTGACTAGTATTATATGGGGATGGCTAGAATTAAAAAGTAGAACATTTAAAATCTGAACATTCATAAGTTCATAAAGATATGAGTTGTGATTAATCCAATTCTCTCTTCTGATGAGCAATTGTTTTCTATCTGAACAAATAAAATATCGGAGAAATGATTCACACAGCATCTTAGTTATAGTGACACAAACGCTTTCTAAAGACTTACATTTCTGTACTCCCTATTGAACTTTCTACTCAACTTCAAAAGAAATAACTTTATTTACAGTTGTGTGCTTTTTATCTTCTGTACTTAATCTTTGACTATATCACACTGCAGGATTTTGCTTTTATCTTCATCTGTTTGAAAAGATATTCAGTTGGTATTGGTGTGTGCCATTTCACTTTTCTACTGCATTTCATACTTCAACTTTTCTTTAAAGTTGTGAGATTCAAGCAATCGATATAATTTTGGTACAGAGTAAAGTTCAGTGAATCTGATTGAATAAAATTGCATATATACATCTGTATGAGCCACATAGGAAATGTGGCAGCAGTTGCCTGATTGCGCTATTTTCTGGGGTAGCCAAGGAGAAAAAAGAAGCATGATTTAACATAGGAATATTGTGAAAGACAGAGGAGTTAACCGTGTCAGCAGAGTTTTATTTTGCTCCACTGTCAAATCACTTATCCTAATTGCTGTACATAACATTAATTAATGTAGAAATCACACATTAATTAGTGTAAAAATGTTGTTATGCTCTTGAAAGCTAAACAACAGAACCTTATGTGTTACAATTATTACACCCACAGGGATAGGCAGCACCTAAACCAAGAGAATTAGACCTGAGCTAATTTTCATTTAGGTCATACAGCTATCACAGACTTTAATTAATTGGGAGCTCTTGGGATTAATCGGTTCAATGGTTGAACATAAAATCACCCCAGCATAAGGGTAATTCACACATAGGTTCAGTGCAGCCATTACACAGTTACATAAAAATAATAGTTTGCACATACAGAGAAGGAATCCATCTCCTGTAGGACTATTTTCAAATGCTCCATTTGCTTTGCACCAGTTTTGAAACTTTACTAAAACAGAAATTGTGAAATAAGTTGTAATAAAGCAGGGGATATGTTTAATTCTTCATAACTAAATAAATATCAATATAAATCTATAATTTACAGTTGAATAGCTACAACAATATAGTTGGTATAGGATAGGGTAGGGGATTACACTGGGCGTTACCTTCTTGGCTAGAGTGTTAGGCCTCTCCTTATGTTAGGAATTCTAACAAGCTTCAAACAACAGCTTGCTTACAATGGGGTTGGTGTTCCTGCCTAGTGTCAGACTGCTTCTTCCTGGTTACAGCTTTAAGGCCCCCATACACGTAGTGAGCCGTGGCCAATTTTGCGGCCGAACGATGTGCTTGTGCGCTCGCCAGTCGGCGGCAAAACCGGCCGCGGGTCGTGGGTGCCCACATGGGGCGACAGATCCCTATCGCCCCAAGGCTCCATCTGCCAGAGAACGGACATCTCCGTAAATCTCTGGCCGATGCCATTAACTTGAATAGGGACCGGCGTCCCCGTTCAAACTAACGGCCGACACACAAAGGGTGCCCACGGATACTCTGCTGGATGCTCGTCTGTCGGCCCCAACTCGCTACGTGTGTGGGCCACAGTAGATCATAAAATTCCAAAAATTTCATATCATACAGCATTTCTCTAAAATGATTGGTCAAAGTCAAGTTCACCAAGCAACAGAAGTTTCAGGACTTTCTAGAAATTGCTTGATGATTTAGGTGTAGAATCCTAATGGCCATGTACAACTATAACCTATATTTTCTTTTTTTTTTTTACAGCTATAACTTGTGGTCATCCTGGAAATCCTGCCCATGGAATTACCAATGGAAGCGAATTCAATTTAAACGATGTTGTTAACTTTACATGTAACGTAGGCTATATGCTTCAAGGCTCCTCCCAAGCACAATGTCGCAGTAGTGGTGTGTGGAGCATCCCTCTTCCATACTGCAGAGGTGGGTGTTCTGGGCATATATCCTTCCTTTTTTAAAAGTCAATACAAGAAGCTGGTATATCAAATTGGTATATTTAGTAATTGTATGTGTTTTTGTGTCAGCAGATTTTTGTGTCAAGCAAGATTTAGGCTTGAAGTTAAAAATACATTAATGACTCTAATGTAAGCTGAGAATAAACTTGAGAAGGTATCTAAAAATATACAGTCAGCAGCTCTCTCATCTTGCTCTGCTTGTGTATGTGAGAGCTGGACACACCCCCAGCTCACACACACACAGCAGGAGCACTGCTTATTTAGCCAGTCCGGCTAATTACAGAGTATATAGATCCCATGGGTGGATCTTTCCTATGGCTCTGTGTTACTATCTGTGAGCTGGGCAGCTAAAGCCCAACTCATACACAGTGGCAGGTATTGATAGGAGAGCCACCCATGGGCACATACAGTGAGTTGGGCCTCCTTAACTCCCACTTTGCTGGTAAGAGCATGGTGCTCCAACCAGCAAAGTAGGAAAAAGACTAAATATTTTCGTCCATCAGGCACTCCGATGTATGGGATGATTATATTCCAAACAGAAAAAGTTGCAAATAGCAATATATGTACCAAATCAAACTAAAATTTTAATTTAATATCAGTATATTATGAATTTAAGCATTAGGGTATAACATTTTGCTACTTTAAGCATATTTACACACAGTCACTATGATCCACCTAAACTATGTGTAAATTATGGGTTTTTTACTTTTACTATTTCATTAATGTAACCTTTTCTGATAACAGTATGCACTTAAGGCAGTGTTCACACAAATATAAATGCAAAGATTACATCATAACAACAGGTTAGGGCACACTAGTACTTAATCAGTCAATGAATTAGTTGGATGCTACTTACACTTTGCATAGTCCTAACTGCAATTTTTTTAGTGCAATAAAGGAATTTACCAACATCAATAACTGTACTGCTTAAGGACCCCCATACACCATACAATCTTACCATATTTCATTACAATAAACTTTTGTTCTACCAAAACCATGTATATGAGGACCTTTCTAAACCTCCCAATCCCTGTAAATGTATTCTATCAAGAAGGACCGGCACTACATAGTTGTTAGTAGATCTAATTGAAATAGTATGGTGTGATCTAAAGGTGTATTGGGGGGCTTTAGTAATATCACATTGTCTTACCATCACTTAATCTGTATTCCTATCATGTTTCTCAGCAGGTATGTCATCTCACCTGACTGTCATTATTCTGTTCATCCTAAGTCACTTGTGTAGGGTATGTCATTTCATCTGACTGCCATTAACATGTTCAACCTAATCTGCCTATGAATGGTATGTCATTTCATCTGACTACAATAAATCTGTTCAACCTAACCTGCCTGGATCATCTCATCTGTTTGCTGTTAATCAGCCTAATCCATTTGTGTGTGGTATGTCCATTACCCTACAGGTACCCTATATAAATTCTAGAAATGGGTGAAATATGTTCCACATTAGTGAGCACAACTAATTTCCCAAAAACACGTAAAGCTATCTTTGTAGTTGTTAATCACATCATGATAACCCAGAGGTCACTGCTACCTACAAAATGCATTTATTCACAAATCACTTCAAACATATGCTCATTAAAAGGGTGAGTTTGAAGTACGGATTAGGAATATGCAAATTGACTGCAAACATCACACAAAAGGCTGAACTTTAAAAACACCTTTGAAGTATTTAACCTCCCTAGTGCACTGCCCATATCACGCCATTAAACCGGCAATCGAGGCAGTGTACAAAGTACACTGCCTGTCATTTCCTCCCTCCTCCCCTCTCCACACAGCCGGTGTCATTATTGACGCCGGCTGTGTGGGCGGGAAAGCCGGAGCTTCTCCATTACCATGGGAATGCTGCTGCGATGCAGCTTTCCAGGGAGGCATTGGGTTTACCCGATGCTGGCTTCAATTGCGGTTGGGGCGACCCTGAACGCCAAACGAACAGGGTTCGTCTCAACCGCTAGGGAGGTTAATGTCCTATATGTCCTGAAAGTTCACTATATTTACCAGACACATGGGCAGGAAGTACTAAAAATCTGAGTTTCATGAAAGATTAATTGATTTTCAGAAAAGGATTATGAAAAACTTTAGGGATCCTTAAAACCCCTCTTTGGTGTGGCCTCTATTTCATTCACCCTGGTGCTTGTTTGAGTCTTTTTAGTTTTCATCTGCTGAGGCCTTCGATGTGTTAAGAGGTCTTCTTGAGGAAGCCTGATGATCACTGTTTTTTTGTTATTGTTATTTTTTTCACGTTTTTAAATAAGATCAATTGACATACTGTGTAACAATATCCATACTGACCAGGAATATTGAATATTCCAGAGACCCTTCCCTACGGAAAACCCATTAGTAAGTGTCTTAGTAAGTCTTGATTATAAATACATTAGTTACACTTAATGTTGGGGGGGGGGATCCCTGTAATTACTGTGCAAACATAAAACAGCTTTGCTGCTTAAGCCCCCCATACACCTTACAGTCTTATGATACAATTTCTGTACAATCAAATTTTGTTCTACCAAAACCATGTAATATGTTTTCCAATTAATATGATCGAGCAGGAATCGAACCTGTTGAATCGAGGGACGTTGATAAAGACATGCGATCATTCTTATTGACCCATGCAGACCTGATTTCACTTCCATCATTTTTGATCACATTTGTGTAGCCAATCTTTACTTATGTCACCAATTGATCGGTCATATATTGGATCCCGAAAACAGTGCACTTTTCGATCGATGTACGATTTATGATCGAAGACGTGTCCCGATCGTGTAACAAATTGATCTCAGGGAAATCTAAGCGTCTATGGGAATGGCCCTTTTAGCTCAGCAAGGTAGTTACCAAAACCTAGATGATCTACAAAGTTAAATATATGTTAACATTAGACAATGGTAGATAGGTATAGTGGAACCAGTGGGGAAGTTAGGTAGGTGCCAACATCTCTAAACATGTG
>CM070035.1:69786706-69798979 GCA_036250615.1 Ptychadena robeensis | reverse complement strand
GATAGGGGGCAAACCGAACTCGCCATATGTTCGCGAACATGGGCGAACGCGAACATGCGACGCAATCAGTTCGGGCCATCACTAATCGCAATTACCTTCAAAATTAATGGTCACATGTGCTATTTATTTGCGCATTGCGAATATATATTCGCAATCCATGCCCATATGCATCCTGATGGTGAATATCGCAAATATTCGAAATTGCGAATATCAGCCATCATATTCGTGAAATTTGCGAATTCTCGAATAGCCGATATTCGCCGAATATATTCGCAATTCGAATATTCAAGCTCAACATATGATCCACCACTGGGACCCATCCCATCAATTCATAGCCCTGCTGCAAGCGCAAAAGGGACAGTTCAGCATGCACTTTGTATTATATACCTTCTATGGACATTAAAACAACCGAAGAATCCTTTTACTTTACTTATCCTTTTATGTATATTTATTTCTCATGCTTTGTTTGGAATTTAACTATGATTAAATTTTTCTTAGATAGGATCATATTCTTTGCTGGCCGTTAAAGTCTCCAGGCCCCTACTGAGGTAGGGGAAAAACTTGCCCTTTAGGTGTGGGATTGAGGAACGGGACTTTTGTCCTAAATCCAAAAACCCATAACATTTTCCTCCATATAACTTATCATTTTTGGGATGTTGGCCAGCTAAATGGATAGAAGCTATTGATCGCCCTATATTTAGATATTTTGTATACATATTGTACATTTAGACTTTCATTTGTATAACAATTTCACATTACAGACCACTGTACAACTGGCAGGATAAGTATTATATTTTTATGTGTCAAGCAAAAAATTCCACTGTTTAGATTTTAACTTGGCTTAAAGTAACTTTAAAATAGCTGTACAATACGGGCAATAGAATGTAAAGGTTCCTTTCAGAAGATAATTACCTTTGGTTGAAGAAAACCTGTAGGTGTGAAAAGGAGGAAACAAAATTGACTTTAATGATCTTAATTCTATCTGATTCCAGCTAATGCACAATTGGCCAGCTGTGTGGCATTGCATTATTGAGCCCATAAAGTAGAGTATTCACAGCAATGGCATGTTTTCAGTATTTTCAAATCATGTTTTTTTTACTTCAAATTTGATGAAGCTTAGGCCATCTGGGAGCAATAAGAGTGAAAACATGAACTCTCCGGGGAAATCCATGTGCTTGTTCAATGCACAAAATCAATACCAATATTTGAATTGTACTCTACAAAAGTCTCTAACTTATCTAGTAGGTTCTTACATTCCTATGATTTGTTCGTATATAAGTGTTCAACCCTGAGGCACCAAATTAAATTATTTTATTCTGGGGAAATGGATAATCAAGATTGCAATTTGAAAAAAAAATGGATTTTTGTGACTGTTGAAAAGTTCTCCTTTCATTTTATGACCTAGAGATGGACAGATGTCTGGACAGAGCACCTGGCATGACGATTGGTTTGCTTGTCATTGTGCTGTATCAATATAATAAAAAAAATCAGCAATGTTGATTTTATGATGATATACCATTTATTGGCACATTATGTTCACTTGATATTTTATTTTGTTTACTTTACCAAATGTGTTAAAATGCTAAATGTTTAATATGCTGTATATTCCTTATAGTCCTGATGTCAAGCTAATTTTATTTTATTTTGGGTGATATGTAGCTTAGTGATTTGTACATCTTATACCTGTTTTATGCAGTTGAGATTATTTAATGAACATTTCTTAATAAGCTCAAATCTCATAAAATAGACTCTGATAACCAATGCAAGAAAAAAAGATCATTATTATAAGATCAACAAACCCCATATAAAGCACCGTGTAGTGCCAAATCACACGTGAGATCTTATACGCAGAAGGAATTTTTAGAATATTAAGCTGGTTCTGTATAAATGTCAAATAGATAACTATACATTCAGATTTTTTTATATAATAATAGATTTCTCCATTGATACACAAATAGCTAAAGAAGTACCCACTATATTCAGAGGTAGATATTCCTGACATAGTTGAAGTTTTGAAGTTACTTTTGGCCTGCTAATCCATATGTATATATCCTGAGGGCTTTGAATCTACTTAGATATAAGTTCCAAAGTCATCAGGACATACTTAAGCATCATTCTGACTTTTTCAAGAGACCAAGCTGAGAATGCCAGAACTCATTTTCTATGTATTTCTTGACAGCTGTCACTAGGAGAAAGCAATCTCCTGTCGTCCATCACCTGGATTTACAATTGTGTCTTCTGGATAAATAGTAATCAGGGAATCCTGTGGCACAGATGTTCAGGCCAAGTTATTTAATTCTTTTATAGGATCTGTCTAAGTGACTTTTCTTACTGCATATATGATTGTCACCATTAATAAAACATATAGGGCTGAACTTACGAATATTTTTTTATTTACAGCTGTCAATCATTCTGTCATTGATTTCGGTGTAAAGGCACTGAAAATAGCTTTATAATGTGTAACGTTCAACGTCTACGCTGAATCAGGAATACTGTTACTATATTTCTACAGACACAAAATACAGAAAATGAGAATCCAACCTGAACAAAATAGGATTGCTTTGATATGCACAAATCACTAAAGATATTGAGTTTTTCATTTTTCAAAAAAGATTTTTTGTGATTGGTTTACACAAACATGAATACAAGTTTAACTTACAATGTTTTTCATGGTTTTTTTTAATGTTTGTGAGACTTCCTTCCTAATAACTAGTGTTGCCAGTTGATAAATTCACAATTAGAGTTGAGCTCGAATATTCGAATTGTGAATATATTCGTCAAATATTGGCTATTCGAGAATTTGCAAATTTTGCGAATATGTCGGCGGATATTTGCAATCGCGAATATTCACAATACAAGTGTATGAACATGCATTGCGTATTTATATTCGCAATGTGAAAAAATCACCATTGGGAATATTTGCAAATGTAGAATCAAATATTAGTAGAAGTATTTACGAAATATCGCAAATTCGAATATTACCTATGCCGCTCATCACTATTCACAATTTCCATTTGAACAGGAACCTGTTTATGAATAATTTAAAAGGAGTAGATAGAAAATCTTAAAGGGTTTTTAAAACCTCATGTCAAAATATAAAATATATATATCAACTTACATCTGTATTGCTTTCATGTGATTCTTTAAAAATTACAACCGAGATATGTTCACTAGATACTTCCTGTATTGCAGTGTTTACCTTAGGCCATGTGTCCACAGCTGATTACCTGCATTGGACGTATGTAGGGAATCAAGACCTGCGTCAGCACATTTGCCGGATGGACCCCCTGCTGCATGTGGGCAGTTTGCCCGCGGCTTAGGGCGTCCTATGGATTCAGCAGAGGAAAGGCGTGGAAAAACAGCACCGAACAGCATCAAGCACTGTTCTCCGGTGGCACTGTATTCAGAATACGCAGAGTGGACACAGTCCCAGCGTCTCCGCAGCAGATAAAAGCAGCAGTGGACACAAGCCCTTAGCTATTGGGACTCTATGGAGCACCAAATGTAGCCAACACTGTGGGCACATCACTGTTTTGCATATATTTGCATTAAAGTAACTCACTCAAGTGCTCTTTGGACATGTACTTCCAGGAATGGAGCTTTGTATAGACAGGAGGAGCTTAGATTATAAGTATCATATTTTTTGGACTATAAGACGCAGCGGACCATAATACGAACCATTTTTAGAGCAGATGTCGCTGCATCTCTCATTTGACAGCTTGGGAGAGCTGTCGGGAAGCCAAGGCAAGGCATTCGGACCATAAGACGCAGGCACTATTTCCCCCCGATTTTGGAGAAGTTCGGCCATCACTAATAATAACCATTTCAACTTTCATCAATTGATCAAAAGGAGATTTCCTTTAATTAAAATAAACCCTTTCCATTAAATTTATAAGACAGGAATTTATGAGAAATCACTCTTGTAAAAAACAGATGTAAAAATGTGTTTTTGCCCCCCGCCATTTTTTTTTATGCTTTGCTGTATCATGTCCATTGCTGTGCACCCCTTTGCTCTGCTGTTTGTTTTTAATGTGCATTTGGAGTATCATTAAAAATAATAAAGAACAGCAAAAAACATGGAAACAGTGCACAGAACACATACATTCTCACTACACAGCATATAGAGGAAAAGGCCTTTACTATGCCACAAAAAAAATTTGGGGGGTTTTCTTATACTTTCAGTACAACTTGTCTAGACACTAAATTGTTTTGTCCCGTAAATTCTGATAGATTGTTGTTCTGTAAGTTATATTTAACATTAGATAGATACTTCACTTTCAATCTAAAGTTTTTAAATAGTTGTGACAAGCCATTGTCAAGGGAAGCATTAGCTTGAAGTAAGAGTGGCTTCCAGCAAACTTTTTTAGATTAAAACCAGCTAGAGAGAGTAATGTTTTACAAAGCATGTTACAGATGACTGATTTTTGTCATTCTCTGTCTAAATACATTCCTTCACGACAAGTGGCAACTAAAGAGTTTATCTAATGTTCTATTCTAAAATTGTAAAATTCTTAAGGATTTATAAAGTGTATTGTTTAAAAAGTTTATTCTGGAAGTTCACAGCATTTGTTTATAATCTATCTTGATATACCAGACATTCTTTTTATTCACCTATGATCTGAACAATCTTGCAAACTCTTATCTCCTTTACAGTGGTAAACTGCACAGATCCTGGTTTTGTGGAAAATGCAATTCGTCATGGGCAACAGAACTACCCGGAAAATTTTCGATATGGAATCAGCGTGACCTATCATTGTAAAAAGGGATATTATCTTTTAGGATCATCTGTTCTTAACTGCAAGGCAAATGGCATGTGGGATAGATCACTTCCTAAGTGTATACGTAAGTTTTCTATGTGTAGTCCTGTTTATTATAGAGTTGAAAAATTAAACACATTTTATACAGTTTTTAAAATGTATATGTAAATGGATTAGTGTCAATAAAAAAAATGACATTTTAAGTTTTGAAAGCTTTTATTTGACAAACCTTTACTATTACTACATTTTATTTAGCTGCATTAGCATATACATATTATTATTATCATCATCATTTATTTATATAGCGCCAACATTTATGCAGTGCTGTACAATACATTAGAGTGGAGAAACAACACAATATAGTACACACAGGTACAGGTCATGACGCAGGAGGAGTGGAGGACCCTGCCCGAAACAGAGTATATAAAAGGTATACAATACTTTCTAATGAAAAACTGGGTAATAAGAGACAATAAGTAATAAGAGTGCAATATGTCAAAAACAAAAAGTTGGGAGTGAATGATCTGTTTTAAAACTACAGGAACCTATAAAAAGACACAACTTAAGGCACCAATAAACGCAAAATGTATCATTTCTTTATTGCAGGTGGCTCTGTACCAAAAAGGCTATATTTGCACTGTACACCAGCGGTTTCTGGATGTGCATTTGGCTGATGGGGCGAAAAGGAATAATTTGCATTGCTCCGCCCACTGTCCACAAACGAGGGCTTCCACCTAAAATTCTGGGATTTGTGCTGGATTGGGCCGTGTAAATACCTTCTGTTTTAAGAAGGCTTGATTATGCTATGCACTGCTTGAGTTGAGGGCTTTTTGATTCCTTTCATCCCTTCTCACCATAACCTTCACGGGTACTTCTCTTTGTTCGGCTTCCAAGCCCCACACCATAGAGCCATGGTTTCCATGCACTGCACTGATGATGGCCAAGTAGCCTGAAACAGCTGTATTCAGTTTGGAATAAATGGCTCTGTACCAAAAAGGCTATATTTGCACTGTACACCAGTGGTTTCTGGATGTGCATTTGGCTGATGGGGTGAAAAGGAATAATTTGCATGGCTCCGCCCACTGTCCCAAAATGAGGGCTTCCACCTAAAATTGTGGGATTTGTGCTGGATTGGGCCGTGTAAATACCTTCTGTTTTAAGAAGGCTTGATTGTGCTATGCACTGCTCGAGTTGAGGGCTTTTTGATTCCTTTCATCCCTTCTCACCATAACCTTCACTGGTACTTCTCTTTGTCAGACTTCCAAATAGCATAGGCTGTTTTAATGTGCCATTACTTTAATGTAAAGCCCTTTCTGTAAAGCGAATACTTAGTAAAACTGGGGCTCTATACCATAACAAATAGTCCAAGCTGTTCTAAAGCATTATAATTACCCTGATTAATTGGGAACAGCTTTTTCAATTAACTCAACAGGTGAAAAACAGCAGCTCTCTCCAGTTGGTTTGTGTCATGGCTAAGACAAAAGACAACATTAACATTTTGGAGTGGCCCAGGCAGAGCCCTGACTTGAATCCAACTGAGAATCTGTGGAGGGAGCTAAAGATCAGGGTGATGGCAAGAAGACTCTCCAATCTGAAAGATTTGGAGCTCATTGGTAAAGATGATTGGGCAAAAATACCTGTGGAGACATGCAAAAAGCTGATCTGCATATTAACTACTCTAACAACTCCTGCTCCTCCTCCAGTCTTCATTGAGGCCAAAACTTTATTAAGCTGGGAATAGACGGGACGATTTCCCATCGACTCCCGACCCGATATAGCGGGCATGCTGACGTCATCATGCACGCCCGCTAGTGCCGAGAATTGGCCGGCACCCAGTCGTCCCCAGCCGAACGAATGGGATCGGATCAAAATTGTACGTCATGTCGGATCACTGTGCAATCTGACATGACGGCTGATTTTAATCCAATCTTGCTAGTTTCCGCATCCGATTACTTGCCAACCCGAACAGATGCGGGGAACGCGCAAGGCATCCGATCGGCGGTCGGGTCGTGCAGGAATCGGCACGTCTATGCTCAGCTTTAGGCTGTAATCTACGGCATCCGATACCATGTGTTTCTGGTATTTTGTAACGCACCTTAAGCACATCCTTTCTAAATTCTAAAAACACATGCTAACGGAAGCCGTGGAAAAAGAGCATTTCTTACCTGCAAGAGTAAAAACCAAAAAAATACAAATCCTTTGACAGGAAGACGATATTGTAATGTAATTCAGTTGTTAAGAAACATACATAGGAAGTCCTGTATATAATATGTCAGAATATTTTTAAAGTTTTGTGATTTAATTGTGTTGGCATGTCTTAGATTTAGTTATACAATTTTTTTTACTTATAAATTTAGTTATACAATTTTTTTGCTGTCCACGCCCCCTCTGGAATACCTTTGCGCCCGCACCCCAGTTTGGGACCCACTGTTATAAGGTGATATTAAATAGAACCCTACTCTGCCTTATATAATATTAAACAGTTCTATTAATTCTATGCTTCTATGAGAAGCAAGCTCATAGAAGCATAGAAGTATCCATATAACCAATGCTCAGTAATTAATAGCTGAGAACCTTTAATCAAAGTCTATACATGTATTAATGCAATTTTTTTCAATTGCACAATTAAATAAAAAAGTGATCTCATATAAAGATTGATCAGTAAATATTACTAGACAGGAGAGCCAAAACCAAGTATGACATCCCATAATCCAATTTTTATTAATATTTTTCTGGTCATTAGGGTCATTAATCCCGGACATCATTACAATCTGACCATGTGTATGGTCCCATATAGATGCTAACCTCTAGACCCTAGGTGCCCAAACTGCGGCCTGGGGGCCACATGCGGCCTTTTTTGATCATTCTTCAGCAGCCCTCCTCAGTTCTCCACTTGCGGCCCCCAAAACCTTACTGTTCATGCATAGGAACTTATATTGCATCACATAACCTCTGAATCAAAACATGCATCACCATACTACAATATGCTTGAAGTATCATTTAAAATAAGTTTTGTTATTTAAAAATGAAAAATAATGTCTTCTAGCTATGTATGCTGTCATTTACACGTTAAAAAATGCTTATACAAGTCAATATTGATTGAAAATGTTATGTGCGGCCCTTTAGTGATGGTGAGGGCCGCACTTGTGGTCCTCCATATCAACTCAGTTGACCACACTGGTCTAGACCAACATAGTCTGCTGTTGTTATACAGGTCATTCTAAAATGTATACAACCTTTAAAGTACATTTGTTTTTGCGCAAATATTAGATTTTTTCCCATGCTACTCTTTTTAAGAATGTCTCCATCCAGATGCCTTTGCTTTGAAAAATTGGGGTATTATATTGTTCTGTGGAAATAAATTATGTCTATTATTTTGTAAAGGTCACATACAAGAAACATAATGCTGTACATAATGTATTTGTGCATTCAACTATTGATATAAGAAACTGAGCTGTACATCTCAGAGTATGTGACCTTGAAACATTCTTTTCAAACTAATTCACATTTCAAAAAAACAAGTGTGGGTGAGTTATAGCAATATTTCGAGTAAAAAGGAAGGAAGGAAAAACAAAGTTTATTCTGCTACAATGACTTGATTACAGGATGAATCAAGGTAGAGGGCCTTGTAAACTGAAACAATTGCCCCATGTAGACATTTCTAGAGTATCTTCAGGGAATGGCAATGGTTAACGTGTGCCATGCAATGTCTTAAAAGTGTATTGCAGTTAAGGTTTAGAAATAAGAAGCAAGACGATTTACTGCAGCCTTGAAAATAGCCAGCGAGGGATAAAAGAAATGAAATTAAAACATAAGTGATGAAATATCACAAGAGATTACGTATAACAATATATTTTTTTATTTTATTTTAAAGGTGTGTAAGTAAGGAAAGGAATAAAATGAAGTTCTTAGTTCCCTGTTAAGTATTTTGTTTCTTCTCAAATGATTCTGCATCACTGTTTGCTCTTAACACAGTTTAAAAGGAAATGAGGTCTCCGGAAATCAACAATTAAATTATTTTTACTTTCCCCTTGCGCCGTCTCTCAATCTACCTGTGGTCATTAAGAGAAAATTATATAAGAGATCCAGGGAATGAGCGTGTCCCTTAGAAAATTATTTACAGTACTTCAAAAAGCCGTCTCATTAGCAATTAGGAACCATAATTGCTTTCTGTTAGTTTTGCTTCGGAATATAAAAATAGAAAGAAGAAAATAATGTTTTCTATTTTTAAAGCAATGTTTTCTTCCTCAGGAAAACAATTCAATTAAAAGAGCAGGGAATGGATTAAAAAAACTTTCTATATACCATTTAATCTAAAGGCAAGGGCAAAATATTCCAATGGTTTATATGTTATAAACATACAAATAATGTATTAAAGGTTCAGTCTATTATTTGGGAAGTTTTTTCCAACATTAAAGGGACCTCATATAAGCTGTCCCTAAACGTTTCGATTTGTGGGTGATTTTGCCACCAATCGGCCGCCATGTACAGTCACAGAGGTCGATCTGCTGTGAAATCGATGGAATGCTTAAAAGCTAAGTTCAGTCTTATATAGGCAGGGAAATCAAGCTAAGAAATTACGGACATTACGTCTGTGATTTCTTAGATTGACCCCATTACTTTCGATGGGGACCAGTGTCCACACAAAGGATGCGTGGTCAATTCTCTGCACGACCGATCGATCTCACGAGAAATCAGACAGAAAACAAGTCGTCTATGGCCGCCAATATTGTTTGTATGGACTTTGTTTATGTTTTTTATCACTCCCAACCAACTTTGTAGAATTACCCCTGATAGGGTAGTTCTCTTCATATTCACAAGGGGATGTCAGCTGCGGAAAAGATGACAGACAAGAGATACAGGTATATCAGGGGAGCAGCAAAGAAACACAAATACACAGAAGGGTTATGCTTAAGGGTCTGCTCTAATTTCAGAGACCCAGGTCTCTTTATTTTATGCACAATTATTACATAGTCGTAATTTCACATGATCTATTGTTTCCACGACTTTGCCCAGTTATGTATTTGTTTTTTAAGCTTATTTACCTGGAATTTTTATGTTATTGATTTATACTTCTCTGTTCCACCCATCTTATCACTAAACTCTGAACTTTCCTTAACTATAGCTGAGACAAACAAGTCCCTTATTCATTCTCGAATAGATAACCATATATTCTCAAACAATCACTCTACCGTTATATTTTAGGATAATTATTATTGGCCTGGTCACTACTATTGGCCTTGTCATCACCTCTAGCACAAAGTTCTCCACCCCTCTACATATTGTTGATGATAAATATGGGTGAATTTCAGAAAATCTAAAAGTCTTGAGACATACGTTTTGACGTACATTTTTGGCAGACTATTAATTCATATCTCCTAAAAGAGTACACAGTCCATGTTTTTACATTGATCAGATTTTTTTTCAATTGACAATTTTCTTTTTTTTTACAGCTATATCATGTGGTCATCCTGGTGTTCCTGCTAATGCTGTTCTAAGTGGCGATAAATTTACATATGGTTCAAGAGTCCACTATTCCTGCACTGGCTCTCATATACTTTTAGGAAATTCAACTAGAGTTTGCCAAGAAAATAGTAGATGGAGTGGAACACTTCCTCACTGCTCAGGTACATTTAAAATATTAGAGGAATTTTTTTGCCACTTGTAAGTTTTGTTACATTCTGTTTTGTTACATCATTCTGTCCTAGACAAGCATACCCTTTGCTCTTCTATCAATGTGCTGTAGATTATATTCTCTGTCTGGCGAGTAATGAGTGTGATGCTAGCTGAATCATGTTACCTCTAGTCTTTAGACTTGGTAAGCTTTAAACCTTCTGTTTTTCTGGGGTTTCTCCCAGTACATAAACTTCAAAATATGATAAGACATGTTTAGACCACTTGTTGTCTGCCAGTAAGTAACCTGATAATATTTCATCATCTACTGCACTTTGCCCAGGAGGTGTCTGTAAGGCCAATCGCTCACAGTCCCATTCAATCCCTTTCTATCTGCTCTAAGTTACACCAGATCTTGAAGTGTTCTTCTCCGACTTCCTACAAAAGTTCTTAATAAAGGAATACAGGGGCCTTTTGGAGAGATTAAATCAAATGTCTACACCCCATCTATATATGCAGAGCTATTTATGGTAGAACAGGGTTTCATACATTTACAGCCTTTACTAAATAACCAGTAAGCAGGGTACAGTTATCATGTTCTATTATAAAGAGAAGAAGTAATTCTAAACTCCCAGAAGTAATTCTAATCAAGTAATTCAATCTTCCTCTAGGGCTGACCCTCATCCTACTTACTCACATTTTAAACCCCCATTGGAGGCACTACCCACCACATAGACAATGCCAACATATTCACAAGGGTATGCTTTTTTGCATTTTTACCTCACTACATTGCTACTGACAGTACACTACTGAACTATACAATGTGGATTCTATGCTGTTTTCCTATCCAAAGTAAATAGAAATAGGAGCTTTTGGGACACATATGAGAACTATTTACAGATAACATAAGTGTGACTTATGGTCATTATTAGTGATAAGCGGCATAGGCAATATTCGAATTCGCGATATTTCGCGAATAATTCTACTGATATTCGATTCTATATTCTCAAATATTCAAAACTAGATTAGTAATTACCTTTGAAATTGAAATGAAATTAATTGAAATGAAACATGTGAATATTCGAAATGGTGAATATCCGCAATTCAAATATTGACACTAGTCATTATCTGACCAAACATATTTTGCATAGATTGCTTCTCTACTCATTACATTGTTTTACAACACTCTGAGGTACAAAGCAAAAGCATTATGATCTCTCTCTACTAGTGATGGCCGAACTGCGCGTAAGGCGGACAGTTCGGCCGCGACCAAGCATGTTCGCTCTCCTTCTCGCCAGCGGACAATACGGGTGTTCGACCCGCCCTGTTCGCCGGCAAGAAGGAGCCCTCTATTCTTCCTCTGGTGGGATCATTAGCAGCAAGATCCCACCGCAGGAAGAATGTTTTCACTGAAACCCGGTCTTTCAGTGAAAAAACGGCTTGTAAACCCGGATGTTACGTCAGTGACATCACATCCGGCCAGCACAACCAGGAACTATGCGTTCCAGGTGCTGGAGGTGATGTCATTGACGTCACATCCGGGTTTTCAGATTCAAATTCCCCGCCTAGAGGCGCGGAATTTGAATCTGTCCGCGAACGGGCGGACGGCGGACTTTTTTAAAAGTCCACTCCGCCCGTTCGCGGACGGACACAGCTGAAGTTCGGTCATCACTACTCCCTACATATAAGGTAATATGTGCAAGGTTTAGTTGTAAAAAGCATTTTAGAACTTTGTATTTGAATGCTGTTTGCTATGGATAAGTTGCAGTTTTATGTGTATCCCTCAAGAGTGTATTTTTGAAAGTCTTAAATAAAGAAGATACAAGTGTTCTAAAACCTAACAATCTGTATACAGGGAGTGCAGAATTATTAGGCAAGTGGTATTTTTGAGGAATAATTTTAT
>CM070035.1:69763819-69782623 GCA_036250615.1 Ptychadena robeensis | reverse complement strand
ACGCGATACTGTTCCAATTAAAGTCCCAAGAGGGAACCCTATCCTTTGTTTTTTTTCATATATATATATATATATATATATATATATATATATACTGTTCTCTAACAGTGATTTCAGGTATCCAGACATTTTACTGGCCACTATAAAGGTTTAAGGCTTTGCTGTATATTTATAGTGTTCTCTTACAGTGATTTCAGGTTTCCAGACAATCACCTGGGCACTATATAGTGGATAGTGGATAGTTGACTTCCAAAAAATCTGGTATTTTGTTTATACACCTAGACAGTTTAGAGGCCTGTTGTGTGCCTGTCAAATTTTTTTTTACACCTTAAACTGTAAAAAAAAAGTTTGCTGTTTTACTCCTCCATCCACATTGGCAAAAGCTACTTGTTTTGTTGAGGCCTGTTCTGTTTCATTGAAGTGCCAGATAAATTCTGGATAGTTTTAAAAATATTATCTTTGTGAAACTTACTGGAAAAATTCCAGTAATTGTTTTACACACCTTACACTCTTTAGAAAAAAAAAAGTTTGCTGTTTTGTGCCTCCATCCACATTGGCAAAAGCTACTGGTTTTGTTGAGGCCTGTTCTGTTTCAGTGGTTTACAGAGTCTGCTCACCTGCAGGCACTCTTATTTAATGTTTTAGAATGTCTGCTCACCTGCAGGCACTCTCATCTAATGTTTCAGAGTGTCAGCTCAACTGTCCCCATGCTGTTCCCGGTTTATTTGGGTGGTGTTTCTGTCACTTTCTGACCTTTTTCAATAGACCACGCACCCTCCCCTCTTCTAAGCATGGGGTGTCTGGTTGTTTCCCATTGACTTCCATTATACTCGGGTGCTCGGTAGAACACACGAATATGGCGACCTAACACCCAAACATTTTGGTGCTCGTTCATCACCAGTAACCAAACATGACAAATATAACAACAGTATCTTCACAACAATTAATGAAAAAATAAAATTTTGATATATAGCATATAGCCCGAAAATTTTAAAAGTTTAAATTTTGTGAAGTAGTATAAACTGTGTTTGCAATCACGTAAATAATTGAAAAATATTCATCGAGAGAGAAGGGATCATGAAGAGGTGGTGTTTAACACACTAACATCTTCACCTCCCATTGTGAAGACTAGGGACTTCGGGACTTTAAAGGCACCAAGTATACAAAATGTTATCATTAAATAACATTTGTTAAAATTTATTTGCAGCATTTAGATCAATAGGTACAACAGTTGTAAATAGATACAGTATAGTCAGCAACAACAGTATGACATAGTTACATTGAATAAACAGAAAGTATAAAATATATTTTATACTTTCTGTTTATTCAATGTAACTATGTACCTATTGATCTAAATACTGCAAATACATTTTAACAAATGTTATTTAATGATAACATTTTGTATACTTTGTGCCTTTAAAGTCCCGAAGTCCCTAGTCTTCACAATGGGAGGTGAACACCACCTCTTCATGATCCCTTCTCTCTCGATATATATTTATGTATGGGATGTGGCACAAAATATAATGGGAATAGGTAGTTGGAATGCTTTCAATAATTGAAAAATATTCATTTAACCCTCTGGGCTTTATGTGCTTTTCGCGACATTTTTTATGGCAGGTCATAGAAGCAAGAAGAATCAATTCAATGGCTAGGTGCTAGAGGGAGCAACATTTGGGTGAAAATGTCAGATACCGAGATCCCAGATATTTAGGACATTTTCAAGCTTTTCCTGAAATATGGTCACAGTTCTTTTTTTCTCCAGTTCCTGTGCTGCAATGAGAATTTCGTGAATGAGTGCCTGCAAGTAACAGAGATAACAGAGCTAGCAGATTTAAACACTAAAATCTGTGATTGGTTGCTAGGCCAACTTTGCTTATAGTATCAGTTGAGCTATTAAGTGTCACTTGCATATGGTAAAGAAGCAGGAATATGAAGCAAAGCAAAAATACGTTTTTGACACTTTGACCATTCCTGACAGCTGATTCAAATTTTACTCATTGAATCTTAAGCAATCTTTAAAACATAAGGTTGTTTTTGCGCTCTGATATTAATAGCAGCTGATGGGAACCATTCCCTTACTTGTAATGAGGATGTCATTAGAGCTTAGCTTTTTTTTTCAAATAATACCAATATATAAAAGCCATAAAAATAGAGTTTTAACCTGGAGACACAAAGATAAAAATAGAGAAGTGTGCGTCACAGTGTAGATAAGTATACTTATGCGCTGATCTAGTACAGGTAGAAATGTGTTTCAATTGTATAATATGTATTTAGATTATAAATTATTACTGTCATTTGACTCTGTCTAGTCTTCAAGCCGTATGATTTTAACTGCGGTGATATTTTGATTCAATGCTTAGAATAAAACTAATGAAAGGTACAATATTGCATCATTTTCTTAATATAACTGAGTGGGCTACAAAAAAACAGGATGATAGTAATTTTGAAAGTATAAAAAAATGATCGAACTTCATCTTCAATATGTGCCTATGTGAAAATACTTTTTAAAATAGACCAAATGCACGACCTTTATTAGGTCACAGAAAGGTTTGTCATAGCCTTAAAGGGAAAGTCACATTCAAGGTATTATTGTTAACCATGATATCATTTTAAATGTGTATATAATTTTACCTAAATATATGGATTTATGAATGTATATAGCTACTGCAAGATTATTTTAATATAATTGAAGAAGAAAAAAAAATTGATTGTGCATTTTACATTTTATGGGTTTTGAATTGAATCTGATATCTGATGAAAAGTGATATCAATCTTTTGCATTAGGTTTATACAAAACAGAAAGGCTTGTGGTTTGGGATAGATTTCTATTACCAATAGTGGTTACCCTGAGCCACACTTACCTTACCTTCTCCAGGTATGGCATGCTCCATCCCTCTACATCTTCCTGGGCTTGTCACTGGACCCATTTCCCTGACATCAGGGATGACACAAGGGAGGTGGGGGGGGGGGGCACTCACCATATGGCTGTATTGTATTGCAGGCATAGGTGTCCTGAGTCCTCACATCTCTGGTGTCATGTGTAGAGGGGGGGGGGGGGCAAGCGTTTTTTTTTTTTTACCACTTTAACATGGCTAATGTCTTTCTGCCATTGCAGCTTGCACAGTAAACCATGCAAGTATGCTGCAATCAGCTCAAAGTACTAAAATACTAAAAGGGTATTTCTGTATATTTATATTATATTTGGTTTACATTCTGTAACTTTCTGTTCTGTATCCTTTGCTCTTTAAATAAAATATACAGATCACCACACCGCTATTTCTTTCTTACCAATTAATATAATATAATTGAATATTTGAATGGCGAATATTTTTGGTGAATATCGTAAATTAGAGAATTCACGAATATCTTGCATATGGTGGCAGGAGTTCTCGATTTTTATATTTTACTGTTGAAATAAACTGCATCCTGTGCGTATGGCCATGCATCACAACAATAATAATCACAATGCGATAATAAATATCACATGAAATATAACTTGACCATTCATTTTGAAGATAATTGCAACACAGTTTTTACTATCGCAATGCATGGCCATATGCGTGAATTTCATATTTACGAATATCAAATCGAATAATAGAATTATTCGCAAAATAGAAAATTGTCTATGAGATGTGGATGATGAAGTTGATGGGGGTGTGCAGCCCCAGAAATTGAGGGAGAGTGTAGACCCTTTATGAAAGACAGATACGAACAAGGACATAAGGTGAATAATCTAGTGCATCAAAGTTAAATTCTGTGAAGGGAAAAGATAAAATAATGCACTCAAAAAAATGGCGATACAATGCAGTTTTAGCAATGAGTAATGATCTCCTACAGCAGTGGTTCCCAACCTGGGGTCCGTGCCCTGCAGCCACTGACAGAGGGACTTTGTGCACCCCTCCGTGCTCTCTGTAAACCGAAAGTGAATGTGGTAAAACTGTACTCGGACTGGTGAATTGTAAACAAGTGCCAGCACTGTCTTGTGGACTGGAATTTTTATTAAAAAATTTGACTTTGCAAGTTAATTACACACACTACAGTATAGTCCCCCCAATTGCTGGAGTTAAACAAGGGTTGTGTGCATAAAAGAGGAGGGGGTGTTACCCCTGGGAAGGAGCATTGTCATGACACTTACGGGAAAAAATTTTTTAATGCGTATATACAGTTAGGAGTTTGTTGGGTCTGGCTTATTATGGACACAGGCAAGGGGGCCTTAATGAAAAAAGATGGGAACCACTGTTCTACAAGGATAGTAGTTGCTGTGTATGCGTTTCACCCCAGCAGTGTGGATATCAGGAAGATGTTACTGTCTGGGTACTGATAACATGACTTTCTGGTTATGGGATCTGTGGGGACACAAGCAGTGAGGTCTCACCTTAGTTAGAGTTCCACTTAGTGTTTAACAGGATCAAAGAGAAGCATATGTCTTGCTCCACCACCTTGTAGAAAGGTGGACTGGATTCAGTAAGTATAGCGGTACTGGAAACAAGGAAGAAGGAATGGTAAGTATGTGTTTTTTACATTAAGGGATAGGTTTGCACGGATAAGGACTAAAGGTAAGTTATGTATACAGTAAATGTATTATTTTTTACAGTACAAAACTGCTTTAAATTCTAGACATCATTTGCTAGTGTATTAAAGAGGAACAAGATTTAAGTCCCTCACTCTGAGAAAACAGAAAATGTCATTGCCTTTGCACACAATTCCTGGATCAGTGGTTAATATCAAGAGTCCATGTACTTCCTATAAAGTGCAAGTAAAGAATTTCATTGATCCTTTGTAAAATATTTACACAAAATCCCTTCACATGCTGAAGATGTAACTCATTATTTTTATATTTCATTCTTTTCTGTGAATCTACACATATTTTAAGAATATATCACTTACATAAAAACAGCACAAACATGAAAAATAGGTTAATATAAAAAGATACCTTTTAAATAGCCTTAAAGTTCTTTTCCTGAATGAGAACATGAACATTAAAGATAAATTGTCAAAAAATAACCCTTTGGAAAACATTGTTTTTGGTTTACCCGAACTGAACAGTAAACTTTCAAATATTTTATTTCTACTTTATTTTGTTTCTCTTGGAGCAGCATTAGCTTTCTTGATTTAGATTTCCTCTATTTTGGATCCCTTATTCTTGTAAATAACCTACTTCCTGTCCCATAATGTTTACACTTTTTTTCAATTGTGTCTATTGGGGAAAGCAATTGATGTCACACAGGCTGGAGTTCAATTATTTCCATTACTTTGTGTATTCATATGATTAGTTGTTTACACAATGAAGATATTATTATTTACTTACAAAAAGAGATGAGCATGCAACATCTCTGGTGAGATTGACAGGTATTTTCTGTTAAACACTGCTAAGCTGACAACAATATAACTTTGTTGTTTTGATATTTAAATTAAATAGTTATTTTTCTATTTAAAACAGGAAACCAAAATCATAATGTATTCCAGAACATAACTTAAGTAAATTACTATTATCAGAAGTGTTTGCTACCTAAAGTACTTCAACTAAAAGAGCAACAGTTCCATACATGTTTTTATTAATACACAGAACAAAACTGACAACATATGATTAAAGAACAATAATGGCTAATTAAGTCGTACTGCTTTAAAATATAAAACCTTACTTCGATATATAAATGTATTACATCTTTATTAGTAACTGTTTCCATGTGTGATATTAATGAGATCCGTAGTTAGCGACCACAGTATCAGATTATTTAAATGATTTCTAACCTTTAAGGGAAAGACACTGACATTTATTTTACATCTTATTAGCATGAAATAACAGACATTATAATCCTACAGATCCAGATGAAAACATCATTATCAAGAATTTTATCTGTTTTTAATACTTAAGATTCATTTTTATTAGTCTAGAGTAAGTATATATGCATTTTTCTCTATATCGTGTTTGCTTATAAATCTTTTGAGATTTAATTCATATTTACTTTGCACAAATAGAAAAAAATTGTCTTGTATTGTCTATTAAGCCAGTAATTCCACTCTAATCCCTAATTTTTATGATCAACATTAGGTAAGGTCAATGAAATCAGGTACTGCTTGTTGCTGACTATTTCAGCCGCTTTTCTTACCACACCTGTTTAATATTCTCATTTAATATTTTTTATTGGAAATAACAAATGTACAAAAAAAGATAACCATCACATTCAGATAACCATCAAAACAGTCAGCTATTCATTATCTGCAAGTATGACACCACAAGGGCAAGAATGTTGGATGAAATCAAATTTCTGCTTTATTTTGAATCTTTCTATAAATCATTGTAAACAAAGTGTTATCCTTTAGCTACTTTGAAATGTAGCTTCTTCCAATGGGCCACTCCATCCTCTGCCATCACTCATGCATACATTGCATCATGCCAATACCTGCAGTCCGATGGACACTCCACACCACATGTCCTTTCTATTCAATTCTATAATTCTTATGTAGTGATGTGCAAATGCTGCAAGATAGCAGAAAATATTTTCTTTAAAATGAAGTAACATAATGCATGACAGCTTATGAAACCTAATAAGAAAGGAATGAGTGAGATGTAAATATTTAAATATTAAACTTAGCAATGAAAATGCCAAGAATAAGAAATGCATATTTTTTAATGGTTTTTTGTTTGATAAACTTTTAAATATATCCAGAGAAACATAAAAAAGTATTTGCTGTAATCCTACCTGTCACTTCTGTACAAGTATGCTGATTTAAACTCCATCTTTCTGACAGCGGTATCCTGTGGAAATCCTGGAACACCAGCCAATGGCATGATATCTTTCAGTGATGGGATACTTTTCTCAAGCTCTGTCATCTATGCCTGCTGGGAAGGTTACAAAACATCAGGGTTAACCACACGTCATTGTACTGCCAATGGAACCTGGACTGGAAATGCTCCAGATTGTTCAGGTCAATAGTCAAGTCACTGTCAAAACTCATTAGAAAAAGTGTGAAATATTTTATTAATGCATGGAATACATTTTCATTTGTGTCTTTGTTTTTTGTGTCTTTTTCTTACTATTTTTTGGAAAGCATGGCTACCTGTACTTGTGTTGTAGTTAGCTCTAACTGATTCCTAATACACAATTACTGTATTTTCTGGTGTATAAGACTACTTTTGTACCCAGGAAAATCTTCTCAAAAGTCGGGGGTCGTCTTATACGCCGAGTGCAGAAACGTCTGAGCCAGAGGCGTCTGCCTGTCAGACATCGGAAGCCCCCCCTTATCCCCCCTCTCTCTCTTCCTCCTCGATGTGTAAGACGAAGCTGACATGTTTATTAAAGGCTGTGGCTCCAGTGGCTGAAACTGGTATTGCAGCTCAAACACATTAAAACACCTTCACTGTATCATGTGACATGATATCAGTTACATTTTTGATTGCCAAAATTCTTTGAATTAAATGTATACAATTTATGTTACTTGGATAACCCCAGGTAAACATTAATATGAGAGGTTGCAGTTATTGGTGTGAAATTAGAATGTAAATTACAAAAAAAATAGGACTTTTAAGGTTGTTGGAGTATACATATGTAAGGCCTGAGCTGGCCAAAAAAACATACACACCCCGGCACATTTGCCGGTGGATTTTCCGTGACTTGCAGGCAGTTTCCCATGTCATTGTCCCATGTTAAGAATTAAAATAACCATATTGAAAGCAAATCTGAAGTTTTCTTAATTGTTATTTTGCGTGTATTGGAAGGGGTAGTTTTATAGGGCGAGTATATCCCAAACTCTAGATTTTAACTGGAAAAGTTGGGGGTCGTCTTATACACCCAGTCGTCTTATACGCCGAAAAATACGGTATTTTCTACATCACTACCATCAAAAACTTTTTTAAATCAGTTTCTTGAGCCTAGACTACTAACATTAACATATATAAAAATTTTCTACAATAAGTTTTTAAACCAATAAATGCATTATCCTCTACAAAGGAAAGCTTTTTACTAGACATTGTATGTAACCTTTAAATATACAACAGTGATCTCTGATAATATACTTAATTTTTTAATAAAAAATGTGTGTACTTGTGTTGTCCTTTGTAGTTATAACCTGTGAAGATCCAGGATCAATTGCAAATGGTTTTTCGATAGGAAATTATTTTACGTTTAACAAGACAGTGACATACCAGTGCAACCCTGGTTACCTGAGAGATCCTGTCATTTCAACACCAATGTTGTGTGGCAAAGAGGGTGCCTGGAACCAAACAAAACCGACATGTAAAGGTCTGTAAGATTAACACCTTTGTCTACATTCTTTTTATGCATTAATTTATGTATATAACATTATCTGCCTACTGAATATTTTATAACATAACCTAATAGCAGTAGAGCAGTTTATGGGGTTTTTAATTGTGAATGGCACAATGCACATCTCTAGGAGCATTGACTAGAATGGGCTACATTTCTTGTTAACAAAAAATAAAAATTTTGGAGCAAAGTAGCTTCATCAATTGCTAAGTGGTGCAATTTTTACAGCATAGGACCAACCTTCTGTTAGTCCATAGGTTGTTAGTTTAAAGTGGCTAAGAGTCAAGGGGTTTCTTATAGGGCAAAAAAATGGATACTATCCACTCTCACCACGCCAATTGGTTAACAATTACATTAATCCTTTAATTAATCCACATGAAAAATAGCAATACAGACTACCACCTGCAGCAAAAGTCTTTACTGTGTTTGCAAGAATGGTTCAGTGGGAGTCTGAGTGACCACCACTTGTAGAGAAAGATTGAATATATGAACACATATTAACAAAAAATGTCTGTTTTCCTGCCTTGAAGTAACCTTAAAAAATATTTTTCCAGCCATTTATTGTGGTCAGCCACCTCATGTGCCCTACGGGAAACTTCAAGGGTCAGATTTCAGCTGGGGTTCCAGTGTCAGTTACACATGTATGGAGGGTTATCAGCTGTCTACTCCTACTGTTCTTTCTTGCGAAGGAAGGGGAACATGGAGGGGAGAAATTCCTCAGTGTCTCCGTAAGTTCAAAATATCTTTCTTAAGAATGTATTTTTCATTTTTTTCATGGCATCATGTATGTTGTTATTGTAAACTTTTTTTTCTGTTTAACTTTTTCACCATAATACCTAAACTTATTTGGGTATACTGTGTGCAAGAGAAGCAGTATGTCATATCTGTCTCTATAATTTTTTATGAAAAGTATGTAATAATTTATGTATGTTTGATCCCCAGGTCCATAGGAAATGTTTCTTTCTCCATGTCTGAAAATTAGTGATGTTCGCATTCCTTCTAGCCGGCGATCAGCATGGGTGTTCGACCCCGTTCACCGGCAAGAAGGAGCTTACTATTCTTCCACAGGCAGGATCAGTAAGATCCAGCCAGAAGGAAGAATCTTTTCACTAGAGACCAGGTAAAGAACCAATATCGGAAGTGACGTCATTGACGTCACATCCGGGTCTAAACCAGGAACTATGCGTTCCAGGTACCGGATGTGATGTCACTTGTGTCACTTCCGGTTTTTCTGATTCAAAATCCCTTTTAGGTTTAGAACAATTCATATTTTGCAGAGCTCCACAGGTTCAGGATTGAATTACTCTAGGGGAGTCTAAATAGAATTTTTACTTACCTCCCCCTTGATCTTTAGCAGCTACCTCTGTCTATAGCACCATTCATCTCTACAATTTAGGGACAATTACATAATGCTGCTTTCACTGTCGTAAAATAAATGAACTGAGCAAGGGAGACTATATTTGAAAAGACAAGATGGAACATGCTCAACTGCACTGACAATGAAAAACAGGTGTTTTTTTAATAATCACAAATCACTGTCAAACATACACAGTCACTTAATAGGAGAGTTGTTAAATCCCACAAAAATATAGCCTTTGAGGTGAGAAAGCACGAAACTCAATTGGTTCCTCTATGACCCTGTTCAGCAAAAACTGTGACTATACTTCTAAAGAACACACTAATAAAAATTCTCTTCAGTAACTTAATGAGTATAACAACAGCAGATTACAAAGCCCACAAAGTCTATTGATTTCCTTTCTGAAATTTGTTGTTATCTTGCACAATAAATTCCGGGGGAACATTTGCGGGATTGCTATATATATTTATATTTATAAATAAAGATATATATACCAAGAGGGAAGAGATCTCTCTAAAAGCACAATTGTTCTGAAGTGTAAAGAGAGCTAGAAATGGTGCTAAATGATAAATTAATAACACAGTCAAGATTTTGTAGTCTTTCATATGTAGTCTTTCCATTCCTTCCTGACACCCACAGGCTCTATTTTCACAGCATTCAATAAACATGCAGTTTTTCGGCTACAATGGATGAGCTTACAGTGCGTTAAAAATATGCACCGAAAACACATGGTATCGGACATTGTGGAAATGGATCCGTAATCTTCTATAGGGAAGGTCACAGCAGGTTATCACTAGCTCATCCTACCTCTTCACAGAAAGAATGTTGTGTGAACAGTGATCTTTCATTCTATGGCCGTTGGGAACAATCCAAAAAATAATGTCCACATTTTATCAATCTTTAAAGAAGTTTCGGAAAACATTTGAACTTTTTCTGTCTATTTCAAAATGATGCTTTCCACATATGGCTTTGATGTGGAATAATATTTGTTTATTGTTGGAAGCTTGGTGCCAATCTTCAGGAAACCAATTGTAAAGTTTGTGAATTTAATTGAAATTGTAACAGCATACTTTGTGTATCAATAATTTTATTTAAATAGGAAAATATAAATATCCATAAACTAAACTGATCTTTCATCATGTAATTACAGTCTGGTAAACTAAAGAAATTCATACAAGTGTTTGTATTTGCATCTTTTGCATCAAACATACAGCATGCTGCCAAAAAGAATATATTCTTTTTTTTTACAATCTGTCAATAGTGGTAAAGCGTATGCTTTTTTATCCATTGCTTGATAAAATGGTTTCCAATATACTCTTTAGGAAAGAGCAGTTAAACAAATGAAAATCATATCTGTTACCAAAGTAACACAAGGTAGTCTGATTTGCTGGTAGTCAGAGATAATAAAGATGAATACTCTTATATTCCGGGTTGACAGGTTCTCAATATATGTGCACTCCTTTGTTTTACACCATGACAAATTTTCACTTTCAAGACCTCAAATTGTGAATATTTACAGTTTTTCAATAAGCTCGTAACCTTTAGTTCATTCATCATCATACACAATTCTGCTCAATCTACAAATGGATGAAGTGTTGATAAAATAATGAATATCTATCCATCGTTTCATAAAGCAAGGTTAGTCCATCAATCACTATGTCTCCCATTAACAGATGAAAGTTTCTATAGCTAACTTACTGTGGACTTCTTGTAGCTGTGACTTCTTAAATCATCCGTCAAGTGAACATCCCTTGATGCTTCTGAGGATAATGGCTTTGGTAACAGAAATAGCATGGGAACGTTTCCAATACCTTGAATTTATATTTTTTTATTGGCAAGAAACAGCCACTTTTGCCATCCATTTATGACTAAGAGGAGCAATGCCAAAGTACTCTGAAATGTTAAATGCCAGCATTTAATTAGTAAAGGTTATAGTTGATGCACTTGAAGTAAGTTCAGTGATTTTTTTCAGACACAAACAGCTTACTGCATTAAACTATAGCAACAAAATCCAACTGTTATTATCACATTCTGCTCATATGTGATGATGCTACTTAACTTGTGAAGAGAAACATTATACCATATTTTTCACACTATAAGACGTATCGGACAATAAGATACACCTAGGTTTTGGGGAGGAAAACATGATAAAATATTCTAAACTAAATAGTATACTAAAATATTAAATACATTTTTTTAACAATGTAAACTGAGCAGTGGTTTGACAATCCAGTTATCACTGTCATAAGCAAATGAGGACAGGCAAATACATGCAAACAGACACACAAATTCAGAAGGACACCTATATAAATTTTTACAGACAGACCCATGTACAAAGACACATTGACAGACACATATGAAGAGAGAGCCATGTACAAATGCACCTATATACACACATGCAAACTAGTGATGTCTGAGGCCATTTGTACTACCACAAATATTACCCTTCACATGTTCGCGACAGACCGTCATCTTCAAAAAAGGGCGAAATTCTCAAACCTTTAGGTCATAATTGTAGACACAATAACAATAAAAAATGGTCAAAAGGGTGCAACCACCCAGTGTCATGCCAGAGGGGGATCAATGGCTAAACGTCCCCAAAAATTATTTTCAATAGCTTTCAAAAAAGGGTTAAAGGGTCAATGGCTTTGCAGCAATGAACAGGTTAAAAAAAGAGCATGATGTCTCCCTTCAAGAGCATACCAGACCCCCTTGTTGTCATAGGGTCTCATATACTCTGGAAAAGGGGGATTCCGAACAGCATGGGGTCTCCCGAAGAGCTTACCAGACCTCCTGCTGACATAGGCCCCAAACATAGTGTGGGGTCCTTCAAGCAAACCAGACCCCTTTTGGCAAGACTGGAAGGACAGGAAAGAAGGGGCACTCCCCTTCCCATCAGGCCCCATGCAATATATCAATAAATAGCTTGTTAAGGGGGTGGAGGCTTATTGAGTATTCACAATGGGGTTTGAAGGGTCAATTGTCTCACAAAGGGGGTCTTTTTCCTGGACCTCAAGTCATGTGTCTGTGTCTCATGAAGTCTGCCAACTAAATGACAGTGGTTTCCACGGTCACTGCACAAACATGGTGTTTCCAATGTTTGTAAACAAACCTTCAATGAGGACATCACGCATGTACAGTGACCATAGTAACCGCTGGGTTGAGATCAATCTGCTGGCCATTTAGTCGGTGAACTTTGTGGTACACGGGTGTGTTGCTGGAGCTCCAGGGGAGGGATCCCCCTTCTTGAAACAATTGACCCTTCAAGGGACGAGATCATGTAGATATGTGCCCCCCCCCTCCCTTCTGTTCTTCCAAGCTTCCCAAAAGGGGTCAGGTTTGCTCTGGGGGGATCCCATGCTGTTACTGGTGCCTCTTTTCAGTGCATACCATAAACTATGCCAGCAGGCGATCTGGTATTCTTTGGGGGGGGGGGGGCCCATGCTATTGGTGGCCCCCCTTTTCCAAAGCACACCAGACCCTACTCCATTATAATGTAAGGGAGGAAAACCTAACATCGGAAGTGTCTGCCAGTTCAGCCATCACTAATGCAAACATACACACAGATGGATACACATTACTTACCATTACATCTTCCTTTTATCAAGAAATAAAAATTCACTCCCCCATACCAGTTATTTTTGGTGAATAGCAATATTGAGGCATTACTATATTTTATTACCACTGCATAGAGTTACACAACATACCGCAAATATATTGCTAATTGTCTGATGGTTCATTTGCCTAAACCGTTTTCCTGACCTAAAGGAGCCCTCTGGAGTTTTTCAGGAAATGTGGAACAGGTTTTCTTGCACAGAAGTTAACACAAGAACTTTACTGACATTGCTTGTAGATATATGCTTAAACTATATATTTGACACTTTCTTTTTATAGCTGTGTTCTGTGGTGATCCTGGGACTCCTGCTGAAGGACGTCTTAATGGCAAAAGTTTTACCTACAAATTTGAAGTCTCTTTTCAGTGCAGACCCCCTTTTATTCTGGTTGGGTCGTCTAGAAGAATTTGCCAGTCAGATGGCACCTGGAGCGGTATTCAGCCCACTTGTATTGGTATGTGATGTATTTATGATTTAATCTGTAAATTGTTTCTAAGAAACAATGACCGATAATTTTGGTTGCTGGTGATTTAATCAGAAAAAAAATGTGTACATAAATAAGAAATAGTACATACTTCAGGCTGGTGCATTTTTATGGGCAGCTGCAAAGAGGTAGTTTTTCGTTGTATAGTCTCTCATCACATGCTTTGTTTCCATCAGTATTAGAGTAGTATTAACAGTATGTCATTATATGATGCACAAAATTCAGTCTGATTCTTAAGCCCCCCATACACGCTTAGATTTTTTGGCCAACCGACCACCATGCGCTCTCAGTTGGCTGAAAAATCTGGTGCCGATCTTAAGCTTAAGGAGCTTAAATCGGCAGCCAAATCGATCTAAGCCATTACAGACATGTCCGTAATACTTAGATTGATCTGATACTCTAGACTGAGGGACACATTGTCACCGTCTAAAGTATGGGCATATGTCTCCTCAGCTCCGACAGATCTCAGATCCAAGCTGCCTCCTGCTTCTCACCCTGTGAGGGGGGAAGGGGAGAGGTGCTTCTCTCCCTTCCTGCTGACACACAGCACAGCTGGCTTCCTTACATGCCGTCTGCTGGGCCGACCCAACAGCACACAAAGGGTGCCCGGGCCGATTGTGACCCGATGTTTCGGACTATTGACCGCGCGTGATGACGTCATCGGCCAAAACATCAGGTCACAATCGATACGTGTATGGGGGGCTTTAGGCTGTTTATCAAACTTTACATTAAGGTTGATTGCTACTTATACTATTACTGAAAGTAATTTGCACTATGCCCTTTATTCCTTTAGCGTCCGTTCCTTTGTCTCCTCTGCAGCCATTAATAAGTTACTTGTATCATCAACCCAAGAAAGCAGCACAATCCCTTTCCTGGTTATATGATAGTGCCACGGCTTGGTGATTGTCTGATAAATCCAAGCAATTTTGAAGAAAAGAATGAATGTCTGTGGATGTTAAGTTGTACCTGCTAGAGACGGTCTCAACATTTTGACAAGTTTATTTTAGAGTTAATTACCAAAAGGGTATCATTACTACAATTATTCAGTGAAAGTACTGTTCTAGTACATATTGTTTTTGCATGAATTAAAAAGAAAGTTGGAATTTTAAATTGAAAATTTTGGTTTGAATTTAAAGTTAATTTATTAAAAAACTACATGTGCTGGACCAAAGGTTTCTTTCCACAACCCTTCTCTACAACAATTTCAGTGATGATACCATGCTCAGGGGCTTTGCAATTAACTCAATTATCTCAAAATTTCAAAAGAACATTCAACCATCTCTGGTACCTGCAGTAATAAGTCAAAACAATTGGATTTTTCTGAAGACATTTCATTGAGCCATTCCGATGACTAGGGAAATGTCTTTATAATCTCAAAAAGTCCAGTTGCTTTGATTTACTAAAGCAGGTATTTTATACCTAGAAGTTCAAAGTGAAGTGTACATATGTGAAGGAAGAGTGCAGGTAAGGTCAGTATTTGAGAGATGGGGAAGGCTTTGCAGAGACAATGTCACTGTGATCTCTTGGCAATGTGATGGTGCCACTTTAAAAAAATCAAAAGTTTAAAAGCAATTTCTTTTGACACATAAAATATTTAAGGAGTTATAAAACCCTGTATTTTTTGCATTCTGATACTTGGAAGAAAAGCAATCAAGAGATAGTTAGGTGTAATTTCTAGAATATTAATTTTATATATGAGAACTGTATTTGCTTTTGAGCAGTTTTGACATATCTCTCATGTCACCTATTTTATTAAAATTTTGATGGAATAGTTTATTCTGTAAGAGCAAATAAACTTGTATGATTGACAGTTTCTATAGCAACTCTTCCTTATGTTCACATTTTGCATGCTTTTTAGATCCAGCTCATAATACTTGCACAGACCCTGGTACTCCTCATTATGGCATGCAAAACAGTTCCAAGGCCTACGAGGTAATGAAAACATTTCATAAGCATTGTTTAATTGTCACTGAATTAAGATCATGAAATTAAAATATAATTTGAACAATTATTCAATATCTTATTTAGTTTACAAATATTATGTTAATAAAACTTGAATCTTGATACACCATGTATTGAACAAAAAAAAGAGATAAAGACAGTATGCAAGTTTTTTAGTTATTTAAAATTTAAGTAAATCAGCAAATGTTTTTCATATATGTCTGAATACTACCAGAAGCTGTTGACAATCTTTCACTCAAACATGGTTTCTATAAAGGTCAGAGTTCCAAGAACATTGCACTTTGGGGAGCACTTTGTTACCCCCCCCCCCCCCTTAGGGCACTACAGGATGCATAAGGAATAAGACGTCAGCAGCTTATCCTGACAACAGCATCAAGGCTGCTGTCAGAAGGCAGCACGCATGGCAGGAAACCAAGTTGCCAATGCAATGCAACAACAGCAGAGGGCATGGCACCGACCAGGCAGCTGACCACTGGACCCCCACACCCCAATATGCTTGGGCCATGAGGTCCTGATGGCAGCACTGGGTATAGGTATTTTCCAATGATCATCTATAGATATATATACAAACACACATATTTATAGTATAAATTTTTTCTATATATAAGGAATCACTTGTCTTTTTCTCTTCTAATACCAAGAAGGAAACAGTGCAGTGCATGGATATACATTTTGTCTTATGAAAAAAAATAGCACTTTCATTTATGTGCCTCATTATCATTTAAATAGCTATCTTCCTTTACTTCATTCTATGATTCCTGACACATTTCTGATATTTTTGTTTTTTGAAGATTGGGAGTACTGTCTTCTTTAGATGTCGCAAAGGCTACCATATTCAAGGCTCCACTACGCGTAATTGTCTAGCTAATTTAACGTGGAGTGGAACTCAGCCAGAATGCATTCGTAAGTACCACTAGTGCTTGGATCAGTTTAAATTATCGCCTCTTTTCTGAAATGTATTTCCTGTTCTGTTAGCATTACCTAACTTAAAAGAAACGAAAAAATGCAAAGACAGACATGCACTATAAAGAACAAAAAAAAATAAATGATAAAACTCCCATTTATCTGAAGTCTGCAAAAAAAAAATACCCAATTACAAGTAGTTCTATATATTTGCAAAGAATATTTTAGCTGTTAACTTTTATCAATGTCAATTTGAGGATTTGTTGACAAATCCACAAGCATAAAAAGGCTTTATTTTTATTACTTTTTTCAGTTTTCAGAAACTTTTATACAACTTTACTCTAATGACTAGTGTTGAGCTCGAATATTCGATTTTAGAATATTTAGCTCGAATATCGCTATTTCGTCATTTCGCGAATATTCACGAATATATCATCGGATATCCGACGCGATCGCGATTTTTCGCGATTCAGTTCGCTTTTATAATCGCGATCCATTGCAATGAATGGGATCGCGATTATATAATCGCAATGCGATTTTTTAAAACGGAAATGACGGATATTCTCCCAGTCGAATATCCGAGCTCCGTTGACTTGCTTGCATTGCGCATATTTGGTCGCATTGCGCTTTCTCGGATAATCGCAATTTCGGATTCCGCCATTCTCTATTGACTTCAATGTATTGCGCATATGTGGTCGCATTGCGCTTTCTCGGATAATCGCGATTTCGAATTCCGCCATTCTCCATTGACTTGCATGCATTGCGCATATTGGGTCACAATTGCGATTGTTAGATCGCAATTCATGTCGTAAGTGCGGATATTCAAGATTACGAATATGGAATCGAATATTATGGCGGATATTCGCGAAATTACGCGAATTCGAATATTGCCTAGTCGCTCATCACTACTAATGACAGCTTTTGACTTTGTTAACTAAGGGTTTAGTTGCCCATCAAGTAATAACCTCCTCAAACCTAACTGTCAGGTGTAAGACTTCTTAATTAACTCCTCTGACTCCTTTGTCAACAACAAACAAGGAGTTCCTTGTTATATATTTACGAGGAGAATGTATTAAAATGTTTTCAATCTGATCGGCTGTCGAATCGGGCAGAAATCAGCCTGTCTATCCCCAGCTTTAGAAATAACTTCTGCTATTTAATAATTACACTCTTGTCTTAATGTGGCACCAAGAAAAGAAATAGGAAAAGGGACACAAACTGAGAAATGTGATCAACCCTATTGGTTTGTGACAGAAGTGACAGAATAATACTTCATCTACAAAACTTTAAAAATGAATTCCTATATAAATGCTTCCTAGTCATGCTGGGTATGATGCGTACAAGCCTGACAATCCTTTTTTGAAATAAAAAGCATGTTCTTTGTGGTCTTTTCAATATATAAGATGTGCTTCATGTTTTATTTGGTTATAAAGATCAGTAGTTTCATTCATGGTATCTATGGTCATGAACACAATTTATATTGTAGTCTTATGAAACTGAAGGAAAGACATTCAATACGCTCTTTTTACTGTTTTAAAACATAATGGGCAGGGTTGCATATAAGTGGTACTCGGTACACAAAAGGGGCCAAAAACTAGCTATGCGTACCTGCATTATGGTTAGAAAGCTCATATGCCTACTAACAACTATCTGAATATGAGCTGTGTAACAGTAATTCAGGTACGCATAGCTAGTTTTTGGCCCCTTTTGAGTACCCGAGTACCACTTATGTGCACCCCTGATAATGGGTCCACTTAGAATTATGTTATTAAACATAAGTTAATTTTTATGCCATGAAAAGTAATTGGACCTATCAATTGTTCATGTGGTCACTAAGAGTTATTAAGTATCAGAAAATCTTTATCTGATCATTTTGATAACAAAATGTCAGTGCAAAATGTGTATATTTATTTTAAATATACTTGTTTGAGCTATTAATGCCACCTCTTGGGATATTCCCAATACTTAATTTTAATTCCTATTTTTAACAAACTGTATTTTATGTACTAGTTTTGTAAATTTTTCTATAAGCACTGTGTATTTTATAATTTTTTTAAGTTAACCTTAACTAAGGTGACAAGATAATTTATGGTTTGCAATTTCTTACAATATTTACATACAGTTTAGTTGATCAAATAATTTTATTAATGTATTGTTTATATATACAGTGGAGGAAATAATTATTTGACCCCTCACTGATTTTGTACGTTTGTCCAA
>CM070035.1:69724313-69763719 GCA_036250615.1 Ptychadena robeensis | reverse complement strand
AAATAATTATTTCCTCCACTGTATATATATATATATATATATATATATATATATATATCTTATTTCCGGAGTGTTTTATTAAGAACATGTGTCTCAGATGATCCACTTTATGAGTTTTGAGTTATGGACTTATTGTGTTCTTCAGTGAACTTAGCAAATAAAACCTTGCAATGAAATGACCCTACATTTTTTTGTAAAAGGCAAATCATTGTAAAAGGCAAATACCTTTTTTTTTGTATTTGCACAAAATACACGTACAAGCATGTGTCTAATCAACAGATAATTTGAAAATTCTTCCAAGAGTCAAGATTCTTAAACAACATATTCATGTTTAGTAGACATGATATTTTTTCCGTTCCACAGCAAAATCTGTAAAAAATTTCAAAGAGTTTTATAGAATTATATAAATGAATGTAATAGGTAAATGGCTTTATATCTAGAAATACATTTCTGTGATTGAGTTGTAGGGTACAACAGTTTGTATAATTTCTATTTTCAGATGTTTTTCCAACTACTAGTAACGGCATAAGGAGAGGTTTCCCCTTGAGTTCATTAATGAAATGCTATTCACTGTTCTTTGACCTCCAAATGTTCATTTTAAGTTTATTCGCTTTCCCTCTGGATATTGGATTGGCTTTCTAGTGTTCATTTAATGTCACTTTAGTGACCCTCTGGGCATTGCTTTCAGTGAATGAATTGCATTGAAAAGCTTTGCATGTTGTTTTTTTTTTTACCACTGAATTGCCGTTGGCTCAGATGTGTAAGTCTTTTGCTGGTCTTTGTATTTTTATATTAAAGACATTCATTATGTGACAGTTTTTTATTGTAAGAGCATTTACCGATGAACTAGGTACTGCTCTACAAGAACCTTTAATGTGCAGTACTTGCCTTTTATATTTTCTTTGTTTACAGATTATGTTTTTATCTATATAATCATACTGCTACATGAAAAATGCATCTTTGTATAAAAAAGACAATATTGTTCACATTTTCTTAAGATGTGTGATATCATTTAATAAAAAAGTCACACTTTTTAAAAGGCATTGCACCCCCCTTTTCAAATAAGTTTGTCCTTACTATTGCTTTTGATAAAGTCGTCATCATCCTTTTTTTTTCTAATTACCATTTTAGTTTGATATTTGATAAAACTGATAAATAGGGAATAAGATGCATGATTGCTACAATTTCAATATATCCACGGAGTGTATTTTTTGCATATTCAACAAACTGCTTCTAATAATTGGCTATATTCAAGCAAGCCACATAATGATGTTTTGTCAACACTGGCATGAGTACTACATGCCGTTGTTCATTATCAATTATGTGATTCTAACTATAACTCTAAAATAATAAACAAAGTTACATGATTGTCCTGAAAAAGCTGAACTGCCAATTTCATATCTTTATGTATAAAAAGATTTAGGTTTATTATTAGTGCTGGGACTATTATCAGAGTTATGGTTGCCATTCAAGAACAAAATTAGGTTTGAGTTGGCATTAATATTTGGTGAATAGGAACAAGGACACAAGGAACACTACCTAGTGCAACAAAGTATAGTACTGTGAATTTAGAAATAACATACTCACAATAAAGGAGGTATATTAAAGGTACAGTGCAGGCCTAGCAAGGAGTGATCCTACTGAACTCTAGAGAATCTGAAACAGGAACAGGAAGACATCATCCTGGTAACCATGCGGCCGAAAAGATCACTCTTTGGTAAGCCTGCACTGTACCTACTTTAATGGGAGTATTCACAAAAATGTACTTTGTTGCACTCGGTTGTACGCATCATGTCCTTGTACTATTTGTCTATTACAGGGGGCCCACACTTCCCCTTCATTTTGAGAGCTGCACACCTACTCACCACCCAACAACAACCTAATCACCACCCACTCATACCAACCCAGTTTTACACTGTGTTCTTTGTCTAGGCCTCATACACCTAATTAGGGCCCGTCTGGCCCCTGATATCACTTTAACTGTGTGACCACTGCTGACTAGTGATGGCCGAACATCGGCCAGGACTGTCCGCAAACAGGCGGGTCCGACTTCTAAAGAAGTCCGCCGCCCGCCTGTTCGCAGACAGATTCAAATTCCCCGCCTCTAGGCGGGGAATTTGAATCGGAAAAACCGGATGTGACGTCAGTGACATCTTGAAACTTTACCCCCTCACATATACTAATGCGCCACAAACAAGAAGTTAATATCACCAACAATTCCCATTTTATTAAGGTGTATCCATAAAAATGGCCCACCCTGTATTTTCCTCTTTCTCCAAGTAATAATATAAAATGTTTAACATAAGTTATATATGTGTTAAAAATAAATTACAAATCAGTTATAATGGTATTATTTTGTGACTCTTGGTGGAAACTAAATGATTATTATTTTTAAATACAAATTTAACTCCAACACTATTTAAACAAATAATATTTACTTTGTGTTTTGTTTTTAATACAGCTCACGCCTGTAGACAGCCAGAGACACCTTTGCACACTGATGTGAGGGCAATAGACTTACCTACTTTGGGATATACTTTAATTTACACTTGCCAGCCAGGATATTTTTTGTCAGGTGGCTCAGAGCACAGAACATGTAAAAGTGATATGAAGTGGACAGGCAAACTCCCCATTTGCAAAAGTAAGTATTTTGCATTGTCTTAAAAAGGTAAACTTGATTGAAGAATTAAGACCTTGTTTTATTACCATGCAGGTGTTTGCATAATATAAAAACATTTAAGTAGAACGCATACATTTTAAAAACCTGAAACTATCAACTGTTAAAGCTCATCTTGAAAAATCCTATAAGGCTTCTGCTGTATGCTATAGGGTTCGAACAAGCATTTTCACTGCCTTTTCTTTCCCTTGCTGAAAAGCATCAGCACCCCCCACCTCCGAATACCTATATTCCAAAACAAGAAGTTGTTTTGCCCCTAACCAGGGTGAAACAGTTGGGGTTTTCAAGGGCAAATATTTTAAGAAAAAGAATATTCTTACAGTTTTGCATAAAAAAATCAGTATTTTAATACAATAATTTAAAAACACTTTAAACATTGTAAAACCAGCACATGGTGTATCTTTCAGTTCAATCAATCAACCAACGTTTATTCCAAAATGCACCTCCTGGGGCTTGAAGTAGCTCCACAAAAAAGGTGCACCCGGTTCCCTCCGTCCATCTGGAGGTTTCCCCACCAAGGCGGGATAATATCACCCTATTGTGCTTCAGGTATGCTCCAACATGTTTAACCCCAAAGGCTTTTTCAAGGAAAAACTTGAGCATTGAAAACAAGGATGATATTTTGATCAATATCCAACAAGATGCCTAAATCAGCTACATGCAAACCCTCCAATCTGAGCAATGGAACAGAACGGAGGCCATCAATCACGGTTAAACACACAAGAGGTGAAGGTGGGGCACAGGGAGGTGTGGGTCCCTCAAAGGCCACAACAGTTGTGGGAAAGAGGGGAAGGAGATGCACATATAGAGGAGAATACCCCTACTGATAAGTAATTGGAAAACTCATCCAGAACATCCAGAGCCTTTTTTAATTGGTTTTACAATGTTTGAAGTGTTTTAAAACTATTGTAAAGAAACACTTTTTTAATGCAAAACTGCAAGAATATTATTTTTCTTAAAATATTTGCCCTTGAAAACCCCAGTTGTTTCACCCTGGTTAGGGCCAAAACAACTTTTTGTTTTTGGAATATAGGTATCCCTATAAGGCATAAACTGTTTAAAGAAGAAATATTCTGGGCACGTGATAAATTGTAAATTTGATACTCAGGATAGTAACCAGGCTACCTCTATTATCATGTTCATTACCAAACAATAGTAATTCATGACAAAATTTTCTAGAAATGGTCATTATATTATGTGTCTAAGGCAGTGCGATGTCTAAGTACAACCCAAAGTGTGCATGATAACACATCTCTAAATGTTTGATTTTTACACATTCTTACTACCATACTTATCAACAGTGATGGATGTTCACCCTCCTTCTCGCCGGCGAGCAGTACGGGTGTTCGACCCGCCCCGTTCGCCGGCGAGAAGAAGATCTATATTCTTCCTCCGGCAGGATCAGAACCTGCGAGATCGTGCAGGAGGAAGAATCTTTTCACTAGAAGACCGGGCATGAAACCGGTCTTCTAGTGAAAAAACCGGCTCGGAGCAGGAACTGACGTCAGTGACGTCACATCCGGCTCCCTTAACCAGGAACTATGCGTTCCAGGGACCGGATGTGATGTCACTGACGTCACATACGTTTTTTCCGATTCAAATTCCCCGCCTAGAGGCGGGAATTTGAATGTGTCCGGGAACAGGCGGACGGCGGACTTCTTTAAAAGTCTGACCCGCCCGTTCCGGACAGTCCAGGCCAATGTTCGGCCATCACTACTTATCAAGAATATATGTTTTCAATGAATTACCACTTTATTAGATCATTTATTTGTTTGTTTGTGTTTGCACCATTAATTACATTTAAGTTGATGTGTAAATAATTGTGTGTATAGGAGCTGTGCAATTACTCAAAAAGTGATAGAATTCATAGACATCTACATTTTATTTGAATCCAGAATCAATAAACACATTTTCAGTTTGAATTTGTGAGTGGCCCAACCGCTATTATTTCATTTCAAAACTGTCCTCTGTAATCTACTACTTCCTTTTCACTGATGGATATAATGGAAGCTGTGTTTATAGCCCATATTCATTGTCCTAAGATATGTTTATAGGTTAGAAAAGCATACTTAGTGACAACCATACCTATTGTTGAGAAATTAGTTTTTGGAGAAATACCATAAAAACATAATTTTTTTTTGTTTTGGGGTTTAGGCCCACTTAATTTGTAGTTAAAGTTGGCTATTTAAATCTACAAAACTGATGGAATCTTCGAACCATGTTGTCGTTGACATGCTTATCCATCAATCTATCCTTCAAGAAGGGTTACTGCAATGTTGGATATTTTGAAGGAAAGTTGAAACACCATCTATGCCAATAATTAAAAACACCAGGTCTGATTGTTACAAAGTAGAAATTAGCAACTTGCAATGTGTTATTCTATTTAGTTTAACTGTTTTTAGTTTAACTACTCTAAAGCAATTTAAAGCACATATATATAACATGTTAGAATTCATAAATTCATTGCCAGATTATTTTTTATTATAATACATTTTCAGAACATTTGTATAAACCAGAAGCTAAATCTGTGGGATGTGTTGTTTTTTGATTATTAATAATTATGAATTTGATTCTTTTGACAGGCAAAGGACTCAGGGAACATAATACAACAGTCACAAAGACCCCAGGTTGGTTAAAATGGATTTTTAGTAAATGCTAACAAAAAGTCAATGAGTTTAAGGTTATGATCACTGGCAGCCAGTGAAACAAATCTGACAACTGGCAATTAGCAATTTACTAATCTACTAGGCAATCAATGATATCTATTCTCAGTGGATTTAAAAAAAAAAAAATTATCAATATAAAAAGGTACCGTATGTACTGAACTGCAGTTAAATGTTTGCTATGCAATTCCAACATTGCAAATGTTGTGTGAAATACAAGGCAAATTCAACAGTGCAGGGAAAGCATTATTGTAAATGTATTGGCATATCAACCAAATGAAAACCAAACATTTAAATGTCGAGAAAATACTAAGGGGCATATAAAACTTGAATGCTAAAGTTAAGGCAATTTTTGTTAGAGCATTTACATATTCCTTTATCAATAAATTCCATTCTGTCTAATGTTATTATGTTGCATGTCTAATACTTACTTTTTTAAAGCATTTTGTGAATTATCCTTTCACTTTTCATATAATGATAGTTTCTTAACTTTTGCATGATATTTACTTATCTTTTCTCGAAACTGACATTATTTAATGAAGGCATTGGGTATTAATTAGTAATAAAAAAAGTATAGCTTAAGCCCCCCATACATGCTTCAATTTGTGGGCGATTTGGTTGCCAATCGACCACTAAGCGCTCTCACTTTGATCAATCTGCTGCGAAATCGGGTACAAATCGTCTGCACCCTCCTTAAATCAGGCCATAAATCGGCCCACAAATCGATCTAATACATTAGGACATGTCTGTAATGTTTGGATCGATCTCTCTAATTGGATGGGGACCAGTATCCCCATCCAAAGTAAATGCCAGCACACAAAGGGTGCGCGGCCGATTCTCGGCATGACCGTCCACACAGCCTTTGTGTTGATTGCCAGGAGATTGACAGGTAATCTAAGCGAGTATAGGGCCTTTAATAATGGAATCTTTTTCTGCTATTTTAGTTAAACAAAATCTTTCATAAAGCCTTTAAAATGACCTAAACATCACTTATCATATCTCATTATGCAAAGACAATGAATGCTCTCAGAATTATATTGACAAAATATTCTGAATTTTATTATATTATATTATTTTGATTATTGTTTTTAGTTCCTTCAGATGTTTTTTCAAAAAATTCTGTGTGGAAAGGATTTTATGTGTACCTTGGAAAACAACATTCCGCAACATTAACTGTTGACTGGTTCAATAACACAAGCAGCAAAGTCAATGGAACATTTTTAGATACCAACAACAGTGAACTGAAATTATCAGGTAGGCTTGAATATATGTCTATGGAGTATAATATAACATAGAATGTATGTACTAAAGTATACTTAATTTTACCTCTAGCGATCTACATCATTACAAAAGATTAGGCATTTGTATGTTCATGGTTCTTTAATGAAGGTTAAGTTGATTGTTGTTGTTGTTAGTATTCCAAATGAAATTTTAACTTTCTTCTTAGGAGTTTATAAGAAGGAAGAAGCCCATTTGCTATTGAAGGTTTTCCAGATTAAAGGTCCATCAGAAGTTTTAATAAAAAAGTTTCAGAATGACAACTGGGCAATGGATGGCTATGTAAGTGTATTAGTCTCTTTTATAAATTTTTTCCATTCCTATATTTTACAATATTTACTACAAACTTTCCTATATTTTACAATATTTACATAACTTTTTTAGTGAGCTTCTCAGATGAGTACCAGGAGATGGTGTTTGATTCGCACCCCTTATGTAGCATGATTTTATTAAGTGCAGTCTTCCTCGCCCTCACTGTCCTCTGCTTCAGCTTCCTGCATGGTAGGTTCTGCTGCAGATGGACCTCTCTGTTCTTGATTGAGGCTCCAATTAGCTGTCTCCATCCATAGGTCAACAGCTAGCTTTGGGTCAAATGTAACTTTCACAGTACAACGCTGTTTGAACCCCCAGAACACATGCATAAGTAGGGCTGCAGATCTCTCCCCTCTATGGCTGGCTGCTCGGGTATACCTCCAAGTTGTTAGTCCCTTTTGTGTACCTGGACAACACTTCTGTAATGCCCTGTATAAATATATATAAAATGATTGATGTGCAGGATAATTGGTAAATGCAGATGTGTACCTAAAGTTGGTAAAGCACCAGGTTGTGGGTTTGAACAATTCAACTTCAGAGCATCTGTTGTCTTTTCTATTGTTGACTTTTCCTGCCTTGATATGCATACCAAACCCACCTACATACCAACCTGCCTACCCTACCTTCCCTACACTGGCAGGTACTGGGTTTATGAATGAGCAGGAAATTTGCTACCATTAAATTGAAGTCATTATAAATTAAATGTAAGCTTTATTTTGCATGCTGTTAATATTTGGGGACCCTGTTTAGGATAGGTTATGCTATTTGTATTTCGACTTTTGACTTTTTTTTTAGAGCAGAAGATAATACTCTACGGCACCTAGGCTGTGTCAGAAACATATCAGTTTATAAAATATATTGTCTTTTGACAATATTCAAATAACTAAGCAAAATATAATACATTTTGCTATATAGTACTTTTCTTTTAGGAAATAAATTATTTTTCCTGGACACACCAACTAAACTATAAATAAGCATTTAGTACATCTAACCTTTTTTATTTTATACACTTTTTCTATTCTATTTATTTCTATTTGTTTTGCTGTCAGTATAAACTTTTACCCTTAGGGAGAGATATAAGTGTTCAGGACTATTAAAGAGCTACTGGCACAAAACATGCTTACTGTACTTTTGAGAATACTTTTGGCATGGCAGTGATTTCCAAGTATTAAACAGAGACTCCAACTTGTTTCTTAAATACCACAGCAGATGTAAATGACATGTTAGTTTTTTTCTGTTTATGCATATCATTTCAGTGAATTTGTGTAAAATCTTACAAATATCACATAGAATGTCATAACACATAAAATTGTATTATTACCATATGTGTTTAATACTATGCTTATGCATTGCAACATGCCAGCAGTTGTAACAGAAAAACAATTTAAAAAAATACAGCAGTTAAACACAACAATAAAATCTTCATCCTCCCATTCAATAATTTCAATATAATTCAAATGACAAGAAACACACTTTCAAGGCATAGCACAGCTTTTGTGAAGCAAAGTCTGCTACACCAACAGAGAACAATGCCTCCAGCGAAAATAAACCAGCTTCCCCAAAATACCCCAATTTATGTTATGGCATACCACAAAGTAAATCTTACCAGTGCCATAATATTCAGAAGTAGATCTGGTGAGGATTCTGCCAGGATAAATTAAGGCCAAACTTTAAAAAAGAGATTTGATAGCCATCTTTTTAGAATAGCATTCTTAATAGCTTTAAGGCCCCCATACACGGATCGGATTCCGACCGGATTGCGGCACGATCGATTCCGGGCGCGTGCACGCGAATCGATCGTGCCGGAATCGTGTGCAGCCCACCTTGTCCGATCGATCGCATCCGATTGATCAGGGGCTCAGAATCGGATCCGACAGAGATTCTGCACAGATCAGGGGGAGTTGCCATTTGTGAGGTGGAGTCGGAGATGGAATCGGACACGGAATCGTCCCGGAATCCGTTGGACAAGGTGGTATGCTGCGATCGGATTCTCTTAATTGGCCGATCGATCACACCTCCGATTCCCGGCAGAATCGTCGGAATCGATCGGATGGGTGATCGAGCGGCCATGGAATCCGACTGTGTATGGCTGGCTTTACACTTGAATAAAATGCTAGTTTGCAAAAAGGTGTACCAAAAATTCAGTTCATGGAGAGGACAACAACATAATTTGTTGTTTGTTGCACAATGTGGTGTGTAGGCATGTCATTGTGACATGAGGAACCAAAAATAGGCAAAAATTAATATATATCAGAACCAGAAGCATGCATGCATTAAAGGACCAAACAAAAAACTCAAAATGCTTGTGGGGGAGGGGCTTATTTTAAGAGACAATGCATCCGGATAAGCATTAACTAAATGTAACCTCAGTTTTTTTGTAAATTTCCCACATTTGTAGGACATATAAGATGGGTTAAAAAGGATAAAAAGGACAGGATCTGCCACAACAAGAGGAATAGATTAAAAACAACATTTCTTGTTCATTTTTGTACCATGGTATCTCAGTAAATTGCATCATAATAAGCTCATCTCTCACAAACCACCACTGAGCTTGTAGAAAATAAATACATTATCACAGAGACATTTATCAACCCCAGAATACACATTTCTAATGTAAATTCACTGTTTATGATAAATTATTATTTTCTATACATTTATATTACTGTACCATACTGTTCAATAGAATAGCAGTTCCTACAGTTTTGCAGCCTTTTTACCAGCTGAAATCTTTAAAACAAGAATACATTTTTCAAAAACGTCTCCGATGCCATGCCATGTAAGTGAACACATAACAGACGTTACTATTTTAATTTGTACACACAACAAGCGATCCTGAACACATCAATTAAAGGTTGGCCAACATCCCAAATAACATAATTTCAAAAGGGGGAGGTGGTGGGTGACTGTAGGAACCGACGGGTAAGGACCCTCAGGTCCCAACCCTCTGCTCCACAGGCACTTACACCGCCTCACAAAATTGTTCCCTCAGCAAAAAGGGACAGGGAGACTTTAAGGGCCAAAATAGCACATAACGTAATTCTAACAAATTATATAGTAATATATATCAACAAAGAAAAGGTACATAAAAAGTGTGATCAACATAAAGATTTTCCATTGACCCACATGATTAAAAGCTTGTCCAGCTATTTTTTAATGTCCAAATAGAATACAAGGTAGACGGTGTGTCTCGAGTTGTCGCAATTATCCTGATTAGCGGTAGGACGGAAGGTGCGAGGAGGTAAGGGGTCCCAAAGGCGAACCAGGTCAGAAATGGCCCCAACATATGTTTCAAGATAGTCTTTTCCTCAGGGGGTCACCAATGTCCTCTTTGCGGTCCTCTGATTGTACATCCAACTTCCGGCACCTGTGGGGACCTCCTGGGGCACCTACCTACAAGAACCAAATTCGTGGATTGACCTACTCTATGTGATTTTACCTACTGATCACCTTGTCAGAAAAAAGACGCTACATTTTAACCTACATGCCCCAGACAATGGCTCCCCGTTCCCTAATTTGGAGCTTTGCTAGATTTTTTGGATTCGAGGGTCCTCTTGGATTCACGGATGTACAATCAGAGGGCCGCAAAGAGAAAATTGGTGACCCCTTGAGGAAAAGACTATCTTAATCTAAAGGCCCCCATACACGGGTCGGATTCCGGGCCGATTGATTCCGGGCGCGTGCACGCGAAACGATCGTGCCGGAATCGTGTGTAGCCCACCTTGTCCGATCGATCACGTCCGATCGTTCAGGGGCCCAGAATCGGATCCGACAGAGAACCAACATGTTGGTCTTTTTGATCCGATTCAGCACACATCAGGGGGAGTTGCCATTTGTGAGGTGGACAATCGGACACGGAATCGTCCCGGAATCCGTTGGACAAGGTGGTATGCAGCGATCGGATTCTCTTAATTGGCCGATCGATCACACCTGCGATTCCCGCCAGAATCGCCGGAATCGATCAGATAGGTGATCGAGCGGCCATGGAATCCGACTGTGTATGGCTAGCTTTAGAGAAATAATTCTCTATAACTTAAAAGAAAAGATATTCCACAACAAAAGCAAATGATTTTGGTAAACATTTTGATATTTCTGATGTTGCCACCCAATGACCCAATGAAAATTAGATCTAGGTAGCTCTAATTTTATTTTTCATAATGCATTTTATGTGTGGGCTTCCATTTTTTTCAAAAGCCACTTGGTGTGTGATATAACCCTTAAGTGACAACATTAATAATTGACTAATGTCAAACATTTTTGAATGCAGATTAAAGAGATTATATGAATTAAAGAACCTATTTTTTGGTTGTATTCTCTTTTTCAAAATAAAGGTATCATCTGGCAAAGAGAAGAGTCTTTTTAGCTATCAAGGTGATATACAATCTAAGGATTTTGGAAAATTTATATTTCAAAGACAAGGTAAAATATAGTTTCATATTTCTGTATGTTCTATACTATATGTGTTGCTTTCCTAAGACTATGTACCAATTTTAAGATATAAATATATTTTGTAAATGCAAATAAACATAAAAAACATTTGCACGTAATACAGTGTCATTATGTGCATTTCTACTATGCTATGTTTTTCTGTATTTGAAGCAAATGCATACCGAGACTCTTTTGATTTTACTCCCTCCACCAATTCAGATCTCCAGGGACACTCCTTCCCTCCATTGACACTGGGGTGGGCTGCCAGGTGAAAAGAGAATTGAGAATGTAAACGTCACTGTTAACTTCTACCTTTCCAAGTCTCCTTGTGCCCAGAGCCCCTTGTGCCCAGGTGCAACGTTAATGGAGTGGGCAGAGTGTAGCTGGATTTAGAGGACTTCTGATCTGGATTTAAAGAAACCCCTGATCTTCTCCTATTATTGTTACTTCTGGTTCATATATTAGAAAGCAGAAAGGGGGGCTGTCTAAGGTACATCAAATCCCCCTGAATTATTCAAATGAACAAAATGACAAAATGGACAAAATGTTTTGAAGCCATAGATCCATAAGATTTAAACTAACTATCATCATAAACACTAGTGGTATAAATTATGTCAATATGCCAATGTTGTAATAACAAGGAGCAAACACTTGTTAACACATGCAATGCAAAAAGTATAAAAAGTAATGATGCAACTCAGATGATTTACTTATCTGTCATCGATGCATTTCGACTTACAACATCAGGACACACAATGATCACCTTAAAATTTCTGGGAACTGAATAACGGGAATTACCTCTACCAAAGCAACAGTAGGCAGTTCTTGTGGAGAGAAACTTCCTCACATGCACACTTACTGGGACATCAGAGTGAAATTCATAAAAGAGGGACAATATGTAATAGTATCCCTATCCTTGTTATAGGGATACTATTACATGCCTAAAGCCCCCCATAAACCTCCAATCTTTCCACACAATTTCTGTACAATCAAATTTTATTCTACCAAAACCATGTAATATAAGGACCTTTCTATTCCTTCCAATCACTATGTATTCTATCAGGGAGGCCACTATACTACACAGTTGGTAGAGCTAATGGAGATTGTATGGATTGATCTTAAGGTGTATGGGGGGCTTTATGATGCACCACCTTGTTCAGGGATCACAGAACGTGATCAAATAGGCTTTACACCATTGCATAACTCTCCTTCTAAAGGAAAGAAGTGGCAGAAGTAAGGCTTCTTTCTGGTATTTACTCTATTACATTTTTATATTCTAAATAATGAATACAGTCAGCTATCTCAAATAAAAATAAAAAAAATTAGTTACTGGAAAGGTCACTGAAAGGTTTACTATGGAATTTGAAAGACAATCCCTAAAAAGCAGTTCAATTTGTCCTGTCACATTTGCTTGTATTATGATGAGACTAAAAATAACTTCTTCAGTCAGCTAACAACCTCACCAATTCTTTAGAAAAGGAGAAAGAATAATGGGATAGGATATATTTCACTAGAGTAATCTTAAAAGTACATTCTGTAGTTAATTAGCTGTAGAACATGAATGCCACTACAACGCATGTGAGAAATCAAAGAGCCTTTATTTATACATAAAGTAGTTGTACTTTACAGTTGAATGAAACATACAATAATATCTTTAGATTAAAAGACCTACAAATAATACTATCCAGGGTTTTTTATGATTGAATGTGATTGATTGATTTCATTTAAGTATATGGGCTATTCTTTAAACCTTTTTTTTAATGGGTTTACCATGCATATAATATGTATTTTTTTTAAATAATATTACAAATAAATATAACAAAATAAAATTAACCGTTTAGTTTATTATGTGTGCTGCATTTTTTTCATCTTTTTTAAAGTATGTGGCTTTTTACAAAACAATCTAACAATCTTCAGTAGTGTAGAATACACATTGTAGCCCTTATTTTAGGGTATACCAAATCAAAGAATTATCCTAATTTCTTACTTTCCTTGCTACTCACAAACATTTACTTTTCTAATCAAATTTATATTGTTTTTAATTTGGAAACATTACAGAAAATAAAAACAGAAATAAAAGTAACAAAGGTCCAAACATCAAAAGAGCTGTTAATGTCACAGAAAAAGGGAGAAGGGGCAGGTAAAAAAGAAATAGGGAGAACATCAGTGGTATTTGGAGGGGCACCACAGCACACATAATGATACAACTTAAAGGGTTGAAAGGTGATCTGTCCTTTCAGAGTACAGAAAGTTAACCATTGAATGTGCAAGTTTTTTTATCTATACATAGTATAAATTCAGTGCTACCTAGTATAAATAACATAGCATCCCATGGCTTAGGAATTAGATGAGTAGAGGAAGATGTGCCAACATCTTTGCATTGTATTACACTGCTTAATCCTATCATTTTTGAATGCCTTCCCTCCCATGGGCATATTTTAACTGACCTATTACAAGGCCCTTGCAGATTCCTGTTTTCATATTTACATACTCACTGACATGAGACAATCTGGAAGACTTTTATTGCAGTTTGATACTGGTATCACAGAAATGTGTGTAATAGGACCAGCCCCATTCTCATTCTATCAATATCAGGTAGGCACCCAAAAAGCCTTTTTAGATGCCCAGGTGAATGCCCCCTCAAGTAGTCTTTGGGGTTTTAACTGACAGAAAAGAAAATATATTTGCCTTTTGTACTAAGGAACTATTAATGTATGTATTTGATTTATTTTCTTTTTTTGCTTTTTCAGTTTCTCAAAACATCAATGACTCTTCTAACAACTACTATGGCACAAACAGCAGTTCAGTAGCAGCTGCAATCTTGGTACCCTTTTTTGCCCTTATATTATCAGGATTTGCCTTCTACCTTTACAAACACAGGTAAATAAAAATCATATATATTTGCCTTAAAATATACATACCTGCTGTGCTCTCTGTGGCAGTCACCATTTTTGATCATCAGTAGATGCCAATCTTCTGGAGTAAAAGCAGCAGCACTTCACTTTTAGCCTTATGGTGCTGTATGCTGGTTTTCAATGGTAAAAAAAACTTAGCTCCATAGGCTTGCAACGAGCATGTGATAAAGTGACTGACTTGTACTTATCAACCATATGTGTGAGAAGCAGCTCACTTCCACAGCATTGTCTGCAGAGAGTGGAGGGTGATGGGGTAAATTCCGGATGATCTAATTTCAGGTACGGATTTTTTTAGTTAATAAAAGGGTATTCCTGGACAAGTGCTGTGTAGGTCCCCCTTTGCATAAATGTGATAAACCTAATAATACAGACATGATACCAAAATCATAGACAATGCAACTCTAATAGTGCCATTCAGTTATTGTTATCTTGTATTTTCTATTAGCTTCCAGATTCCACTTACACTAAATATGCTTTTGTTTTAGAAATTGGAGAGAATAACTGATAGCACCAAGTATTAAGACCCCCTTACATTGTTCACTCTTTGTTATATTGCAGCCATAAAATAAAACATGGTCTTAAGTATTCAGACTGTTTGCTGTGACACTCATATATTTAACTAAGGTACGGTCCATTTCTTCAGATCATCCTTGAGATGGTTCTACACCTTCTAGCTCACAGCTCACAGCTTACAGCTCACAGTGCATGTGAGAGCAAATGAGAATCATGAGGTCAAAGGAACTGCCTGAAGGGCTCAGAGAGAATTTTGGATCTGGCCAAGGTAACAAAAGATTTCTGTGGAGTGCCGTGTGTACATTAATGAGGAGAAAAAAGAACTTAAAAGATTTTAGCAAATGGCTTCAATAACAGAGTAACAGAATAACAGAGTAAAAAACTTAAGGGGGTCTGGATACTTTCCGTTCCCACTGTATATGGTATAAAGGAACTATACATTGTAATATATTTTCCAATAAAGCACATAAGTAGTTATGTATTGTGCACTCCAGTACCCTGACTGTATGACTACCCCCACTGACATCCACAGTTGTATTGTACAGCCACTGAAGACATTTTTTAAGATAATACACACTGCTTTATCTGTTGTGCCTGTAACGTATTGCTCTAATGTGACAGATGCTGATTTTACATTGATACATGTACCCCATTTCAATCAACCAGCTCCCTATACCACTTTTGGCATTAGTTTCATTTGCCAAACATATTAATGTTCAGTACTACGTTTAGTCTTGTGTAGCATACCTGTCAGCGTTGCAGTTTTGGCCGGGAATGTTACTTTTTTATGTGTATTTCCTGGACCCCTCCCCTTTGAAACTAATCTGGATATTTTACAGATTTTAAAAATCTGTAAGCTCATGTCATGTCATTGTTGATGGGGCTGGCTGACTAACTTTCCACCTTGCTTGTGCAGATGATGTTCAGGCTGGAAGGGAGAGTAACACCCCCTCCCTCCTAAGTTAGTTAGTCAGTAAATAGGAGGGAGGAGACATTAAGCGTATCTGATGCCAGAAGTGCAGGAAGTGGCGTTGCTCTGTGGAGTGACAATCTGCCCCTGGCACTTCCATGTTCCAAATACCAGAAGTGACACTGTGCAACATCACTTCCTGTAAGTTTTTCCCTATTAGATAAGGGAAAACTTGACAGGTATGTTGTGCAGTAGTGTCACTGGGTTTCCTAAATAAGTCCCTTTTTTTAAATTATTGATTCAAAGTAATAATACGATACTGAAAAGGGTTGGGACTACTGGCCTAAATCATTGAAACTGTAACTACAATGAGCAGAACTTGTCTGCACTGTTTGTAATCAACTGGTTTCCATCGGAAACTGGTATTGAAGTTGCAAACATTCACTTTCCAAGAATTAACAAATCATTTTTTTTAATACTGTGCTCTAAGGCTTATCTTCAAAACAATTAAACACAAGAGCTCTGGTAATATCCCCATAATGAAATTTTTTTTCCAAAGCACAATAAAAATCCTTATATAAAACGTGTGTAACATGTTTACTAATAATAATGGTATTCCTTGTTGTCTCTTTCCTGCTGGGTCTCATTCTGAAACAAAATATCAACTCAATTACGTCAATGAAAAATAAAGATATGCAGATAAATCCCATGAACAATACACATCAGTGGAACAAAGTTATAAAATCAACAATTAGGAGCAGATTACAACAATGGATACAACTACAGCAATAATACATATAATCTTAATAGAAATAAATTAGAAGGTCCACAATTACATAGACATGAATTAAGCTAATTTAGGCTGGTGGGAAGGAAAAGAATATGTGTTTATTACATTCGTTTTTCCATTCAGTGGGAAGAAATGTAAGTTGTTGGAATTATACACATATATTTTGTAATTTATTATTCATGCCATTGCTAAAAGCATGACTCTAGTTTGGTTTTCTTTAACAGTGTTAAACAATGCATTTTGGTTATCACATATAAAAATAAATTATTGCATTTTTTTTTTATATTTTTATGGACCGGCAAGAAGAAATGGCAACACATATAACACATTCATTTAAAATTGCAGATGTTACAGTAGTCCTTGAAGAATCCTTTGTCAGTGCAGATACTTAAACACTAAAATATTTCAACACCTTAGCGAGTTGTAATTGAATTTGGCTGATAGAAGGTTATTGTGTCTCTGTGAACATTCCACAGACATCTGTTGAAAAGTGCACACAGCTGAAAACAGCATTGTAAATATTTCTTAGGGGACATAGAGATGTAACTTAATAAAGTTGTACTTTAAAGTTTCTGTATAAACAAAACATTTGTCACATGTTTTTGGATACAGAAGGAAAGGGTTTAAACCTCTCTTTGCGGTCTGTTTGCAATATTCTTGTCATGAAGACATGGATTGTTTTAGGCTAGAACATCACTACGTTTTTTTCCTGCGTTCGGTCAAGATGATTGCGGGGGAAAAAAACATCCTACTGGTCTGCTTTTGACCCTAGTTCTTGGGCAGGTAATTGGAGCAATTTGGCGATTGCGCTCCCATTAAAATCCAATGTGTAAAACATGCAGCCAATATGGGGGCGTGTGCATGTCAACAGGACGCATCCACTGATTATCACTGGAAGTGCCCAGCATCAGATATGTGACAGTGCCGTGTTCCGCAAATAAAAATGAGTATTTGTGGTGCATACGAAGGCTATGTTGAAAGTACGTTGAACATGTTGTGCTCTGGTTTGTTGCTGTTCAGTGCTTTTGTACCATTGATGCTGATAGACATTGAAACAGATGTGACAATAATTACTAGTAAAAAGCTTTTATGCAAAATGTTTCATTAGGTCTGGTTTGGACAGAAAGGGGACACACTTTCTTGCTTCTTCCCCTTTTCCTGCCCAAACTAGCTCGATTCCTTAGAGGACCTGCTTGTTGAATTACATATGTTCCATCTCTTGGTTATGCTATATTAGATTTAAAACCCTGGTCTTTAATCTTACATTGAAACAGTGACTATATTTTCTAGACTTGTTTCATTTATTTACTGCTGCTAATATCTGTTAATATCCATTTTTTGTTTAGAGCAAGACCCAAAGTGCAATACAATGGATATGCCGGTCATGAAAATAGCAATGGACAAGCATCATTTGAAAACCCAATGTATGATACAAACTTAAAACCAACAGAGGCAAAAGCTGTTAGATTTGACACAACTTTAAACACAGTATGCACAGTGGTATAGCCTTTAGAGTCCATTAAGACTGATTCATAGCCATACCTCTGAAAGACAAACTGAAATTCCATTGGTGCCCTAAACCAATAGCTCTACTTCTTCTGGCTTTGCTGCTTCAAACTCTAACACCATTGGTCAGCAAACAGTAGATACATATTTGATGCTCATTGAATGAGTTGAGTCTTCTGAAGATCACATGAAGAATGTTCCTTTCTTTAAAAGAGGATTACAATGTCTGTCGGCAATCTACTTACCTTGGAGGAATACTTCAGGAAGACAAACAAATCATACTAGTTGATATTATGAGGCCACGTATTTGTGGTTGTATGCCTTTCACTGCAATATTTTGGGCACTTGGCTAAATCTTTGGCTTCTGATGATCATCAGAGGGCATATATTTTTTGTATCCCAACAAAGGTGAATGTCTTGGAGGAGAAAAGACACACATTGGAAGAAAAAGACAGCCCTCTGTATGGTTGCACATACATTAAATGCTTTACCATAAAATCAATGACAATATTTGACGGTGAAAAGGAACCAGATTTATCAGAAACTGTTTGTGCACTGGGTGGTTTGATAATTTCCATTCAGCTGGTGTTGCAAAATATTACTGCACAATTTTTTGCACTAGTATGTTTGAAATGAGTGAGTTTCATCCCATCAACAATAACAGGGTTTATAATGACAATGTTCAGTTGTTTCAACTCATATACATATGACACCCATTTCACTTGACACCAGGATTCACATTTTCAAAATATATTAAGATAAAAAAAAAAGTAAAAAAAAGAACGAAAATAGGAAACTGTGTTTCTGTGCAATTTAATATAGGCTCTCATCTTCATGAATCACACCTTAAATCATGTCCAAAAGCAGCAGTCAATTTTTTGTACAATATATATTTTATGTCTTATTTTCTTATAAAAAGAAATAAACAAAAACAGGGTTGACATTAAAAATTTGTATTCTACAATTAAACAGCGAGTGTTTGGAATATTGTGATTAGTAGTTCATTTACACATGCACACAAAAGAAATCTATATTTGGGAATCTGCCCTTTAGTACTTTCCCTCAAACTATTTTTCCACAATCATGAACTCTTATCTGTCAGACCCCCATAAATGTTTGGATGGAAGTAAGTAATAAAAAGAAATTCTCCTAAATTAGGACTTCTAATTTGTTAATTGGGAAATCTGGCAAGGTTGTTCTTAGCTGTTGTAAAATAGTTTAAGGCATCACAAGAAATAATTTCAATGTTTTCAAAAACAGTTAAAATGAAGAATGTTGCGTCATATTCTGTGGGGGTTGTAGGAACAATGCATCTTGCTGGACTTTCTTTTTACTGTAACATTCTTACCAAATATAGATAGGCATAAGGTCAACCTGCGAGGATACAAATATGGGAGCTGCCATTGTGGAGTTCTGATCTATACTGTTCTACCTACAAATCAGTAGTCAATTAACTTAAACAATTTGGAAAGTCTAATGTTACATTCTGCATGTTTTCCATACAGAGATATTAAGAAAAACGGATATTGCCATGAAATTATTTATTTTTCTACTGAAAATTATTCCATGGCAAAAGCTTAAAGTTGAACCCATCCAGCTACTTCTGTAATAGCTGTACAAATGCTTGTCTCATTTAATTTTGAGGTTTTTTTTTTTATTTCTTTGTGAGAGGAGCTGTAGGCTATAGCTAGTTGCAGTTACACATATTTAAGCCCCCCAAACACGTTCCGATTTTTCGTATGAATTTTGCCTGACCGACCAACGTGGTCGGGAGATTAATCGATCGGGAGATTAATCAGATTCAGAATTATGTACCTGACCGATCCAGATTTCTCAAAATCTGCCAAAAATCGGTGGGGACCGCTTTGGACCTGTCCGTAAATTTTGGTTGATCTGCTGTTAATAAATAGTGTCAGGCTGATCGATCGGTGATAATTCGAATTCCGATTTTTCGTGCCAGCCGACCGACCGACCATAACATTTTAGGTGAAAATCGAGTGACACGATCGGACGAAAAATCGGAACGTGTATGGGGGGCTTAAGCTGGACTATTCAGCTGCATTTCATAGCCATTCTTAACCATTTCATCTGACCTATCAACGTCTTCAGCTTTTTTTAAAGTCCTGTTAAATCTGACTAACTACTACTAGCTATCTTTTACAATAATTTTTAAAGGTTTTTTAACTTTAAGTTAGATTTTTATTTTTCAAAATATATACAAGAACAGTTAGGATAGTTGATAAGATTCTGCCTAATATTGCTGCCCTTGTAATATAAGCACCCCTTAATTATGTCTTTCTTCTATTATTAACTTATAAATTTATATATTTGTCTCAAGAGAATGAATATTTTGTAACGTTGTCCATAGTATCCAAGGGTAAATTCTGGAGCCAGCGCCTTTGCAATCAGATAACAATAGCAGCTCCCATGTTTCTGCAGTAACACATCTAATATCAGGCTAGTTATGGCTGGAGATGCCCCTTTTTCATTGTATTATAATAGTATGTATATTTACTAGTTGGAAACACAATGGGATGGAAAATATATTCTTTGCTTTATACTATGAGTCCTCTAGGGAGGTGCACAGAACCCTAGTATTGCAAAGCATTCAAACTATTTTTAAAATTTATATTTGATATGTTACTTGGCATTTCTTAGTATCATAATCCTACTTTGAGCCTTTAGGTTTCTGTTTGGATTCATATTCCTGTCAATTTATGGCTTGGATACTCAAAATCACAAATATAATATATAATACTTAAAATCACACACAAAAAAAACTATATTTTAGAGAATATAACTTCCCCATAGCAAGATATACAATAATTGTATTTATTTTTAAAGACAGACCTGATTTTGTAAAATAAATATATGATGCGTTGCCAATATGAAAGCATTGTTCCCTGTTTTTATCCCCAGCATGAATGATTAAACCTGTAACAATTGTTGTGGGATGCCTCTTTTTCAAATGAACCATAAATAAAAATTCATGCAGTGATATAAGTGCCTTTGGAGTAGCCTGAAAGATTTTTTTAAATACAGTTCTGCAGAAATAGCATTTTCAAAGCAGGCTATTCTTTGTGACTTCCAATATGTGTATTTAGCTTGTATATTTCTGTTTTAGATTCTCTTTGACCCCGTGTACAAAAAGTGCCTAAAAGGAACTTTTCTGTGTTGAATATTTTTTCATATTAAAACTTGTACTACAAAAAGAACATCTGAAAGTTTGATCGGTGGCAGCACAGATGCTTTCCTTCTTGGCAAAGTATACCCAGACACTTGCAAAGAAAATCACTAAAATGGGAGGGAACAGCGTAAACCTGTTAAGTAAATCAACCCCTTTGTGTTCTTAAAGAGAAACTGCAATTTTGATGTTTTATGAATGATCTATTTTATATACATTAGATGTTCAGGCTGTTGGATCAGCGGGTAGATAATGATGAAAGGCTCTTTAATCACATACCCTGGGAATTGTTAACAAAGGAAACAACAAGATATAAAACCTTTTTTTTTAAGTTTGCATCAACTGTTGTTTATCAGTTCGTCTTCAGTCCATACATAGTGAATACAAAAAAAGTTTTGTTTTGCCTACAGTATGTCCTGTGATGAGAAGCAGATTGAATTTGCAAAAGAAGGGATATTAAAGTTTGGTTTACATATATCCACTGGTGGGTGAGCCTTTTTCTTCCATTATTTTATACTAAAGCCCACTACCAACTATGACAAAATGTATACGGTCTTCAGCATTATTTGTATTACTATATGTAAGGATGTCGTTTCATGTCCCTCTTTTGGCCTGATCTTCATCTACGTTTTGTTGTTATAGTTTTTATCTATGACTAATCTCTTTTGAAATGCAAAAGAAATGTCAGCATGTTGCATCTGTTATAACCAACCTTATATTTCAATTGTATATTTTGTTTATAAACATGCAAACAATGGATTATCTGCACACAATGCCTCCATATCAATATTCTTGGGCACAACACCCCACCACTACAAGCTTTGCTTTAAATAATTATATATATAATGTCTAAAAAATTTTATATATATATATATTCCATAATGGGCTGTATTCTGTTTAAGCTTATTAAGTTTTTACCAGGGTGCTAAATATTAGCTCCAACTGAATTGGAAGTAAATAGAAAACTTCATAGGGACGTCAACTGACTCACGGTTGATAAGAATGCAAAGCATTAGTGTTATTAGGAAAGACTCTTCTCCAAGGGCTAAAGCCACTCTACAAGCTAGGTAAGTGTAGCAGCGCTTGGCATTCAGCATAGATAGACACATTTAAGTATGTCTCTTCAGCCATGGATTGTCAGGTTGTAGTTTATCAGCATTTAGAGAGCAGCAGGTTGCCTCATTACTCTGTTAATGGCTAGCACCAGTAAAGGGTAATTGAGTTAATTGCATATGATCACCAAACTTGCTGTACATGTAGAGAAATGTTGAAGCTATACAACAAAAAAGAAAGTACAGTTTTTGCATGTATTACATAATTTTGTTCACAAAACAAACTTACCCAAGCTACACTTGGGGATACTTACCTATCCCTGGCAAGCCCGTAGCAATTCTGATTATCGTCGGTCTCGACAATCGCTTCCAGCATCGCCTCTTTAGCTTCATCGATGATGCCAGAGAGGCGGGGGTGGCACTATTAAACTCTCTGCTGCCTAGCATCCTGCAGTGTCATCGATGTGTGGAGGGTAAGAGATAGGGCAGTGAAACCCTATGTCATTTGCTTCGAGTGCCTATACCCCCAGTGAGGTTACTAGATGAAAGAACTACAGCGCAATGACATCATCACTCGGACAGTCTGCCGAGAATTATCCATGCACCCTTTTTTGCCAGCATTTACTTTGGATGAGGACTAAAGGTATAAGATTAATCTAAAAATTATTTTCATATCCTTAATTTCTGGATCGATTTCTGGATCGATTTATGACTCTTTAAGGTGGGTGCATTAGATTTGCAGCGAAATCAGCCGCAAATCTAACGTCTATGGCCAGCTTTATATATTTTCAGGAAATAAAAATCAAGTTATAAAATAATATATATATATATATATATATACACACACACACATATATATATCTTTTTTATAGTTAATAATTATTATGCTTTCAAGATGTCAAAGAGGCCTTGCTGAGATGAAATGACAGTTTGCTATTTCCTATTCCAGCCATTCAGCTGCTTTTTGTTGACCAAAAAAGCTTAAGACCCCCACACACGTAGCGAGCGGGGGCCAACAGATGAGCTGTGGAGTGCAACGTGATGACATAATTGCGCTGCATTCCATCGCTCACAGTATCGATGGGATGGCCATTACTTTGAACCAGCATGCCGGTACCCATTCAAACTAATGGAATTGGGCAAAGATTTACAGACATGTTCATTCTCTGGCTGACCAAGCCCTGTCTCCCCATGTGGGCACCCGCAATCACACAGCAATTTTGTCACGAGCGTGCACGCTCATCTGTCGACAGCAAAATAGTTTTCGGCTTGTTACATGTATGGGTACTGTAAGTTCCCATGCCCACTACATCTTTTGGCTCTTAAAATTGGGACTCACTCATTAAGCCTTGTTCTCAAAATAATGCTGAATGAGTCACAATTAAAGAAAGGGGTAAAATTAGTAGTTCAGACTGACAGCAAGACATACAACCCGAATGAACCAAAATCTGTTAATAGATATGAAAATAAAATCTTAACTTTAAAAACAATATATATGGTCTGCTTCACCTACAACTGGTCATTGCTCCCTTTAATAGTTTAACTTTGTGAACATATCTTCCCATTTATTTCTATATTGTCTCAGGGAGCTGATTTTAATTTATGTCTTTCTGGCTTTCTTATTCATCCATTACTCCATAGGAGTATGCAATGCTTGTCCTACAAATTCTAAAATTAGATTCACATTCACTTTCAGAATAATCCGAAGTACTGTTTGGCAGCTTTAGGTGATGTAGATCATCATGAAAAGTATTGTATTACAACATTTGGCAGTGCTGCTGTAGCTTCCTGAAATGCCTTCGCAAATACCTTCTTTCTAAAAAAAATCTATATAGGTATAGATTTTGGCATAACCCAAAACCAAGAAGTAGGAGTTCAATAAGATTATGGCAACACCAAAGATATCATAATGCACACTTTGCCTAGCATTTGCTTTAGCGGAATCCCTTTTTGGACAGGTTTACAAATCTGAAGCCCTTGGAAAGCAAACTAAACTTCAGACATATAGTAGTTGGTGCCAAAGGTACCTTTTGTTCTGCTGAATACTCTTATCAGTTGCTTCACGGGAACCAGAACCGCAAAGTATTAGATTAAGTATAAACCTTATGTCCTAATTCAGCTTTTTACTGAAGCCACCAAATGCCAGACCAAAATGCTTTTACCTTGGAATATGAAATATAGAGACATGTTCAGCCATTTGCAGATACTTTAAGAAAAGTATTTACCTGCATTGTAACTTTTAGTTTTTGCTGCATACCATAAACAGTAGTTAATAGTGGATGAAATCCTTTTTCAATTGATTTTTTTTTCATTTTGACCTGAAAAGAATATTCATTATTATACTGTAAATGCATTTTAAAAAATCCCCTTTCAGTAAAGTGAACCCTCTGTCTCATTTTGGTTACTCTTTATGTTGATAAAGTGTTCTGGCCAAAAGCATATCAAAATTGATATCAGTGGCTCTCTGGAAATTATTAGTGACCTCAAATTTCCATTTTTTGCAATAGAATGAGCAACACCAAAACCAATATTTATGTGATAGGGATAGCTATGACTCTGTGAAAAAAGTATTAAAAGTTGATTAAAATAACAGCAAAAGTCAAGAATTAAATTTATTATGCTTTGAAAACTTAGGAAAATTAAGATGAATTAGGAGAATTATGATTAAAGTCTTGATGATTTAGGAACAGTAACAGTAAAAGTTTTTTTTTTTCCAATATAAATTTTTAATCTTACATTTACATATTCAACACAAAGTGTAAGGGCCCTTTTATGGAAAAACACTATTGGCAAAGATGCATGAAGCATGTTCACTTTGCTTAATAAATAATCCAAGGATCAACAATTATCAGCATTTAGATTTTTCATTTACATGGTTGTTTTTGTGTCAGCCCTGTACCACTGCCTCTCATTCTGTGGCTCCCCCCAAAAATTTTACAGCTTACGTTATGGTAGTGACAGGGTGAAAAGGCTTACCTATTTCTCTCTTCCTTGCAGTAAACTCATACACAATTCTTCCAACTAGAGTTTCTTTAATTCATTTATTTTAATGATGAACTTAACAGTTTGGTTTTTTTTTTACTTTTAAGGAGTATAACTACACAGTTTTAATAATGTAGAAATGTAAAGCTACCGATAGGTCTACATTAATATATCTAACCAATGTTTTCCACAGGTTCCTGTATACCTTAACTGTACAATCATCACTGCAGAATCTTGCCTTGCTACCATATTCTACTTGCCCTTTTATTAGCAGAATTATCTAATTGCTCAAATGTATGTTAATTACATACAATGTTAAAGTACATCCTTATATGACAAGTCTCCAAAAAAAAGTCACCCGTTTTCATTTGCATCCAGTGCTTTTTCCTAAACACATTCCCCTAATACAAATCAATGATGATGATGTTAGTGCTTCTGGTATTTTGTTACTTTTTTAAAATATGTTATAACTGCTATGAAATGTGTACAGTGTATGTCCAAGTACAATTTCAGTCCTAAATTGTACTTAATTACTTTATAATTAAGACATGTCTGTTCTTTTTCAATAACACTGATGTATTTCATGGTTTACAATATTTTTTGTGAATGCCAGCTCTTTCCAGCTGCAGTTTGTAGAGCTTACTCACATTCATTTATGACTAAACTAAAAATATAGCTTACTGTAAGATGCTAACTTTACTAAGATATATTAAGCCACACATACTTCCAAATTCAATTTTTTGTGTATTTTGAAATCTTTTTATTTATATATTATGTACAAATGGAGATTGTAAATAACTGTTCATATAAATATTTTTATTCTTGTATTTTTAAATAAAGAAATTAATTTAATATGAAGAGTATAAAGATGTCATTTATTCATGTGTTTTTGTAATATAATGAAAAGGTTAAGTATGAAAACACTAACATTTTATTTATTATAAATTTATAGGTTATGCATGGAAGTTGCCATTGCTACTTTCTGGAATCATTGCTGCCATGGTTTTTGTACTCATCTTGTGATTTGAAAATATTGCGGGACACTTCCCTAAAGCAAATATACAGATTAGACATTCTACCCACACTCTAAATTTACTGTGAACATGAACTGTATACATGAGCTGAATAGGCTACCGAAAAGGTTACTACTAACCATTGCAACTAGAGAAAAGGAAGCTGCTGAAAAAAAAATATAGATATACAGAACCCCTTAATTTTTTCACTCTCACACACAGCATGCCATTCTGACAGAAATGCACAGAATTGTTGACATTTTTGCAGATTTATTAACCCTCTGGGCGGTTTGAGCTTTTCGGGCCATTTTTTATGACACACAGGTTAAAATTTTTTTTAAAAAAATAACTGAAATATCACATGGTCCTAAGTATTCATACCCTTCGCTGTGACACTCATATATTTATCTCAGGTGCGGTCCATTTCTTCAGATCATCCTTAAGATGGTTCTACACCTTCATTTGAGTCCAGCTGTGTTTGATTATACTGTTTGGACTTGATTAGGAAAGCCACACTTCTGTCTATATAAGACCTTACAGCTCACAGTGCATGTCAGAGCAAAGGAGAATTATGAGGTCAAAGGAACTGCCTGAAGAGCTCAGAGACAGAATTGTGGCAAAGCACAGATCTGGCCAAGGTTTCTGCAGCACTTAAGGTTCCTAAGAGCACAGTGGCCTCCATAATCCTTAAATGGAAGTTGTTTGGGATGACCATAACCCTTCCTAGAGCTGGCTGTCTGGCCAAACTGAGCTATGGGGGGGAGGGGGGAGAAGAGCCTTGGTGAGAGAGGTAAAGAAGAACCCAAAGATCACTGTGGCTGAGCTCCACAGATGCAGTCAGGAGAAAATGTAAAATGTAGAAAGTCAACCATCACTGCAGCCCTCTTCCAGTCAGGGCTTTATGGCAGTGTGGCCCAAAGGAAGACTCTCTTTAGTTCAAGACACATGAAAGCCTGCATGGAGTCCAAACACATGAAAGCCTGCACAGTCCAAACAGTGAAGCATGGTGGTGGCAGCATCATGCTGTGGGGTTTTTCAGCTGCAGGGACAGGACGACTGGTTGTAATCAAGGGAAAGATTAATGCAGTCAAGTGCAGAATTTCCACTATTACATGTGTCAGGAGAGGTCACCATATGTGTCTATGATGCAGTACCGTTTCCTATATACATGTTAACTATCAGCAAATAGTAAAGAGTTTGGGCAATGCTACACTTACTGGCTACGAGATACATTCTGATATAGAGTTACTGGGAGTTCTGAGTGTTTATCTTTAGTCCATTATTGCAAACTCATTGGAATGTCTTGATATAATAAAGGTCAAGACTTAATACAACACATTATTTACAGTTGCTATGTTTATCACAGTAATAGTAGTAATGTTCACAATATTCTACAACTCAGACAATTTTATTCTATTAATTGGGCATCATGTAATCTCTTATTAAAATACCTATCAATATCTATTATTAAAATACCTATCAATATCTATAGTAATACTAAGTTGTTCAATAGTTGCCTATTGTTGGATACTTTGACACTTTCTGTTCTTTTATTTGCTGTGGTGTATTAGTTCACATATGTTACAGACAGTTAAAGCTGCTTGCAAATTCAAATGAGCACAAGACACAAGTTGACACATGGGTTAGGTCCCATTGATAGGTGTGGTAATCCTGTAATTTTTTGCATATTTAGCATCTTGGAAAACATCAAGTCATTTAGGAAATAATTGAAGTCTAAGACAATGGTTAGTCCTCTACTTGTGGCCCCTAACTGTTCATGCATAGGGCATAGGAACTCATATTGCATCACACATAACCTCTGAATGAAAATGTGCATCACCGTACTACAGCGTTACCCAATGCTTGAAGTATAATTGAAAATACATTTTGTTATGTAAAAATGAAAAATAATGTCTTCTAGCTCTGCCTGTTGTCATTTCCACATTATAAAATGCTTATACAAGTCAGTATAGATTGAAAAAGTTATGTGCGGCCCTTTAGTGATGCAGAGGGACGCACTTGTGGCCCTCCATATCAACTCAGTTGCCCACCACTGATCTAAAATATTATAGCCAAACAAGAGTAATTAAAGGAACTCCATACATACAAACTATTTGAAAGGGGCATATATAGAAGGCTTTTTTTTGTTTCTGCTTGATATCTATTTCCTGTTTTATTGGAATTCAACATAATGACTGACTGCACATTTTGCAAACTTTATGTAGTGATAAAAAATAGGAAGTTCATTGGTCAAATATCTTGAAAACAGAACTGCTTATGCTTCTCTGAGGTCATGCCAATATAAAATAGTGGAAAACATGAAGAGTAAATGCATGAAAAATAAACATAAAAAGCTAAAATATATGTGCTTCATGACTTGCTATAGTTTGATAATAATACAAAAAAGTCCCTAGGGGCAGCCTTTGACTTTATTCTTTTATGAGAGGATAAATATCACAGTGCTGAAGGGATTATCCCACAATTTAAAATCCTGTCCATGGCTGTTTCTAGAGAATATACACATTAATGTTAGACATACTTCATCTCTTACGACTACCTAGATTTATCATCTTGGCTACAGGGGAAATCAATTTCTCTTCTATCCATGCTTTTTTAAAATTCCTTTAGCATGAAAGATATTTCTACTCGTTTTTTTTTTTTCTTTCTTCCTGATCGCAGCGGTGACCTGCAATTGAAAGAATGTTCAAAAACTGAAAACTGAGATAATTCTTTAAAGTAGTGACATGTTGTTTTTGCTACTGTTTCTTAGTGCCAACATGTCTGCATTCATCTTTCCCTCGATTGCAGCCAGTCACCCATGTCGTATGATATTCTGTATTGTTAAAAATAAATGAAGGGTATAAATTCCTGTACCTAGTGTGGTAGATATACAATGTTGAAGACATTTAGGACATAACAAAATAATAACAGGACCAAAGCTTTTAGGGCATCATTAACACCGGAGCAATTTGTTGCATTTCAGTCAGCTGTTAACCAGACTGAAAATCATATCTGCCATCTTTGGTAACCTTCACATATTTGTGTTGTTGTAATCGATTATGGTAGATATTTAAAAAGCATGTCCGTAAAGGATCCCCACAGTAACATATTTGTATTACTTTTACATTTACCATGTTAAGGAAAGGTAAAAATAGGAGGCTTAGGACAAACCATTAACCCCCTAGCGCTTCTGATGGCTCCATCTCGTCCAGCACTTTCTTGTCAGTATTGCAGTTGACAAGATGGAGCCGTCAAGCTAAGCTTAGATCCCCGGCAGCAGCACATATATACTGTGCTGTCCCGGTGGATCTGATGCTCTAAGCTTGCTTCTTTACTGAAGCAAGCTGGCCAATGTCACCCCTCTCCCAGTCAAATTTGCATATGAATGTCCCTTCCATTTGAATGGGGCTATATTCAAACAGCACATCTGAAAAATCACCCCCAGTGTAATTTCAAGATGTGCTCTTTGAAGTTAACCCTTTCAGAGGGTTCCAAATGGTATTGTATTGGATACAGTGATAACTGTATCCAATACAATTCAAAGTAAAACAAAAACAAAACACATTTCCAATTGTAAATTTTTTTTATTATAAACAAACATAAATACTGTTTTGAAATCTTTAATACCAAATAAGTATTCCAGAGATTTTATCATTCAAATGATACATTTTAAAAAATTTTAATGTACTTTTTTATAATAATTGTATTTCAAACATTATTATATTCAGGATGTCTATAAGACCCTTGTATGGACATATTTTGGAAGTTACAGGCCTACAACACAAAAAATTCCATTAGAGTCTATGGTGCGCTTTTGGTACAGAAATCTGGACCTTGCAAGAGCGCTAGGGAGGTTAAAAATGAATAAGGTTGCTTAAAATTTTTGAATGTGATTAATGTTTAAACATTTATCAATTTAGGATTGTGCCTTTTTACTGTTTTGACCAAGAAAGTATTTAAATTGAAATGTTTTTGCAGTTATATGAACAGTTTAAATGTAATGTCTAAAGTTTGGGAAAACATAATTAAGTAAGCAGAAACTAGTATAACAAATATAATACCATCAGTGGAGGTGGTTTCTACAGAACACTAGATTATAGTTGAAGAAATTCTAAGGAACATTGTGAAACAAAGCTCTTCACGATAATTATGGAATAGATACAGAAAGCGTTATTCTAGATGAGCAACATTAGCATTTTATACTTAATACATACATAATGTGATGTGTTGCATATGGTAACCTCTACTGTTCAATTATCCATTCCTAATTGGCGTTTTAATTGTCCTTTATCTAAATTAGATAATTAAACATATTCTGGACTATTAACTAGTGTGTATATTAGGTGTTCAGCTAATTGGACATCTTCTAAACTATTCAGTTAAATTTGAATAATTTATCCACTATTATCACTCTCTACTATGCAAGAGAAAAAAAAGATCAGCTTCTAACTTTCATTATGAAAATGAGGATTATAGCATTTTTGAATTCCAAATATGCTCACTGTCATTGAAATTAAAATGTACTCACATATGTTGGCTTATATACAAGGGCATAAATAATTGGCTTTCTACATTAGCTTGAAGAACATTGTGATAGATGAGAAATGGAGCATTTACATTTAAGGAGCAAACACTTACACTGACCCTTTTGCTGATCTCATACTGACCTCAAACCGGTCCCAGATGCCATGAATCATCAGTGCATTAATCCTATGTAGGTCTTAGATGTACAATGGATATAAAATGTGTACACACCACTGTTCAAACTAAAGAAGTCAGAATAAATAACATCTAAACTTTTCAACCTTTAACCTGTGGACTTATCACTTGTACTGTTGAACAAACCCAAAAAGATTTAACCTCCTGAGCGTTTCGCCCTTGGCACAGTTTTTTCATTACCGTGCCACGGGCAATCGCGGCGGAGCACAATATGCTCCGCCGCGATTTCCTGCTCAGCTGGAGGACCTACACATAAGTCCGGCGTCACTGGAGACGCCGGACTTACGCTGAAGAAAAGCGACGCCCCTTTAGTTAGACGGAGGTCTATGGCGCCGCCTACCCCCGCCCCCTTCGCGTCACCGGTGACGCGATCGGGGGCGACCCGGAAGCATCGGCATCCATGCCGATGCTCCCGACTGCCGTAAGAAGACGGCGAGACCTAGAGCGCGGCTCTAGTTAACTGGGGCTGAGTTTCATGACGCTCAGAAGGTTAATATAAAACAATAAGTTGGATGAATAAGTGTGCATACCTTTCAACAAATACTTTGTCGCACCTTTTTGTAACCTAATTACAGCATTCCCTGTTCTTGGGTAGGAGCATGGCCTACTAATTATTGAAGTTTGTGGGGATTTGTTTACGGAAAACAGCATTGGAACAAGGCTTGCACTTTGATTGGGCCATGAAGCTTTATCAAGTAATTTTTATATATCTCTAACTGTCTCAGATTAGAGCTCACAATTTTAAGTCTTACCATAGTTATATGTCACTATGATAAACTAAGGACTTTGCACTAGGTGTATCAACTAATGCACCATTGTGCATAATTCTCTCTTTTCGAAATGGCATCAGTTTTTCTAAAAATTGTACAGCAAAACTTTTTTAACACATCTATGATACACCAGTATAGGCCCCCATACACGGGTCGGATTCCGACCGGATTCCGGCACGATCGATTCCGGGCGCGTGCACGCGAATCGATCGTGCCAGAATTTTGTGCAGCCCACCTTGTCCGATCGATCGCATCCGATTGATCAGGGGCTCAGAATCGGATCCGACAGAGAACCAACATGTTGGTTCCATCAGATTGATTCTGCACAGATCAGGGGGAGTTGCCATTTGTAAGGTGGAGTCGGAGATGGAATCGGACACGGAATCGTCCCGGAATCCCTTGGACAAGGTGGTATGCAGCGATTGGATTCTCTTAATTGGCCGATCGATCACACCTCCGATTCCCGGCAGAATCGTTGGAATCGATCGGATGGGTGATCGAGCGGCCATGGAATCCGACTGTGTATGGCTGGCTTATGACTAATTAAAATGGGGAAGAAACTCCAACTGTTTTAGATGTTATAATGCATAAGTCTACAACCATATTGTGTGTACTGGAAAGTGATTCTGTGTGAACCAAAAATCTATTTCTTTGGAGAAGAATTGCTACATTTCAAATTCTTTTAGTATAACAAATTGTTATTTTATCCCAAAAATATAATTACAATGCACTTGAATTACACTATGTTTCTTCGTTTGAAACGTTGGAAATCCTTAGTCAACATTATGATCCCATTATGCAAGCTGCAAACCTAGCTACAAGTTGTACAAAAAAATGTGATTAGGAATAGAGTCCGTGGCTAGAAGTTTCTAATACTACGTTCTAAAACGCAAACCACCAATGCTTAGGTTGCATGACGTTTACATCTTTTTACCATTACCATTGAAGTGCTATACACATTATTATTGTTGAACCATTCTTCTGGTTATGTAACATGTCTTGATACTTGTTGTTAAGCCAATGTATCCCAAGACCATCTGCATTTGCAATAATGATTACACATGTGTGGCTATATACATGTTCTGTACATATGTGTATGCTGGAGATAACTTGTATATATTTTAATTTGTTTTGTCTATCTATTTATTATGATATATGTGTTTTAAATATGTCTGTTAAACTGTCTTAAAATCTTTGATCAAAGTTTTAAAAAAACGAAATTGTCTTAAGGGCAATTAAGGACAAACTTAAACAATTTTGGGTGGGAAGCCAATGTTTATCTGATATTGTGTTTGCTTAATTTTAAGACCTTATTATTTTTGAATCATTGAATTGAATTATATCCTGATAAAAAACTCATAACTATATGCCATTAATAATGTTTTCTTATATTTGTGCTATAAGTACACAGAAATATTGATAATTTTGTGTTACTGACAATTCCTATCAATATTTTTCTATTTGTAAAATACAAAAACCCATGGAAGAGGGAGAAATGTTTTGTAATGTTGAGATACTTCCTGTCCAAGGATGGCAATGTTGCAGCTCAATAGGTACAGTACAGCTTAGAGCAGGGGTCGGAAAAGTGTGTCTCTTTGTAAAGATGGTCAAATTCTTTTTTAAAAATGCGACCATTTTGACAATTTCGAGTTAATTGCAAAGCCCCTTAACATGTTATGATCACCAAACTTGCTGGAGATGTAGAGAAGGGTTGGGGGTATACAAAAAAGTATGGCTCTAACACAAATAGTTTTTGCACAAATTAAGTTCAAAGTCAAGTCAAAATTTCAAAAATCGGAATTTCGACTTTAACTTTGAACTTAATTTATGCAAAAACAACATGTGCTAGAGCAAAACTTCTTTTTTTCAAATGTTTCCACAACCCTTCTCTACATCTTCAGCAAGTTTAGTGATGGTACCATGTTCAGGGGCTTTGCAATCAGCTCACAAAGTTAGCAAGTCGAAAAATTCGACCATCTCTACTCTTTAGCCCCTTCATTCTAGCTCAGTGGCATTACCATAGGAATCACTGTAGCAGCCATAGCGGTACTATGGGGCCTGAAGCCACAAAGGGGGCAGCTGCTCCAAGCTGACTGATCGTTCTTTTTTTTTTCTGTTCCCAGCAGTTGCCTGGCACTCCAGAGTCCAGCTGTTGTGATAACATTTACTGAACTTAGCTGGTGAAATGTAAACACCATCTTGTGGGCTTGTGCTAATTTTTTTTTAGAGATGCAATTTTCATTTTTTACATCTGACTTTGCAAGTTTATTCCAAAGCCTCTGAACATGGTATCATCCCCCAAATTGTTGGAGATATAAAGAAGGGTTGGAGGAATATTTTAAAAAAAAGCATTACTTTAGCACTGTTAAAGGAAATATTAATTATTCCTGATAAATATCCCTAGTTAATATCCACCAGTGGGCGTCGGTCACTTGTCGTTGGCTCCACCCACTTGTGTATATCAACTAGCTATCCTAACGCTTTCCTAACCTAAGTACAATAATGCATGAACAATAAAGTATAGTAGTAACATGACTATTCATTATAATTAAACAATTGAATATTTATTGAATAATTCAATATACAATAAACAGTCAATTACTATCGTCTATGTGCATATATATCCACATCAATGGTCATATAGATATATACACACATAGCCGCACATCAGAACACTCTAAAATACACAGCTACACTAACACAATAATAAATCCTCCCCAAATCTTACTAATGTTACGCACTAACTTACACATACGCAAAAAACAGTCGCAAGGAGAGAGGGCATGGCTGCAGGAAACTCAAGAGACTGATTGCAGCCAGCCCTTTAAATCTCCCAGGCTTCTGTGACGTCACAAGCCTGCACAATCAGGCTGGCTGGGTCATGCACAGCCCCAGCTGGCGGAAGTTGGGAGTGTGTATGTGCCTCTCCCAAGTTGTAATTACAGTGCCGGAGGTGAGCACACCTACCAGAACAAAGGGTGGAGGGTCATTATGACCCTCTTTTTTTGTTCTGTTTGGACAGCTGGACCTGTTAGTCCAGCTGTCCGGGTGTCACCTCTCCCCCTCCCACGGGCAAATCAGCATTCACCCACGGGAGGGTGAATTCCTCAGGGTGGATGGGTTGTCCCTTACCTCTACAACACTTAATTGTTTAAATAAAGCTTGAAGTCAAGTCGAAATGTTTGTGTTAAATTATCCACTTAGATTTGAATTTAATGTATGCAATATATCAAATTTGAAAACCCTGATATTTATTTAAAAAATATCTACAAACAATCTACAATCAATCAACTCTTAACAATCAATATTGAAAACAATAATTTTCAGGCAATAATTTTATCAAGAGTAACTTAAGAAGTCATCTTATTCATGAGAACCTGGAGTCGTGCCTAAAATTAAAAGCAATAACATACAAACTTGACTTATACAAACTTTCCAATGAGATGCAAAGCCATTGTTAACAGTTGAGGTTGTGAGTTCTTGTCAGTCGTTAGTGGTTGTCAGTCATTGTCACAGTCGTTGTCACAGTAAATTGTAAGGAATTACATTTTTAAAATAAATAATATTGGTATTAAGTATTATATCAAGTTTTATACGTTTTATGTTTGACTAAGACTTATTAAGTTTATAAAGTTAATTTTAGGGAATGTCTTTAGGGAAAGAAGATATTAGTTCAATCATTGTCAATTTTGATAGCACCAACCCCCCCCCCCCCCCATCCGGGAACAGGTCTCCGGAACATATATTTCAAACACTGCACTGGGGCAATTAGGCTCTTTGGTTGAATAAGTTTGCCTGCCACTGCCTTAGAGCATGACATATGTCACAGTACAGCAAGGAGTGGTACATGTAATATTTCTTATTCATCCTGATTATGGTATTTCTAGAGTAATAGGTGAAACAGGGCCGTGGAGTCGGTCGATAAATTCCCCGACTCCGACTCCTCAGTTTCAGATTCTTCCCGCTCCGACTCCGCCTACCCACTCCTCACTCTCCGACTCCTCTGTATGTAATATGCTAATGGATTGTATCCATCCTTGAGGAAAGGAAGGCAATCATTACATTAACCACTAGAACTACTGGCTAGGAAACCAACACTGTACTGTTAAAATGGCCATTAACGCAGAGAAAGGGATTTAGGCAGAAGATGCGCGGCTTTTTCCTTAAGCAGGCAGCCCCACGCTGTGATTGATCGTACGGAGCAATTGAACGGAAATCTAGTGCACCACATGTGCCCAAAAAAATCGATCCTGTTCAATGGGGACCACGTTACCCCATCTTGCAGTGGGTGATTTACAAACACGCACAAGCTGGGAGAAGCAGGCCTGATCTCACACATTTTTTCTCCAGTTAGGATGCTGGCTCTGGTCCCTCACACGGACACGACGGACTTTCGGAGGGAGCAATTTCGCATGCAAATTACGGGGTCTTTCACATGTTGGAACCCCGTTCAATCAATTCATTTGAGCGGCTCTATTGATCCCGCCCTGATAAGGAAGGCACCACGGGTAGGGTTTGTAAACAATTAGATTACATCAATCACCGTGCGATTGTCACACAAATCTTGTTACAATCAACCCGTGTGTGCCAAAGCGTTAGTGTTCTTATCTCTTCTGCTGAAGATAGGGCCGTTGAATGCTCCAAGTAAGGCAGGGATAAGGCAACTCTTCACAACATGATTCATCGAGTTCCCTGGAATCCCATAGTCATCGACTAAAGTTGAAGCTAACCATCTAAGTATTTGTCGCCTCAGCTGATAGACACGTTTTCCAAATGCCTTTATCACCTTTCAGACCTGAACTTATTGCAATCCCTTCCCGCTTCACTTAAGGCTGCCATACACACCCCGATGTGTGCAGGCAGACCAGTCCCTATATAACCGACTTTCAAGCTTATCGGCCAAATGTGTATGGCAAGCTTATACAAGCGTCTCTCTAGTCCGGCAACAAACCTTTACTTCATTATCAGGGAGAGTTTTAGGCTGCATACCCGCACCGAGCGTGGCCGATTTTGCTGCCTGACCATGGGCGGTGTGTGTATGCCGATCGGGGGAGCCCACATGGGGTGACAGATCGCTTACGCCCCACTCTCGGCCGGCCATAGAACGGACATGTCCGATAATCTCTGGCCGATTCTGTTGATTCTCATGAAGCTACCGGCGTCTTGCTGTCACGCACTCTTGGAGAGCGCATGATGACCTCATCACTGTGCACTCTAGAGCTCATCTGAGCTAGTGTGGTCGGCTCCCACTCGGTACGGTGTGTGGAGGCCTTTAGCTCGGCACACCCGTGGGAGCTGTATGTTATACACTGCATGTATTTATTCTTATAGCAGAGAACTCATTATGTTCATTTGACTGTTTGTTAATTGCGACATTTGAAGTAATTTATTTTTTTATTTAAAAAAAAAAATATTTATTCCCATTTAATTTAGTAGGAGTCGGAGTCGGTCCATTTTTTGCCGACTCCGACTCTAGGGACCCAAAAATGTCTCCGACTCCGACTCCTCGACTCCGACTCCACAGCCCTGAGGTGAAAACAGCTGAATTTGCTATTCATATGGCTTTACTTATAGAATAAGAATATATAGAATAAGTTGAAATCACTCCCTGTTTGTCAATTAATACACTGGGATGTTGCAATAGCATTATGTGTTTTACATAACCAGCATGTGGTTTAACACTTCTTTGCTGGGTTTTGATGGCATTTGCATGGTTAATGGCTAATAATTGATCATAATAATTTTAACAACTATGGTTCTAACAATATTACATAATAAATTTTTTCCTTGAGTTTAGATTCAAACCTGTGAACAATTAAGGACACTGCAATAAAATGCAATCATTTATTAAGAAATGTTCACATACTGAGTACCACTAGCAGAGGGAGCTGATCTATGAAAAGTCTGTGTCCTTTGAGGTTTTGGAAGTGGAACAGCAGGAGAACAGGTAGAGGGCACATCTGAAGTTACAGATCGCTGGGCGATTGTGATCTGTGATAGATCTACTTAATAACCTTCTTAACTCACAATGTATTGTGTGGACAAAGTTTTATTCAAGAGGTAGGACCCTAGATGATGTATCTAATATATATAGAGTAATGTGATACCTTATCCACACTTCCATTTTGGCTATAGCTCCCCCATGTAATATGAGGTGCAGACCCTCCTACACCCTCGCAGTCCTAGCACAATGCAATCCAGAAAAAGCGATAATATCCCTCTGGTAGCAGAACAACTTATGTCCTTTACTGACTTGCATCGACAGCAGTATGAATCAAACCCAGTAGTGCCAATGCTGAAAACTACCAACGCGTTTCACCCAGAAGGGCTTCATCATAGAGTGGAATGTGGAGTAGAGTATTGATATGCTTCAATTAATGAGCACACAAAGCATGAATAGATTCCCACCACATACTTGTAAACAGTGGAAATTTAAAGCAAAGTCTTCCAGGCTTTTTAATCTGTTTTATATTGAATTTAATTTCCTTTTTGTCTCTCTTCATCTGTTATATCACTTTATCTGTATGTGTAGACAGCAAAGCTACATGCTCTCCCAGTGTGCTCAGTAAAGCACTCGGCTTATTAGAGCATATCTGGACATTTATTCAGAGTAATTGGTATTGTACCACAGCTGCGATTCAGTGCATTCAAATACCAGGAGGGATTTGACATCTCACTAACAATTCTAACCACTTGTACTGAAGGAAACTTACAAGCTATGTTGTGGAAGACATACTGTATATATGTATTTTTGAATACTTTGCAGCTAAAATTTTTATGATTACCCTTGAAAGCATTGGTTGGGAAAATCTTACCAGCTTATTTAACTGCTACAACAATAACACTGTTAAAAATCTCTATGTAGACCTTACGGTGTATGATTTTTATAGTGTACCTTTGCCCAAACTAATTATTTATATATATTCTTAATCAGAAACAAGCAGGCAATTTCTGCCCTCTCTAAATGTTCTCAATAAACATCATTCTAAAACATTCCCTAATATAAAGTTTGCACAAGTAAAATACATGAGAGAGAGCTGTCAGAAGTTGAAGACATGAAACTGGAGATGAGAGACTATGGATGGTTCCGAGGAAAGGCTGGAACCACTTTAAACCAGACTGCTTAATATGATGTATAACAGGCCCTTTCCATATCAATGTTTCATCATATAGCCTTGTGCCACATTTGACATTTCTGTCAGTAAAATCATATCTACACAAATATTTAATAAAAAATATATTTCTGAATTTCACTCAAAAAATTGACCACTTGCTGTCAGTAACATAAAGGGATGCAGCCCCAAGGGACAGAAACTAGAGGCTAAGGCTTTATAAGGAAGCTGTTGTAATCTGTATCTCACCCTATAAAAGTAGGCTTTAGGGGTTAAATAATATAGCAGCCTTCTCTCTTGGCAGGTCCAGAAAGATGATTATTTTTGTGATAGAATTAAATGTCCTTGAGGAAGCAACTGATTAAGTAAGACATGAGAAATTTAACAGCAGTAAACATTTTCAAGTAAGTAATGGAGATAAGAAAGCACAACAGAAGTCAGTAAGTTATATACTCAGCATTGTGTTTTAAGCCCCTGTGTCTAATTGCCCTTCTGATCTCTTCCTCAGTTCTTTCTAATACATTTGATAACATACAGGGAGTGCAGAATTATTAGGCAAATGAGTATTTTGACCACATCATCCTC
>CM070035.1:69700506-69714107 GCA_036250615.1 Ptychadena robeensis | reverse complement strand
GCACGAGGACCACATCCAACATCATGTCCTGCCAGCCCTTGCATGTTCTTAGACACTGGGGGAAAATACGCACCCTCCCACCATTCCCACCCCATGCGCAGCAAGCAGTTAAAGACAAACACACACCAGACTGCAGGGCAAAAAGGTTTTACTAGTTAAAACAGCCATGGCTGGCCCTCGCTCCAGACCACACCAAAAATACACAAGATAAAACAAATTAAAACTGTACACATGTACACACAGGTCAACATGATCCAGGGCAGGGGTTAGGGAAAACAGCTGGCCACCCCAAACCAGCAACCAGGACCCATAGGGTTCCAACCGTCCAACAAAGGTCAAACGTGACCAGGGGGGGAAACAGAAAGGGTCGGGACTAGGGATAAGGTGCCCCCGTCCAAGCTCCCGGGCGGCGGCCTGCCAGTGTCTGGCGCATATCGGCCATGCCCCTCTGCCACCTTCTGCAGCCTATCCTCCATTCTCGGAGCCGCTGCTCACACCTCGGAGGCTGGATCTGGACGCGGCCTGTGGCCACAGGCTGTGGTGTCTGAAATAAAAGAATACAAAGAAATGTAGTCCCCACTGCTAAACTCATCCCAAACTGTGCCTTCTGATACCACCAGGGCCTTCTTTGCTTTTTTCTTTATGGTAATTAGTTGCCATTAGTGGGAGGAAAAGCTTCCTAGGTGGGGTTACGGATGGGGTTCGTTGCCCACGTCCACTATGTCTTCACAGGGAAGCCCACCACTTCTCCAGACCAGTGGCAAAGAACAGATATAGGAGTATAGCACTCTGGTAATGAAGAAGCATTTCTGATAGCTGGACTTTAGCTGAAAGGGGTTGTAGATAAAGGGGTGAAACTCGGGGTGTAAGTAGCAGGTAAGCATTACTGACCCTAAAAGTTTCATGATTTTACTATTAATGGTTTTCGTGCTATGAATGTTCAAAGTTACACTGTTAGACAGGTGCTGGTTTTGCTTCTACAGCAGAGTGGAGAGGGTGTGCATTTTTTATTGGCTGGGATGATGGAGAAGCATCCTGTAGCCACGGTAACACTGCTGTGTAGGAGGGGAGAGTTCTCTTTCCTCCTGATCTCATTCTGCTGCTTCTATCGGCCAGCCAGCACGCAGCCCATGGAACATAGAGCTCCACCGGCTCCCCTAGATGGTCCCCTGCACCCCCCTGCCAGCCACACCCGGCGTATAAGACAACCCCCGACTTTTGCACACATGTTCCTGTGTTCAAAAGTCATCTTATACGCCGGAAAATACGGTAATATTATAGTTTAGAATATTTACCGGTATATAATTAATGGACTACAGAGTAAGATGTATTTAATGCACAGAATTGGCAGTAAATTACATACATAATGCATTGGTTAAGTCTATGTCTAAGAGGAGTCAAAATTAAATCCAGCCCTGTGCACCCCACCTTCCATGTTAAGTTTCTCCATCACCCTCTTTTTCAGAGCACCACAGTGCCTTTAACGCATTCACACTACATATGGACACATTGAGCCAAGGTGCTGATCAGCCAGTTTTACAGCTTTTTTGTTGTTTGTAGGATAAATGTTCAGCTAGCAAAGTCATGAAGTGGAAATTTTGAGCCCTATTAGGGAGAATATTAGACATTATTTGCAAACAACCAAAATATAGTAATTCTCTCTCCTGAATAATGAATGTGCCAACATCCCTAATAAACATATATCTAAAACTAAAACACAGGTTGATCAAATTGTTTTTATATGTCCAATGTCAGCTTTACTAAGCTATTCTAAAAACGTCTCTTTTGTTTTAAACAATCAGATCTTGATACCTATGTATCTGCACGTTCATATTCCTAATTGAAAATGGACGCCTCCACCCACCCCTATATTCCCTGCCCTCTTCCCCATCCCCCCTAGGTGCAGTATATCGATGGCACAAACAAGAAACTGCATAGACATTGTCAATAAAAGATTATAATAGAACATATGGTCACAGAAAAAATAAATAGATCAAGCTTAAAATGAATAGGGCAATGCACAAAAACACATATAGTATCAACATGTCCAAGGGTCATGAAGGTAATTATATTCGTCATTAAAGATCAATAACAATCATAAAAATATGCAATATCATATGTGTTTTTTAGCCTGCCCATTCCAAACATTATAAAGTCATTACTCATTTGTGGTATTAGCTACTGAAAAAAAGGCTCTCCACCCTTATTTATAAATTCACATAAATGAGTATGGTAAGTCTTGCATTGCCCTTTAAAGTGGCCCATCTCAAGGCAATACCAAGCCCTTCAGCAGGCCTAGCAGGCCTGACTGGCCAGGGATGGGAGAGGTGATGAGAGTGCACCAAATGATTCCTGATGTCATACCGCAAATGAGGGGAAGAACCCTCATTGGGACAATGGCCCTTATGCTCTCAACTCAGTTAGTGTTGTGGGTATCTCCATTTCTCAAATTGTGTCCTTTGTATGCATTTCATAGGGTGGGGGGGGGGGGGACAGCGATCCCCATCTTCTTAAATGTATCTAGCTTTCCTCAATGAGCTTTCCACATGCAGACCCCCACACCACACCCAAAGTTGTGGAGATGAGGCCACCTATAATAACAAGGGTCTTCTCATTAAGGTATGGCACCATGCCTGTTTTGGCTCAGGTGGAGGGGGACTCCACAATTGTCGCCATTCCCTTCTCTGGCCGGCAAAGGTCTGCTCGGGGGGCAGGTATTGACTGAACAATGCCTGCCAGATGCTTTGCTGGATTGTCAAATATGTGGGGACGCAACATTATTTTTCTTTACAATTAAAGTAACACTCCCCTTTGCACAAGCAACTTCATATGCATGTGCAGATAGATTTTGCAATAATGGGAAAAGTCTATGTCAAAATATTTCTTTGCAGAAAAACACCTGCCCAGGCTATTTTTATGCATCTGTTTGAATACCCAGTATATTCAGGAAGAAAAAATATATATTATTATTATTATATATTATTATTGCACAGTATTGGATTGTGGATTTGAAAACAGCATAGTCCTATGTCCTATGTTTGTCACTGCCCCCCCCCGTGTCCCATGTTTTGGCACAACCCCCCCCCCCTTCTTGTCGCGTTGTTACCCATCCTGCCATCTCTCCTGACAGTGCCCGTATGATGGACGTCTCCCTTAACATCAGGGAAACCTGATCTAGATGCGGAGGTTAGGTCCCGGGCGAGCTTTTGTGGTGGTGCGGTTTCTGTGTTTCATACGTCCTATGGATTGGGATGCCTCCTTTCTTTCATGGGTTTGTCTTTCTTCACGTTGGTTTCCGCGGTGTTTGTTGATTTTTATGTGTAGTTATCTATGTTTGTGGTTTGTGACCTTTCTCTGTTTCTTTTTGAATGTTTTGTGAACAGCTAATACCTGGTCTGCCTATGCATGTTTTAAGTTCCATCTAGCCACCCCTTGAAAATTTATACAACCAAGGTACCAAAATCACCCTACAATAGCAGGGCACAGGCTGGTCCCTGAAGGTACCAACTCGCTACCCACCTGATTTGATGGCGAGTATACAATTTGTCTTAATTTGTCTCAAAAAAATTGTTAATAGGGTATCCCAGGATGGATTTACTCTTTAGGGGGGCTTGTTTTTCCTCAACACCGTTGGAATACTGTGCAAAACTAAATGTATTTGTTTATATTGTTTGAGGTTGATGACATACAGTAGATTATTTAAGGGATGTGGTCTCTTTTGTTGAGAAAAAGTCCTGATAGTATGATTTCCTGAGGAAGCCCCAGTTGAATACGGGAGAAATGCGTCGAGATATACAGGACCTTCCAATTTATGGACCCATTGGACCAACTAGGACCTGCACTTTTTCGCCAAGTCGGTTTGGTTGTGGTGAAGGGGCAGTACTGGGGGTCCTGAATCATGGGGAGGAATTTTGTGTTTACACTGTGATTACAATGTATATACTCCGATACTGTATGATGCAGCATACTAGTTTTTAATGTATTTATTCTGTGGTCACTATTAATAAAGATTGTATTTTAACTATTTGGAAATTTTGGAGATTACGATGTGCCTCAAAAGCCCCATTTTTCCCTTCCCCGTCCTAGTTGAGGTTTTGATTTCAGATGTACTTTAGGGGTGTTGGCACACATAGAGATATCTTATATACTGTATATAGGGAGCCATGTTTTCTTCTTCTGTATGTGGTTCAGTGTAAGAAAAGTTAGTGTGCTATTTGCTTATTCACATGGCTTTGGCAAATTACCTGAAAATCCATAAATATACTTTTTAATTTTTTTTCTATAAAATAAATAAATCAATCAGTGCTTTAAATTACATATTTTAACTTTTACACACACTATGATACAGATACATTATTTTTTTTATGTCCAAAACAACTATTTCAAACTGCATATAGTTATGATTAAACTATTATTTGGTTTGGTGTCAATCAATATATTTTAAAAGCTTTCACTATTTGAGAAACCATTTTCAGGAATATAACAAACGTTTCAATATTTTGGATGTTATTTTTGTGAGATCTGCAAGTGATGGAATAAGATCACCATATAACCCTTTGAAGATGAACAACTAGAGATGATGAAAATCACTATGGCTAAGGGAAAATTGATCTTGTCACACAGTCAAAAGCAATTATTAAATGAAATGACATAGAAAATTGGTGATAGAATTGCTGCCAAAAGCAGAATATATTCTGTAATGTCATCAAAATATGAATAAGGTGTTTTCTTCAAGTTGAGGATCATAGGGTTGTGCATTTTTTGTCTCTATGTGTTTGATTCGGTCACAAAAAAAACTAACCATAAAAATAGAATTGCTGCTGTAACAACATGAATGAAATCCTACATCTAAAGTTATATGTGTTCATTAAATAAAAAACAAGAATCCAAATCAAATACTGCAACGTTTCAGGTAACTAGACCAAAAAGTAACAGATACCCAGCAACCTATGACTGAACAAAACAACATTTTCAGTCTTATATACCTATGCATACGTTAAGGGAACTTGCCAACCCACGCTGTAAGCCAACAGTATGCTTCCCTGTATTGTGCCTGTGTGCATTTGGTTTTTGGATGCAGCCATATTAAAATATAAGAGAGGGATGGAGGAGGTTAGCTGTCAGTCACTTTTTTCTTATCAGTTCCCAACAAATGCAATTATATGATAAAGTTGAAAAGAATCTGGGAAGCAGCTAAAGCTTTAGAAGTATATGAATGCAAGTGGCTAACCTTACAAGATGACAGATATATCTGTTTTCCATATTAATTCTGCATATAATATTATTTCTAAATTAGAAGACCATCTTACAGGGTGATGGTTCCATACTGAATATACATTCATAGTAAAGTTGATTTCTGCCTATACTGTTCAGCCCTGTTGTCTGTGGCATGAAAAACCACTATACTAGATAATAGATATACACAATATCAGATTCCATTGTAAAGTTGATTTCTGCCTATAATACTCTGGTTTGTAATTTGTGGCATGGAACACCACCTTACAGGATGATTAATCTACATTCAATGTAGCATTCACCACTGCAGGAGAAACTGGATTGATTTTTCGTTCTATGTCGCTGGTATTAAATGGTTCTGGATGCAGTTGTTGCAACTTGTAAAACTTTTACTTTCAAAGGCACACTGGTAAAGAGGGTAAGGGGGCAGTTTACTCCAATATAACAAAACCGGCTTACAGGCAAATTGCAGGGGAATTTTACCTCCTCCGCCTGAACTGCCAGAATAATTATATGTAGGTGAATGGTACCAAATTATCAGCAGTGCCAATAGTGAGACTGCCAGCAACAACAGTGCATGGATGATTTGCACACCTCATTGCACAGAACTATCTATATGTGATATATGTCCATGCCAGTAATTGATTATACTCATTGAGACTTCCCAAAACGGAGTAACAGATTGTTCTGAAGTTGATTTGCTAAAAGAAACACTATGACAAAATGTCATTAACAGTTGTTGCTATGCCTGTTTTACAATATTATGTGTAATATGTCATTTCTGCTGTAGAATCATACTATCAGACTATCAGACTATCAGACTAAAAATGGGGTACCTATAAAATGTATTTTTGTTCCTGTAGAAGCATATAGTGTTATATTGTACAGTACAGCACAAACAGTAAAAGAAACAGATCATCTGGCCACACAAACCAATATACTGACCAACATTGTGGCTCCATTCACTTGCCATTTTGTGTATAAAGATAAGAAGAGGATAAACAAAACTTTGTGCAGAAGAAAGCCATGCCTATGTGAAACAACACAGTGTACAGTAGTATGTCAAAGAACAATAAAAACCAACACAAAATAATACAGCATAACAAAGTGAAATGTATACCATATATATGTAAGAGCTACAGAAGGTTTACATTATGGTCAAGAATACTTTGTGAATTATTTTCAAAGCAGCTGAACATGCTATTATCAACAAAATTGAAAAGTGTGGGAACACTATGACTGCAAGCCTCCTCTGTCTTACCAGCACATACACACTGAAAGAAAGAGTGAAAATGACCAAGATCACTGACTGCAGAAGCAGCTGCAGCTCTTTGTTCTCTTTCCTCCAGTAGAGTTGGATTGAGCACGGATCTTCAGCAACTCTCTGGACTTTGCCACATCTTGTCTTTGGACTTTTACACTATATGTGTACCCTAAATTGTGTAGCGGCAATGCAAGTGTTATTGCTAACATATTTGTCTCACAGTACACACTGCACATGTTAGCAGACAAACAGTGCCAGCGCTACCCATACTTTTGGGAAATACTTGCGCTGCAGGTATACAATGCATGCAACAGTGTGTTAAGCAGTTACGCAGCACATGCAACTATGCATATGTTATGTTTTGCCGCTCCAGACCGTTTTTCAGTGGTGAATAATAGTGTTGAGCAAGAATATTTGAAATTCAAATATATTCAACGAATATCCAACATTCGAGAATTTGCAATAATTCGCGAATGTGCGCTTGGATATTCGCAATGGCGGATATTTGTTATATTATGCTTCAACAATGTTTACCGCCGTACATCGCGCATATTTGTGCGCATTGCAAATGTACACGTGCAATCCACACAGTGCTCGTTCTGACTAAGATCACAGAATGAAGAAGAGAAGCTGTAAAGCTGCAAAGCAGGCGCGCACAATGGAAGGCAATGGAATACAGTTAAATAGAATTTTACTAATTTCAAATGTTCCTTTGTATATTCGTGAAATTATGTGAATTTGAATATGCCATATAAACATATAAAGGGACAACTGCCTGGAGTATGTGCCAACATCCCAACACTACAAAATCAAAAAAATACTTGAGATGGTGAAACAAGACCCTAATCTCAAATATTGCACCCTGGGTCACTGCTGACAGACAACCAATGACCCTAATAGTAGGGGATAGGTTAAACAAAAGACAACAAGTAGTAATATTGCCCTAGTAGGGCTTAAACGTAGTTGCAGTTGGGTCCTGTTGCCATATGCTATTTTTAAAGAATGGAACTTTCTCAGTGTGATGCTTTCTGGAACTTAATCACAAATACTACAGAAAAAAGTATCATTCAGGTGGGTAAATATATATTTTTTTTGGGGGGGGGGGGGAATTGTGGTTGGATAACAAGACAGATATATTAATGTATTAGCTAATCATATTAATGTTTCCCTGCTGTACATACTTGAAGTTAAGAAAATAAAATATTAAATGTAATAATAAATGCAATAAATAATTTTAATCTACTGCCATATGCTCTGTGAAAAGGGTTTGAAACAAAATGTAATACTTCAATATATCAGTGTATATCTGAACAAGAGATGTTTAATTATGTCAGCGTTCCCTACAACCTACAGTGCTAGTAAGTAATTTTTTAAACAAGATCAGTGGAACATATATAATACAATACATCTGTAGTTCAAAGACAGTGAAAGAAAAGTTATTTTCTTCACAAAAGATGCCTGATAAAATAATATATGGCAAGATGGAAATCTAAAATAAATGTATAGGTACAGTTTGCAGTACATAATACCTTAAAAGTAGTGTACATGTTTGATGTCAGAAAGTTCTTCTCTCTAAGTTATTTCTTCTCAGTTTATGAGTAAATATTTGTCTTTTTTTTTCCAAAAGTTTTAAAAAATATAGATTGTCATTTTCCCTATGCAAATGTAAAAATTGTACAATGTATTGTACAGGTTTTATGTTAATATTGATTTTCAATTAATGTTAGGATGTATTATTTATGTGTTTTCTTTATGTTGTACCTATAGTTCATGAAAAGACCCTTTGTGGTATATTTAGTTAAAGAACACCACAAAGTTTCTAACAGTAGGCCAGGTGATTGTTTTAGCAAACATAGTTGGGAATAATTGAATGCTTTATAGCCACAGGGTAGAAAATATTAGAATGCAGGTTCCCAATCATTTCAGCGTGCAGGGTTAGAAGCATAAATAATGAGATCATCAATATTAAAATTAACAGGGTAGGATTATGCAATCTAATATCCTCAGAATGGATGGAAACAATCCTCAGCCAATCTAAAAACTACAATGTTTTGCTATAGGGGAGTTATAAATATAATGGTAGAGTCAATCATCATGAGAAAAATTATCATTATTATTACCGCCCCCCCCCCCCCCCCCCCCCCCCCCCCCCACCCCACACCTATTGTATAACCTGTTCCCTAACCTATTAGATTGTAAGCCCTATCAGGCAGGGTTCTCTACTGCTCCTGTGTCATAACTTGTACCTCTGTGTTCTCTTGGATATGTCTTAACTTTAACATATTGTACAGTGCTGCGTAATATGTTGAAGCTATATAAATAAATGATGTTGATAATAATAATAATAATAGAGTTTTTTAAGACAATAAGAATAATAATCATGGAGTCATCATCATGAATCAATCATTTTTACTAACAAAAACATAAAATCTAAAGTCTTATCTGTTATTATATTGTTAACACAGATCAGAGACAAGGGAGGTAGGGGGAGGGGAGATTGACCTGGGTGGGATAGAGTGAGGGTTAAAGAATAGTGACTAGTGATTTATTTTTTTACTTTTAAGTTGTATAACTGTGCATGGTGTTAATTTATTTACTAGTTTAATATTTTGTCCTTGATGTCATTGCATTTATCTTCTTTGTATTTTGTGACAGCAGGGGGGGTCCTTGGCAGTGCCTTTGAAAAGTACATCATTAACCTCCCTAGCGTTTGAGACTAACCCAGTTTGTTCATTTTGGAAGTGCAACACATGCACCGAATGAACTGGGTTCGTCCAACACTGACAGGCGGCCTGCAGCGCTCCCTTACCTGATCCGGCATCCGTGGCGACTCCAGTCAAAAGCGCCAGGCTTCCATGGCAAGAATTTTGAATGCAAAGCCCAATGAACACAGTATTCTGTTTAGAAAACTGTGTTTAAAGCGATTGCATTTTGAAAGCTTGCCGTTTCCTTTGAGATCGCTTCACTGATGCAGACTCCTCCTCCCCCAATAGAGGAGGCTAGATCCACATCAGTGAAGCGATCTTGAAGGGATACAGAAACAAATAAAAAACTGTGTTGATTGCGGTTTGCATAAATCTGGCTGCCAACCCCCCCCCCCCTGGTGTCACATCATTACTTTTGTGACACCAGGAGGAATTTTCAAATAGCACTGAATATAGCTTTCTGCTTAGAAAGCTGTATTCAGTTTGATTCAAAGTTAAAAACATACCTAAATTAAGGCTCCGAATCCCCACGATGTTCCCTTTTGCATTTAAAGCTAGCCATACACGTGTCGGATTCCATGTCCGATCGATTCATCATCCGATCGATTCCGGCGATTCTGCCGGGAATCACAGGTGTGATCAATCGGCCAATTAAGAGTATCCATCGCAGCATACCACCTTGTCCAACGGATTCCGGGACGGATCCGTGTCCGACTGTCCACCTCACAACTGGCAACTCCCCCTGATCCGGACAGAATCGCATGAGAAAGACCAACATGTTGGTTCTCCGTCGGATCCGATTCTGAGCCCCTGATCAATCGGACGTGATCGATCGGACCAGGTGGGCTGCATGCGATTCCGGCACGATCGTTTGGCGTGCACGCGCCCGGAATCGATCGTGCCGGAATCCGGTGCGAATCCGACACGTGTATGGGGGCCTTTACTGTTTCTCTCACGGAATGATGGATGCAGTGATAGAGGCATCAAAATTTTAAGGGAATTGTACTGGATACAGTGAAAAAAAACCACAAAAACCAAATATCAATACATATGTTTTGATCTATCTTTTTCTGTCATACAAAAGAAGTCTTTTTATTTATTTATAACATACAATTTTTTTAAATGTAATTTTATTTACATAATTGTGTGTTTCAAACATTATTATATTCAGGATGTCTACTAGACCCTTGTACGGACAGCGTTTGGGAAGTTTCAGGTCATACAACATAGACATTAATGTCTATGATGCACGTTTGGTACAGAAATCTGGACCTCAGCAGTGCTCAATGGAGGTAAATAGATGGCTGATTGGGGCAAGTTCGGTTTAAATGCTAAAAGTTTTAATATGTACCCACTAAGCTTGTTTATTAATGGCTAGTGGCTACTAAAGACAGGTGTAAGGTTTAGGTATGTAAGGAAGCACTGTAGAGGGTCCTGTTCTGTTAAGAGAAAAACTGTTTTGTTTTATGTAAGCAGGCTGCTCATTGATACTTTCACATGAACATTATTATTATCATTTATAATGTACAGGTTATGACACAGGAGGAGTAGAGGACCCTGCCTGGACGCGCTTACAGTCTTATAGGTTGGGGAATAGAGTATACAATAGGTGGGTGTGAAATAGAATAATTAAATTTAATTAAATTTAAACCCATAAAATGATTGGGTTTTAATGGCCTATGCATGTGTAGTGGGAATGCACTGTAATGCAGTTTATCTAGAACCAACCATACCAAGATAATCACTTGCAGAAAGGCCATAAACAACATGATTATTGCATCACTAGTATTTCTATTGCTAACCTTTTTTCCTATGAATATCTTATATTCCATTTTATAATAATTCTTAAGATTAATATTAATGCAGATAAACATAAATATCTTCCATTCCATGAATGGAGATCAATGTGTTGTTTATAGGCTGTACAGAGATTTCTATGTATATATCAGCAGGGTACTCCTTATGTGCAATACAAAGCTAACATGATAAATGTCTTTCAATTTATATTATTTAAATTTTAATTTTGCTTTTGTTTTTTTATGTTTTTTGAAGTGCTTAAATGCTTCACATGAAGGAAAAAAATGGTAATCTTTGGTGCTTCAAAACAATGTTATTTTGTAATGCCTAAGATTGTTTTATAAACATATATTTTTTTCTTTACTTTCTTTCCTTTTTTTAAAAATATAGCTTTTACTAAATTTATTTTGCCTGGCGTGTTTACTTTTTTTCCTGTCATTTCATACAAACCAAACCCAGAAAGAAAAAAAATAATAACCTGCAACTGAAGCATGCACCAATTTTATCATTCAAGCTTGTTCCCCTGAGTTCTCATTAGCAATACTGTGATTTGTACTTTCTTTTAGTTGATTTTCGTGATTAAATTCCTGACACTGGAACCTTTGGAAAGGAGTTGTTCATTATAAAGGAAAAATATGATATCAGCTAAGGCTCTTTTGATAAGTACAGTAAACTGACCTGTATTACATTTTAAATAAACATGTAATACATGTAGATGTGACCTTGGCTCAAGTCAACACGTCTCCTAAACCCTGGTGGTAAGTATTGCAGCCCAATATGAATGTTTGGTAGTCTAATGTAGTGTTGAGCTCGAATATTCGATTTTCAAATATTTAGCTCGAATATCGCTATTTCGCCATTTCGCGAATATTCACGAATATATCATCGGATATCCGAGCTGATCGCATTGCGCTTTCTCGGATAATCGCAATTTCGGATTCCGCCATTCTCTATTGACTTCAATGTATTGCGCATATTTGGTCGCATTGCGCTTTCTCTGATAATCGCAATTTCGGATTTCACCATTCTCCATTGACTTCAATGTATTGCGCATAGGTGGTCGCATTGCGCTTTCTCAGATAATCACGATTTCGGATTCCGCCATTCTCCATTGACTTGCATGCATTGCGCATATTGGGTCGCAAGTGCGATTGTTAGATCGCAATTCATGTCGTAAGTGCGGATATTCGAGATTACGAATATGGAATAGAATATTATGGCCGATATTTGCGAAAATATGCAAATTCGAATATTGCCTAGTCGCTCATCACTAGTCTAATGTTTGCATATAACTTCAGCATCCTATAAACACTGAGCAAAAGTATACACATATCACTTTCTGTTTTGCTACCATTTTTCATAAGTTGAATAAACAAAACACACATTACTCGCAAAATATTGTTAACAAATCTGTCTAAATCTGTGTTAGTGAGCACCCCTCCTTTGCCAAGATAGTCCATCCCACCTCACAGGTGTGTCATAGAAAGGTGGTGATTAGACAGCATGAATACTGCACAGGTGTGCCTTAGACTGCCCACAATAAAAGGCCACTCTGAAATTTGCAGTTGGATCACACAGCTCAATGCCACAGATGGTGCAACCTTTGAGGATGCATGCAATTGGCAAGAATGTCTACCAGAGCTGTTGCCCATGAAATAAATGTTCATTTCTCTACCAAAAGCCGTCTCCAAAGGTGATTCAGAGAATTTGGCAGTACATTCAACTGGCCTCACAATGGCAGACCACGTGTACCAACCCAGCCCAGGACCTCCACATGCATCAAGTTCACCTCCATGATCGTCTGAGACCAGCAACCTGGACAGCTGCAGCAGCAATTGGTTTGCAAACTGTCAGAAACCGTCCCAGGAAGCACATCTGCATGCTCGCTATCCTCATTGAGTCTGGGTCTCGCTATCCTCATTGGGTCTGGAGTTCAACATCGTAAAACGACTTGACGGCGTTCTGTTCATGTTTTTTTGACTGTTCAGGGCAGATGGCAGACAGCGTGTGTGGTGTTGTGTGGGTGAGCGATTTGCTGACGTCAATATTGTGGAATGCACAGAGATACCGTGACGACATCCAGGGGCCCATGGTTGTGCCATTCATTCATGACCATCACCTCATCCTGCAGCATGATAATGCACGGCCCCATATTGCAAGGATCTGTACACAATTCCTTGAAGCTGAAAACATCCCTGCTCTTGCATGCCCAGCTTACTCACCGGACATGCCACCCATTAAACATGTTTGGGATGCTCTGGATCACGTATACGACAGTGAGTTCCAGTGCCTGCCAATATTCAGCAACTTTGCAAAAGATGAGTGGCCACAATTTACTACCCCCCAGTAAGGCAAACCTGTGCACACTTCAGAGTGGCCTTTTAATGTGGGCAGTCTAAAGCACACCTGTACAATATTCATGTTGTCTAATCAGGACCTTGATATGCCACAGCTGTGAGTTGGGATAGATTATCTTGCCCATGGAGAAGTGCTCACTAACACTAATTTAGACAGATTTGTGAACAATATTTGAGAGTAATAGTGTCAGGACCCCGCTCAGCCATCCTCTCTATCATCCCCTCAGTCTCGCGGGTCCTCAC
>CM070035.1:69689476-69700406 GCA_036250615.1 Ptychadena robeensis | reverse complement strand
CTCCCTGCACCTGACACCCCTGCGCTAATCCAGGTTGTGTGGCACCGGTCGTAACAAATAGGTCTTTTGTTTATGTAGAAAACTTTTTAAATCTTTCAGTTCAGCTCATGCAAAATGGGAGCAAAACTGAAAGTGTTTTTTTTTTCAGTGTATCGTTTTGACATGTAGCCCTTATTAAATGCAATGATAGAAATCCATTACTGTACAGTATGTTGAGTTCGTATTGGGCTATACTGATGGTACAGATGGCTCAAATTTGATTCACCAGGATTTAACAGATGGATCAAAGAGCAGGTGAAATGCACCTACTCTGCCGGGTCGAAAACTAAACAACGTTTAAAAAGCTTGAAAACATACTAGTGAAAACATAGCTATTTACGCGTGGCATTGTGTACCGCAAATGCAAACCCATTGCACGGTACCCACAGCAAATGTTAACACACAACACAAGTGTGAATGGTAGAATAGGTCTCCTACTTCACTCATGGGCAGATATAATGACTAGAGGCATCTGCATGTCACCATGGGAATGCATCAACAGTGTCATCATGCCGCTAGGTTGTTACCCACCCATGTAAATAGGTGATGGGGAGCGCAGTGCCAAAGTATCCAAGTGAGCCGCATAAAAACACTGAACGGGTTGGACTTTGCAAATGGCTGGCGCATGATTTATAGAGTGCAGTGGCTGGGTGTATGTAATATGTCAGTATCTAAGAAGTAAAAGTATGAAGCATGTACTGTGCAGAACAGCATACAGTATATGTGATAGAGGAGAATGCTCTGAACCTGGTATGTTTTATGAGCCCATCTTGGCTGCTGTGCTTTGTATGTCATGAATACAGTGCACACAACAGACTGCTATATATACAAAATGTATATTACTTTTAATTTTCATCTTTTTTTCAGTGTTTTTATTGTTGCACAATCAGTTCTCCATGATGTTAGAGTGTCTGTGACAAGTGACACCTTACTACAAGCTAAAGATTTTTAGTCAAATAAGGTCAATCAGGGAAAAGATCTTAATTAGAACAGCTTAACAACCTGAATCCTAATTAAATGTTAGCATTCTCAGAAATATCCCTACTATTTACACCATGTTATTGACACCTATTTTCCTCTTTCCCCAGCGTGAGTTCCACTCCCCCTTTGGGCTTGATTTTTGCTGTAGCCACTTTTTATCACCCCTTGTTGGACCCTGACACCCTTTCTATACCTGTATAAATGTTTTTTATACCTATTATGTTATGGCACAATTGCACTGAGGTTACACCTTCTCACCTAGCACTTTACTTACTTTGTGGGTTCTCACTCCATTTTTCGGAGCCATTGGTTTCTGGCCCCTATATGCTCTATTACTGGATTTATAATTACCTTATACTTATACACTTATTACCACAAGTTGGTTGACTTTTAGGGGTTTATACAGGTCGCGTTACCTGAAGGCTTCCCGTTCTCTGGACTCGCCCCGGTGCTGCCTGCTTCTCTGTATTCCATCATGGTACATTACTCAATGTGAGTACTCAAACCCTATAGTTTACTCGGATTACTAACCTAGTACCATTACCTATATCCTAAATAATTTTAGTCCTCTTATTTATTATTTCCATTAGAAACACTTTCCATTGGCTACCCCCTGATGAAGTCAATATGACGAAACGTACGTTGGGGTGGCTTGACGCCCTAATATGATATCTATTCTATTACCATCATCTTCACCATCTCTCTGGACAGGCTTTCTGAGGATAATACCTGGTGATTCATTAGGCCTTACATCAACATCTACTACTGCATCAAGATTGGAATACTACTATTGTTTTATGGACATTAAACAATCGATATATTATTTTATTTTTTAATTTTTTTTACCTGTTTAATCATTTTTTATTAAAGTTTCAAACATTTTACAGAAGCAAAAAGAAAAAGGAAAATAAAACGTTCCTATAAGCAATGGGATATATAGACAATAGCAGATTAAAAGTATAGGTTGTAGTTATTTGCTATATGATATATTATTTTTAATACGAGTATGATTCATGTTATTACTATGTTGCACCATGGCTGACCTATTTTGAAACCGTGAAAGTCCCCTAGCCTCTGCTAAACCAGAGGATATTTCCGCTCAGAGGTGATGTTTTTACTCTACTCCCTGGGCAACTTCTGTATAATTCTCAGAAATAACTTGACAAATATATAGCATATCCAAAATTCCTTTTCAGAAAAATCATAAAATGTCAATAACGATAACCGCTTTATAGCAATTTTAGACACATTTGAAGCATGTGGCTATATTAGGTGTCACTTTTTTCACAATAATACTAATCTCTATAATTAGGTTTGTTCTATTCATTAGTGCTATAGCATAACATTAATTAATACACTTATTACCATGTCTGTGCATAAAACCTTTCTGATGGCAACCCAGATGCCAAGGCTGTAAAATGTGTGCCAGGAATATGCCATAAAATCTAACTATCTGCAAGAAAAGACAGAATTATGTTAACAGGAGGATAACATTTAGTTATGTCTAATGCTTCTTTCCGCTGGTGTACATTACCGGTAGGAATGAGCTTTGGAATAGTATATGCGCTTTAATTTCCCCTATGAGTTATAACAGTAAGCAGGTATTTCAGAATTCTTCTGGTACATCCAAATTGACTTTCTATACCTGGCAATGTACATTTGTGGCTATATATGAGACCATAAATAGGAAATACTAGGAAAGGATTGCAGAAAGCAAAAGATATGTCTCCATTGAGAAACATCTAAAAGCATCAAATGTGTTTGAGAAATAAGACATAACACCTTCTGTTTTTATTGCACAAGCAACTTTTCCTTTTTTACGAAAACTTTCATACAACAGAAAGCAGCCAACTGCCAAGCTTTACACGTTTACAAGCAGCAATGGACATAGTTAAGTATTTTCTAACACAAGGATAATATGACTTTCATTTATCAAACTCAATCAGAATTGCAAATAATGTTTTAATTATACATTGTTTTAATTAAATCTATATTATAATGCAGAAATTCATTTCTAGAAAAAAATAATATTAACATGTAAATTACATGAACTTTGTCGTATCTGCTGAGTTTGAGGTTCACTTTCACTGCAGTTAGCAATGATAAATTATAGACATCTTACTGACAATACCTATCCATTGCACTGGAACACATCCAGTGGGTAAATTCATTCCCATAGGTAGCTCCAGCAATAATTATTCTTCACTGGCTTGGTGTTCTTGTCTTAGCAATATATGGAGTTTGATAGAATTCACTGAAATTGTTGTAAAGATTTATTGAGCATGTATCTATGACATTGTCACACTTCCAATGTAAACTCTGATAACCACTTTGCTGTTTTTCTACATAGAAAAGCATACAATCAAAATTTCCTCATGAAGATATATGGGTTCTTTGTGCTGCAAGTTTGCATAAGTGGGTGGATTAAAGTTCACTTGATGGTTTAAAAGTGCACCCAAAGGTACAGATTTATAAAATTGTATTCTCTTACAGATTTATAAAATTGTATTTTCTTACAGATTTATAAAAGTGTATTCTCATGTTCATTTAACCTTTATACCATAACACACATTAACACACAGCACATGGTCACTGTACTGATCACTGTACCATTCAGACAAAACTATTGCATTTTTACTTTCAGTAGTTTTTTTTATGTCATCTTAAGGTATAATTGAAGCCAAAATATATTTTATTACTGCAGCCTTCCAAAAAACATTATTTGTTAAAAACCTTACTGGACAAAGAAATACATGGTAATCCTGCCTGTAGTTTTGTATCCCTCTATCATGGTGTCATGGTCACCAATCTGAGCATGCCCAGATCTCCCAGAAATCTCTGTGACCGTAAAGTCAGGACAGGCAAGTCAACATTGCAGGTTAGAAAATAATGCTGTAGAGTCAAAAACAAGCCAAAAGTCAAAACGAACACACCAAGGCAGAGTTACACCAAACGCCCTTACTACATTACACAAGCTGGACCTTCCAGTTGTTGGCTTTAGGCAGTTATTTTGTTTATTTAGGTTGTAATTGCAACTCTGCACTACTTAGTTAATCTTTCTTAAATTTAAGCAATTATACCATATAATGATAAAGTTCAAATTTCATGGACTGTAAAGAAATAATGATATTAGATCTATTATTGTGCATTCTGTAGACTCAATTGTTAAAACTACATTCATTTTAGGTATTAATTGTGCCTTTGAGATTGCTTTTTACAATATATATTCAATCTTTATGTAGTAATTCATAAACTGTTTGATATAACATTGAATTAATTTTGTTTCCGACTTCAAGTTTAATATTTTAACCAATATTTTGTCTAATATTATTTAGCCTGACTCACTCACCTTGAAACCTGAAAATTATGTTAACTTCTTATATCCAGCGTGATGGTATTGTTAGGAATCTGCGCATGTTAAAAGATCTCTTTCATGATACTTGACGTAAATTAATTCAGTTACAATTAGATGTATTCTCAGAAGAAAAGAACCATTTCCTAGAAAGATAAGGTCGGGTTTCCAATAACTGCCATTAATGCATTAAGAGTATCTTTCTTTACTGAAGCTAATGATTCAATAAGCAGGATATGATACAATATACACTATTCCCCTACAACTTTATGTAATTAACCCATAACTCCTCTAAATAACCTTTTTTTGTCTTTACTTAAAAATACCTTCAACTTATTCTTTACAACTTTTTAGGACGGCTTAGACAATTAAATAAAATAAAGTGAGTGAAAAAGGGCTAGTATAGAAACCGAATTAAGAGCAAGAATTTTGTTAAGCTACAATACAAGTGATGTTATATGTTGCGACAATATACAATGTAATTTTCCTGAAATAAAAGAATTGCTTTTAACTGTTCCAAAAGGTGAAAAAATATTGGGTGTGGGCAAGATGATCTCTTGTTTCCAGCTGTGCCCAACATCTTTAAGAAGTCCTGAGCTTCACAGATGTGGTACTATATGTTTTATAGTAGTAGAGTTGTATAGCTGTATTGAGTGGTTTGTAGTATTCTTAAAATATTTACGTCCTATTGGTCATCCTTGTAACGTTGTGGATAAATGTAAGTCTCAAATACCAGACTTATATTAAGCTTAAAGAATGGAAATGGGACATCTCGAAAGCTTGCTTTGTGAATAATTTCAGAGGATATCAACTTCAAACATCTCTGTACAAGTTGCAAATGTAATAAATATATATTTTCTGTTTCAATGGTTTTAATTAATTTTAAATAAAAGGTATAACAGAAAGGATGATTGAGAGCACAAATATACAATGCATCTCATCATCAACAAGCATAATTCACATTAGCATTAAAGTCATACAGGGTAAAACAGAATTAAAACAAAACATAACAAAGCAAAAGCAGAAGTACAGGCAATCTAAACAATGTGAAGGTCCCCCTTTTAGAAACAAAGTCAACCCACTGGGGCAAGGCCAACTATAGTCAAGGAGAAGCATTAATAAATCACATTACATTTCCTTACTAGGAAAGCTCTGGTTGTGTTTCTGGCTTACACAGCCATATTCATGGGATACACAAGATGTTTTTAGTGCCCTTCCCAATGGCTATCACATAACACATCTACATAATATTTACATAATATTATTTGCATAAATACAAGTAGTGATGGCCGAACTGCCCGCAAGGCGGACAGTTCGGCCGCGAACAAGCATGTTCGCCCTCCTTCTCGCCGGCGGACAGTACGGGTGTTCGACCCGCCTTGTTCACCGGCGAGAAGGAGCCCTCTACTCTTCCTCCGGTGGGATCATTAGCAGCGAGATCCCGCCGCAGGAAGAATATTTCACTGAAGACCGGTTGAGTCTTCGAATGTTGAGCCTATTGAGACACATTTTTTTTAGGAAATGGTATACTAGGTATAACTAGTTATACTGTTGGACACTCTAAGGTCAGTTTGCCAGCATGTTTCCATCACTTCTTCATCACTCCTCTGAAATCTAATTTTCCAAGCAAAAAGTGTAATATAGACAGCAGCTGTCTAGTATGAATGCACATTTCCACCCATACAGAATAATGCATATTTATCTACAACAAACTGGTTACTAATGGAATCTGTAGTGGAAGCATGCTGTGTGGATCAAGATGAGTGAAAAATCAACTTGTACAATGACACACCATTGACTGACTAATAGCACTCTGCATATAAATGAAATACAAATGATGTAATTGGCCCTTTGCCAATGTTTTTATATTTGGTATGATAAATATAATAGGTCTGTATTTAGCATTCAAAAAAATAGCCAGATGTCAGGACTTAAGTCACTGTCTCATTAAAAGGTCACCTCTCATTCACTCCTATAACAGACTGTGGAATGTCATGTTCCTCACCAGGATCTGACTCTCTGCACAGTATCTTCTATAATTAGGAATACACACTTCACTAGTAAGAAGTAGCATGTGTTAGATGACAGCATGAACAGTTTTTGGCAAACAATTTCTTTCACAAATAATATCATTACACATGAATCATCATTTAAATGAATGCTCACAGCTGCACAAAAAGATGCTGCTGAATGAAGACTGATTACATTAGACTGGATTTTTGCCTCTTGACAACTGTCTGGTTGGCTTTACGAATGTTATATATGTAGTGTCTCAGTAACCAAATAAGTGATTTTAATAAAGACAATGAACAATTTATCATAGTGTCAGGGCTATAGAATCTAAAAATCACATTCCACAATTTGTTTTCTAATGGGCCAAACAGATACATTTATTGTGCGTTTCTTTTTACAATGAGACATGGTATGCTGATCTGCTACTACTACTGCTTGTGACTACCCTGTCTGGTAATATCAGACAGTTACCATATATCAATATATGGTAATATCAGGGTAATAACTGTTCTTTAGAGTCCATCTTTTAATATTCTGCATGCTTTGGAAAATTGGTGTTGATAAAGTCTTAATTTCATGGTATGCAATGGCCAATATAATAAAAAAATCTATAAAGAAACTCATATTTGCTTGGAAAAAAAGTTAAAACTGAAGTAAGGTAATTATTGTCTATGACTCTGTTCTCTGTTCTTAACTTTTTGTAGAAAAGATTCTTGTAACCTTTACTGTGTTTAAAATGTTGAGAATGGAATTGCAATGTAAGAGTGTAGAGCTCTGACAGCAATATATTTGTGCTATTTTGGCCAGGTTCTGCAGCACGATTTGCAAATATAAAGAAATATATATGAAATGTTTTCATTGTTGTTCTATGAAATAATAACAAAATCTGCTCAAGTATAAATCAACAGAACAGAAGATACATACTGTTGCAATGCAATAGGCTGTCTGTAACACTACATACTGTATAATCTAATATCAGTGTATAATAATAAAATACAACAGAAATCAGGATGTGTAGCCATTGTTTAAGAGTAACGGGACACATGGAATTACTTATGGTTCTGTTTTTTAGAGGTTCCTTTAGGTAAAGATGACACACAGGCTGTGGTATAAGATCAGTATAGCATTTGAATTTAGCCGCTAAGTTTACCTATTGCTTAGCTAAGTTACAGGCACAAAGCTGTATTGTACAAAGCTATTTTCTAAACATTTTGTTTGACATTTCTAGTACATGCTTAGACATAATAAAGGCTCCTCAAAAAGAAAAATAGTACAGACAAATCAAATGTCATGCATTGACAAGTTATAGTCACCTTTAAACTTAAAACTGAAGTAAATTTTAGCTTCATTTTTAGTGTATACATGACAATAATGCTACATGACAAAATTCAAACAAAGATACTTTAAATACCGACATATAAGTGTAATCAAAGTATCAGCTAAATTGTCTATTTGTACAAATAGTCAAGTACAGATGGATCCTTTAAGGATATGAAGCCAGGGTTGCTGTGGTGTCTGGCTGCAGCTCTGTCTGCCTGTATAGTGGATTTCGCTCCTTGTCAGATCTCTTACATTGTTACCCTTTTCTTTGTTGAACCCTGAACTCCTGGCTCCTCCCATGTACTTTCTTTAAAAACCATGTCCTTGCTCTGCCTCATTGCCAGATTATTGTGCTCCCTGCAGAGTATCTTGCTCTTCTGGTTATCGTTAATTGTGCCTTTATAATCGCCCATGTACCAACTCTTTATCTTGCTCCATTGTTACTTGACACCATCAGCTTCTGACCTTGGCTTGTTCCTGACTTTTCTGCTAGATTCCTGCATCTGATATGCTACTACTACTGCTTCTGACTACCCTGTGCTGTTTCAGCACCTGAACTCCAAGCCCGACCACAGATCATTACAGATCCCCAGATAATGTTCCTCATATACCATATTTTTTGCCCTTTAAACGTTTCGATGTTAAGGACTCACCCTATACTTCAGAGCATCCAATGGTCGAATAATATTTAGTTTTTCTCCTACTCTGGCTGGCTAGAGCTCCAAGTTCCGTCCGGCAGAGAAGAAACCTGGATGGGAGATATGCTCCTCCATCTGCCTGGCTAATCTTCTTGGCGCTGGTGAGGAGCAACAGTCACGCCTTCATTATAAAAGGCGCAGGCATTCCCCACCCACACTGATTTTTGGGGGGGGGAAAGGTGCATCCTACAGTCTGAAAAATACATGATTTATTATGCCAATAATATATAAATTTTCAAAAGTAAATGATGCCTTGGGCTATTGCTATGTTCAGTTTTGGCCCATTTGTGGTGAAAATGTTTTGGACGGGTAAATGGCATTTGTTTTACATGTTATTGATTCCTACATTTAAAGGATTGAAGTTTTGAAGAGTTTAATGTTTAACATTTTTAAGCTTTTATTCAGACATTTTGAATTACCCAGAAGTGCCTTCCACAAAAATTATTTAGAAACATTGCTATTGTTTATCAATCATTTAGAAAGCTGAGAACACAATTGGTTTCAATGGAAACCAGAGATTTGTTTTAAACATCAGTCCCACAGTTCAAATATTGACATTCTGGAAAACTGTTCAAGAAGTGTGAAACACATTTCCATTACATAGAATGGTGTGTCTATTTTAGAGAAACAATGGTACTAATATTCCCCAATTTTACAATTTTTAAAATCTGTTTAACTAAGGAACATCATTTTGCCTTATTAACAGATAACATCGATTTTATTGACAATTTAAGGAAATTTTACAGCTTCAATAATGTCTAAAATTATTTTAAAAAATTTCTAAAATAATGTCTAAAATTATTTAAAAAAATAATGTCTAAAATTATTTTAAAAAAATAATGTCTAAAATTATTTCAAAAAATTTCTAAAACTTTTTTGAAATTACCTCTACAAAATGCAAATAAACCATGCCCAGTGATTTTACATAAACAGTACCTGCAAAACTAGAGTACAGCACAATCTGCTGAAGGGTTAGTCATTTGTTTCTCAATTTTAATTGATTTGTGCATCATTGGAGTTTCTTTGAGCCCTGTGGCAGATTTAAGAGAGCTGCTCAGTAAAACTGCAGTTATACTGTAATTTAATGGCTTGGACTGTTTTCTTCAGACAGTGAACATGTGGAGGTATTATTTTCAGTTATAAATATGAGCAAATTGCCTAATGATTGCTTTAATGCTTTCTGCTTTTGTTGTTATGTTTTTCTTTAATAGAGTAAATACAATGTTTCACCCTGTTTGTCAAGTGAGATATACTTTTTCTCTTGTTTTATTTAGCATTATTAGTGCTTGAACACTGATCTAGTATTTTTAGATAGTAGGGTTTTAATGATCTCTAGACATGCAGCACATACAGTACCTTTTGGAATTATTCACATGTGGTTTGCCACATTTAGAAAAAAATGTTAATGCAGGGAATGGGGAAATTCACAATTCTAGGCAATCCTTGGATAAAAAAAACACATCCTAATTGATCCAGGTTACAAACACAGGCAATACAGACATAAAACTCCCAGTGTATGTGCCTTTGACATGTTTCACAAAAAAGGGCTTAATTATAAAGGTGTCCTTTTCAGAGGTTTTTTTCCCTACTAGAAGATAGCTGCGAGGTCAGTATCTGTTCTGAATTATGTTTTATTGTATAAACTGTTGTTTGCATATGTAGTTAAAGTTCAGGTGATTGATATAGTTTTTAAATTTTCTTGTGTTCTGAACAATTTTCTAAATGTTCTGATACAAGACAAGGGTTTTCTCCCTCAAAATGAGCTGCAAAATGTCTGTGTCATGTTACCCATGACATTTAACACATTTCTTGTGACCCTTTAAGACCTAAAAGCTCTAATCACACAAATGCAATCAGCAATTTACTAACAGAAACCCATTCTGGTAATAGGAAACTAATTATGTTGATTTACTTTATTTGATACACTTCCAGTTTAGGAACAAGTAACTGTGCGTTCCATATACCGGAAATGACGTCAGAGACTCAATTTCCCTGCCAGTATTGAAATTTCCCCGCGAACAGACAGACGTTGGACTTTTCTTAAAGTCCGATCCGTCTGTTCGGGCGTGGACATGGCAGATGTTGGTCCATCACTACACCTTATATTGAGTTCCATGGGCAGCTGTGGTTTATGCGTGGTAAACAGGTTGTTGGTAACACACATCTAAATGGGACCTAACCTGTCTAGTTATTCATTAGTGATGGCTCGAACCCGGAATTTGATGTTCGCGAACGGCGAACTCGAACTCCGGTAAAAGTTTGCGAACCCGCGTACCCGCCATTGACTTCAATGGGAGGCGAATTTTAAAAAACAAAGGGACCCCTTTCTGGCCACAATAGTGTTGGGAAAGTTGTTTCAAGGGGTCAAACACCTGGACAATGACATGACAAAGGGGAATACATGGCAAAACTCCCAATAACATTTTTTTTCACACTATAAATCCGCACCAAAGATTTCTGCAATGAAAGTCAATAGGAAAATAAAGTGCAATGAGTGATTACCCTTAGACCGTGTTTGATTGGACCT
>CM070035.1:69656181-69667493 GCA_036250615.1 Ptychadena robeensis | reverse complement strand
GCCGTGTTCGCGGCCGAACTGTTCTCCGGCGAACAGTTCGGCCCATCTCTACTCACAATATGGGCAAACCAATGTTCTATTGCTGGTATCTGTGTGCTTCAAAGTAGTGCTGCTGCACCCCCGGCCAGGAAGCCCCGTGCCAAAATGTTACCCCAAAGGGGATGTCAGAACCCTATGGTGACCTCCACTAGTTTGGCGGTGCCCAGTAAATACCCCTTTATGGGTTTGGGTAAGAGTGTCTTACCACTGTCCCATCTGACCCTCCGGTCGTCTAGCTCACCTGAATTCCACTTGTAATCCCCTCATTGGTAAGTCCAAAAAAGGAGCTGGCCCTCTCTAATGGGTGCCTGTCCTCTCTAGGGGAATCGAGGAGAAGGGTAATCGAGGACCAATAATAGAGGGGGGAGACAGGACAACAAAAGAGGGTTTTACTTTTATCAATTCCTATTACAAACGATTCAGTCTCTGCAGTCCAAAGCCATGGAAGGTAGAAACTACTTGACGATGCCAATAACATCAGAAAGTATGAAGTTCCAGTTGTAAAGTTGTAACTAAATGGCAACACTAAATAGTCAAAGCAGTGTTCAATCAAGCAGTAGGAGGTATTGGCAATTGGCAAAGCATAGTTCCTTGTAGTTTGCACAAGATGTACTTCTATGGCATAGGAAGATAGCAGGATTGGGTTGCCATACCATCTAAACGCACTACAAGAACTTTAATAACAGATTATTTAAATGAATACAAACTTTTCTTAATGTTATTTCCATTTTCATAGTTTCTCTGATGCTGTATGATAGCAGAAAAAAAACGAACGTTTTTGTTGAAGTAAAAGGGGATAGTTCAGATAGACAGACGGATGTGTATGTCCTTCATTGAAATTGGTGGTGTTTACTTATTTGAAAGATTACTTTTGTTACTTTTGGTTCTTATCTTCTACATGGGGGATAAAAATTTTATATATATTTGATTAGGCCCTTGCAGATTATACTTCCAAGATTTCCTCTGTGCAAATATGTTGTTTTGCTCTTACACTTTTCTAAAATCTTTTAAAGAAGACATATATTATATTGGGCTCAACATAAGACTAAAGCTGTGCATACATAGTTACATTTTTCTGTTTGATCAACTAAATAAAAACCAAAGTCGATCCTTTTTAAACAGATTCCTTTTTAGCTGAATCGATCAACCAAATGTACATCAAACATAAATCAATCGAGCAGTGATCGGCTGTGTTGGAAATTTTCATTCAAGTATATGATACTCTTGGGTTTTCTTGGTATTTCAATCAATTTGTATTAGGTGTTACTATGACTATCACATTATGTTTTTTCAAACAATCGTTTTTTAAGTCTATGAAGTAAATGATCCAGCTCCTTCTGAGGGGCATGCATGGGACAGCAGGAAGGCTAAAACAAGAAGACTGGCAGAAGAGGATTCACTGGCAAGGACCAAAGATGGTGGTAGGGGGTGCATGGGGTAAAGCAATTAAATACATTGTAGGTAAGCAAACATTTAATTAAATTTGCTTTTCTTTGTTGTGCTTTTTTTAAAAGACAAATAGGCTTAAACACAACCTTTTCTTTTAGCAGCTTTGTTGATAATATACATGTATAGAATATCTGTCATATGGAAAGGAGTCAACCACTAGTAATAGTCAGGTTGTTTTTAAATAGACTCAGGTAGCAGTTTGCTGTCCTATATTAAACGCAGAGTATACAATTCTATGGAATAACGCAATAAAATAATTTCTTATTTTTGTGTGTTAATTATATATTAAGTTATTTATCATGTTAATCATTTTTAAAGCTATATTTTGCTACCAACAGCACTTACATAGAGAATATGTTGTTCACAATACTGCAAGCATATAATACATTGATTCAAGTAATTGACTTAAAAAAAGATTGATAGTTTAAATCATATAAAATGACAAAGTAACTTAAATTCAATGTAGATGCTGTTTAAAATGCAGTAATGTCAAACTGTTTTATCTTCAGTGGATGCTTTAGTAGTAGATTATTCAGTCTAATAGACCTTGTAAAGTCATAGCTTATTTACTACGGCTCTTTATGTATTCTGTAACACTGGTGGTTGCATGTAATGTAGAAAATGTCTCAGTCAAATGACTTGACCCTGTGTGATGCCTGCAAGACTGAAACTTTTAAATTGCATGTGATAGCTTTTTTTTGTTACAGTCCTGTATCTATTCAGTCTCAGAATTCAATTTGAACTTGGTAATCCCTACTGATGTACAGCAGGGGCCACATGTAATTTCAGAGATAATTCAATTCTGTTCATCATTGGGGACACTTTAACCCCTTTGTCAGACAATAAATTAGACAAATACATGTATAGGCCTTGCATGATCTCTTTCTTCACCTGACAACTATACATCTGTAGCAGGGGGGCGAAACCCTGCAATGCATACCTTCCAGCAGTTGTTAATTCTTAGAATGTAAGTAGTCTGCAGCATTAACTCTACATAAAGTGTGAAAAAATTTTTTTTACAAAATACTTCTCCATTTTCCTTGATGCCATAAAATATATTTACCTTACAAAGATGGTAAATCATATTATCACTTCTACTGATGACAATAAAAAATGAATTATCTATGGGGCTTACACATCTTGATCATGGTACATAAACTAGAATGAATGTGCACAGAATGTGAAGCTTAAAGTTTTTGAGAACAAAGGAACAAAGCACAATTTTGGTATTTGCAGAGGTGGAGAATAAGGGATAGAAGTTAGCAATATTAAGCAACTAAAGTAATCTTGCTTAACATCACACATCATAAACACATATACGTGGGGATATATCTATATACGATCCATGCCAACATCCCACTAACTATTATCTATAACACATTGTAGAATGAGAAAAAACTCAATATCTAACTGGGGTGGCTAACCCCAGGGACTTTCACAGCACATAGATTACAACACATGTAATAAAAACAAAAAGTTTTTATTAGGATTCATAAATACATAATCAAAAATTAAATACATATACTACATCAATGCTTCAAAATTAAAATTTTGAGGTGCTCAACGCGTTTCTCCCCAATATGGGGCTTCATCATAAATAGTCATGGAACCCCAGGCGGAAGTGACACCTACTAATACCAGGCAATAGACCCACTTGGGTACTCCATGGTATATAAATCACACAGATTAGTCACATATTCAAAAACAAAATATTAAAACATCAGCATAATAATCCTGCAAACATGGACCAGCAGGGAGTATCTACCTGCTGGTGCTTAGGTTACATTTATTCAGCAATATGACATTTACAATAATGCACTCACATCTAGAGCTAGTGTGTGGTTCGTATACACAAGTACCACACAGTACTTGTGTATATAAAATTTTAAGGAAGAGCTCCAAAGCTCAAAAGAGACTCTTGTCAGGTTTGTGTTATTCTTCCCTCCAACGTCCATTACTCTGTCCACTTGTCCTAATGACTACTATCATTAGAACCCAAGGTACACCATGTTGTAGCTGCTATTTTTAGAATGTGATGGCTTTTTAAAAAGTTTTGAGGATTGCTCAGGGGCTGATTTTGCAACACAGCTTTATTTTATAACAATGTTAATAGAATGTCTTGAAATTATAAATAAAGTGTGAAAGAAAAAAACCTTAAAAACAGACTCCTCAGACTGCTGGCAAATGCCACACATATTTTTCTCATTTTAGGTTTGAAACTACACTACTACCAAGAATGATGGATGTGAAAAACACTATACAATTCTCAAAAAATGTGGGTAAAGTACTCTAAAGGTTTGCAATGTCGGTAAACTACAGTCCCTGTTGAAGTCCAAACCTGAAAAGCATTAATTCTTTATACCAGTGGGATCTTGATTTATATATTGTGTGTAAACAGTTTGTGGCAGTTTAAACTGTAACAACATAAGCAATGTAAATTTTACATTTGAATATGATCACTGATACTTATAAACCACTTTCTCCTTCCCAATGTGTTAGTACTGCAGCTATGCATCTCTGTCTTGGAGGTGCCTCATATATTAAATAGTCTTATCTTGCCGTTGGGTAATAAAATATGAAAACACCTCAAAGACAGCACAAGTATGTAAAGTATTTGCAAACTTCAAAGTTAAATGAACCTCACAAGAAAATTATGCTTGCATTGGCTACTTAAAATTTATAATCTAGTTTATAGAATTAATTTGCATAAGCGTACACTTTTTAAATTGTTGAAAATCTTCCTGTAAATTGATTTAAGAACTTGCAAATAGGGGACTTTTTTAGACATTAGTGTTGCTCAAGTTTGTCTCTGTTCAGCTTGAGATCAAGTTACCTAGCAACCTAGCCAAAAAATAAAAGTTTCTGAATGCACTAGTCTGAACATCATTGAACTTTATGGTGTACTACATTTTAAATGAATTGAAGCCACTGAACATAGTATTGTGAGGTCAAATCTCTAAAGGACCCCATACATGGGTCGGATTACGGCCTGAATTCCGGGCCGATCGATTCCGGGCGCGTGCACGCGAAACGATCGTGCCGGAATCGTGTGCAGCCCACCTTGTCCGGTTGATCACGTCCGATCGTTCAGGGGCCCAGAATCGGATCCGACAGAGAACCAACATGTTGGTCTTTTTGATCCGATTCAGCACACATCAGGGGGAGTTGCCATTTGTGAGGTGGACAATCGGACACGGAATCGTCCCGGAATCCGTTGGACAAGGTGGTATGCGGCGATCGGATTCTCTTAATTGGCCGATCGATCACACCTGCGATTTCCGGCAGAATCGCCGGAATCGATCGGATAGGTGATCGAGATAATGTCAATAAACCTTCTGCTTCTGTAATTTAGCTATGGAACATGTTTGCCATGGCTAATTACTGCCAGAAGCATGGGCCAAAACCAAATCTCTTAACAAAAGTCATTAAAAGTGCTCCTTAATGAAGTTAGAGACCTTGGGCATCTCCAAAAAACACAACACATTTGTCTCAGAAGTGTGTGGCAGGTGCTGTAATACCATCCAGAAATGTGCAGTAATACAATCAAATAAAATGGGGGCCCTTTAAATGTTAAAGACAGGTGACTTCACAGGAGTAAATCCCACTTCATTCACATTGTATGTATAGAAGACAAAAATATAGAATTCAATCTATAGTCAAAAATTTTGGATAATGACTTAATAAAACTTTTTTTAAAAGAAAAAAGGGACACTCTTCAAAGGGCACTTTAAGGCTATGTCTCCACTGCCTTGTGTGCTCCATCTGCACATACACATTACCTGCCCAGCGGATCCTCTGTTCACACATCCGCCAGAGGATCTGCCTTGCTGTTAATGTGTATGTGCTCCATCTGGACCCCTACACTTAACCTATGGGGTCCCGACGGGTCACACAACGCAGTGAAGACATAGCCTAAGAGGCACAATCCATTTAAAGTTCGTTTTTTATGTGTAACTGTTTTAACAACTCACCTCTTTTGCTGTTAAAATTCAAACATATTAAAGATTATTGATCATGTTCATACAGCATCAGCCCTTAGGAATCAAATACATTTGAGTTGTCATGCACAGGCCATTAACCTGTCAGTCTCCAGCTGCTATGAGCTACTGTCATTTACATTTTAGATAATGAGGAGTTGGAGTGATAGAGTACCATTAATAAACATAAGATATATGGAAAAGGCCAAGGTTTCCTGAAGTTTTCTCAAAGTAAAAAAAAAGTGAAACTTAGAAATACATTTTAAATATATGTTAGGTTCTGCCCTTGTCTAGAAAGATAATAAACAAACAAGGAGATATTGATATATTATCGAAGAGAAAATTATCTGGGGACATCATTGAGTACAGTGGTATACTTTGAACATAACTATTTCACAATGGTGTTGAACATGGAGTAAAAAGTAATGAAAGGAGCTGAGAAGCTGAAAAATCCATAATAAATATATAGAAAGTGCTGCATATCCAGAATCATGCAGCTAAGAAGAATATTGCCTAGAGGAATAATTGCCATCCATCATACAATCTTGACTTATCTACAGAGGCTTACAGCATAAGTACTGTACTGAGGCTGCTACTATGATAATGTCATTTCTGACATTCACTGATTAAAATAGCCAGCGATTAGTTTTAATTACTTATCAGCTCTACATACTTTATGGACATGAGCATTCATTATTATCAAGCACTAGTTAGTTTCTTCTAAGGGTTATAAATACTACCTAATTAATGTATATTGAAAAAATCTCCATGTAACCATAAATAGTATACATAATTTTCTTTACTGGTGCATTATATTTCAAGTTGCACATAAATTCTTACAACCTTTTAAAATGCTTGCATAGAAACGGTTAGCGGCAGAGGTTTGAAGGTATCCATGTCAAACTATAATGTAAGGTTTAACTGTCTGTGTGTCTATAAATATATGTATACTATATAGAGTGAAGAAAATAAGTGTTTGATCCCCTGCTGATTTTGTGTGTGCACCATCTAACAGAGAAATGACCAGCCTATATGGGAGGTTTGTTGTAGCTGGGAGAGACAGATTTACAACAAAAAACCCTAGCAAACACAGTGCACAAAAGACAACGTTTTGCAAAACCCTTGTTGGCAATCACAAAGGTCAGACGTTTCTTGTAGTTGGCCACCAGGTTTGCAACATCTTAGGAGGGTTTTTTTACCACTGCTCTTTGCAGATCCTCTCATGTCAGTAAGGTTTTGAGGCTGATGTCTGGCAACTTAGACTTCAGCTCCCTTCATAGATTTTCTATGGGATTAAGAGCTGGAGACTGGCTAAGCCATTCACGGTCCTGTATTTTTGTTGCCTTGCCTGTGTCATTTTGGTCATTGTCATGCTGGAATACTCATTCACAACACACTTTCAATGCACTGGCTCTGGAAAGCAGTTGCTCACCCAAAACTTGTACAGTCTATTGTTTTTTGTATGAGGTAAAGGTGGCCTATGCCCTAAGCAGAAAATCCCCTTATGCTAGGCATACACATGCCGATAAGCGGCCGATTTTTAATCTGACCGACGGGCGTGCGCGTTCGCGCCGTCGGTCAGGTTAAAAATCGGATCCCTGTCGCCCCACTGCTCGGCCGGCCAGAGAACGGACATGTCCGATCTTCTCTGGCCGATGCAAGCTGAGGCAAGCCGATTCCATAAGCTGCAATGGAGACGGAGTCTTCATTGCAGCTTATGGCCGGCACACAAAGGGTGCCCAGCCGACTGAAGGGGCCCCAGAATGACGTCATCACGTTAGCATCTCGGCACACATCGGAGTAGGTCGGTCTGACCTACACGGTATGTGTATGCCCAGCATTAAGCAGTATGTGTTCACCTCTTTGGTTGACGGTGGGGTTGATGTTCTTGAGGTCTTAGGCAACACCTTCACCCAGTTCTTGTCTGAATCATTCAGTTGTTCATTGCCAGACTGTAGATAGGCCTGTACATGTGTTGTTTTGAGGGTGCTTGTCCTTTACAAAGTGGTGTGTTTTCTTGGTGACTATAGTTTCTGCTGCCCTAAGTTCATTACCAAGATCAACTGTTGACATATTGTCTTGTTTGGCTACAGACTTATAGACCATTCCTGTCTTGTGTAGGTCAACAATCTTGTTCCTGACATTCCTGGGCACCTTTGGACACACTCTTTTGTCTTGGCCATGGCAGGCAGTGCAGTGGACAGATGTCTTTTATACAGGTACTGTAACAAGGTGGAAATAACAGTACTCCTGTCCCTTATAGAGGTTGCTTCTAACCAGCATACAGTGAAGACTTCTGAGAGCCAAAACAATTATAGACAGGTGATTTCTATGTCAGAGGGCAAATGAGGCACACATCAGAGGCACATGTCGACAACCCCTGTATCCTTTTTCTGTGTGCGCTTGTATACACAATGCATTCTTTTCCTCTGATTGACTTGCTTTCCTTTACCAGCTTAACATGGGACGTGCCTAAGCAAAGACTTCTTCTGAACATCAATTGCCAGGCTACTCCTGTGATAAATGACTGCCATAAGGCTGTATTCACATGTATGGTTTTTAAGTGGCTTACAGTGAAAACCCTTTTTGAAATAGCCTGGCTGCCACTGAGTTCCGTGGTTGCACATAGTGTTCAGATGCTTGGGAAGCGGTTGCAAAATATTGTCGAGTGCCACCATGTTATACTTACGGATGAATACCTGTCAATGGCAGCCACCAGGGGAACAGGACATATGGATTTTCAGGTGTAGTTTTCAGCCACACTTACCGACAACTGAAAGTTTTCTGACAATTCCTGCTATCTGCCTGTTCTTTTTTTTTTACCATAATAACTTTTATTGAAAATTTGCAATATTACATAAGAGAATGACGTTCAAGTAAATTTTTTAAACATATGACAATGCATACATTTGCATCCAGAAATGGTCAAGAAAGCAATTACAGAAGCTCTAAAGTAGTTACATAACAGAATTTAAACAATGTTAATAAACAGAAAAACACAGTGAAATACTAGGTAAAGAGGACCCAATGTGTCCACTGCAAGCCTGTAAACATCTATTCAAGAAGAGGCACGTATATGAGGCATACAATGAGCACCAGTGTTTCCGAAGAGATTTGTGAGCTAACAGCAAACAAGTAAAAGAGCGAGGTGTCAACAAATCCCAAAGGTAAACAGGTTTGACAAACTAACTGTCTAAATTGTCCCTAGAACTATGTACTCTATGGAAAAAGAGCAACAGTAGAGATAATAGTAAGGGGGTGAAACCAGAATTGGGACTAAACATCCAACTGCTTTCAACTGCATTCAAGTAGTGTCTATGTTCCTAGTCAAGGGTGGGTTCTTTGCACAAGTCCAACCAGCTAGACCACCTATCTAGGTATATTTTTAAAGAATCATGTGCCATATGGATCAATTTCTCAATCTCGGCTATACGATTAATCCTCTGGAACCATTCTGTTAGCGTCGGCGCTCTGGGTTGTTTCCAGAGATAGGGTATCAGTAACTTAGCCGCATTTACTAGATGAAAAGGTAGTGACCCTTTGTATCTCTGGAGAGATACAGCTGTGTAATGTAGAAGAAAGAATTCTGGTGAGAAATCAAATGTGTCTCCCACAATTCTTTCCATGTATGTATGGACCTGTTTCCAGAATGGCTGTATCAGGTGGCAGTTCCATCAGATGTGAATGAACGTGCCAATGACGCGAAAGGGGGCGGGGGTAGGCGGCGCCATAGACCTCCGTCAAACTGGAGGGGCGTTGCTTTCCTTCAACGTAAACTTATGTTTACCCCCTCCAGCTGAGCAGAAAATCGATTGCCATGGGCGAAACGCTCAGGAGGTTAACTGAAAGGAGGTTGATTTTTTCCCATTCTTGGTTAAAAAAAGGAGGTGTTTAGGTCTTGTTCCCAGGCCTGTTGAGTAGTCGGTGTGGACTGCGACCGTAGTTGGATGAGGTAATTGTATAAGGCCGAAATTGTGTGAATCACCCTATCTGTCTTAAAGCATAATTGTTCGAAGATGGTGTGTTGCCTGCAAATCAAAGTACGGTTTTGGGTGGAGTTCAAATAGTGGCGTATTTGCAAATACAACCAAAGAGGCATTGGTTTGAGGACAGCGGTAGAGTCTATGTCTCTCTTATCTCTGAAGGTGAGGTCCCTAAAAAATATCTGCCTGCTCTGACCTAATGTCTATATGATTATGATATTGATTTTGTACTGCCAAGTTTAGGTCTAAAGCAAGCCATACACGTGTCGGATTCCATGGCCAATTGATCACTCACCCGATCGATTCCGGCGATTCTGCCAATTAAGAGTATCCATCGCTGCATACCACCTTGTCCAACGGATTCCGGGACGATTCCGTGTCTGATTGTCCACCTCACAAATGGCAATTACCCCTGATCTGGGCAGAATCAATCTGATGGAACCAACATGTTGGTTCTCTGTCGGATCCGATTCTGGGCCCCTGAATGATCAGACCTGATCGATTGGACAAGCTGGGCTGCATGCGATTCCGGCACGATCGTTTGGCGTGCACGCGCCCGGAATCAATCGTGCCGGAATCCGGTGGGAATCCGACACGTGTATGGGGGCCTTAAGATGCATTTTAATTGGTCAAAGATGTAGTTGATGGTTTTAAACCTGAGAGTCACCTACTGAAAACCCTTTTATCCTTTGTGTGGTGCTCTGATGCATTTGCCTGAGAGGGTCCAGCACCTCTGTAACCTTATGTGATTACCACATTGTGAGTTTCCGTTCTTTCTAAAGAATTCCACTTTAAAATCATGTGACTTGTTGATGGTGGAATAGGGGTTGAATAAAAGCTTTCATGAGTTGACTGCAAAATTGGGATCCTATGACAGGACCGCACTTAAATTTACTGAGAAATTTGTTCATAACACTTGCAAACAATTTGGAAACCCCAAAATCTCTAATATTTAATACATTTTCAGATGAATCAGTATTCAAGGGATCACTTTTGTTAATTAGCCTCAACAGGTAGAAATCACTGGAAAATAAATATTTTTGTATTTGTTTACCAATAATCTTAAAATTAAGAAAAGTAAATTGTAATGCACAACACAAAAGATATAACAGCAGCAATTTTACCATCATTAGACATAACAGAAAACAGACATATTAAGAAAAATTTCTCTTTGAAAGTATTAGAAAGAGACAGAATCAGAAGAAGCCAGTAGATAAATAAATTTAATAAAGGTAAGAAATATGATAAATTACAATGCTTGTGTCTTGCTGTACAATCCCTTAATTTATATTTTTTCTGTGTGATTTCCTGTTACCCAACTACTAGCACAAGAAAACAGGCAATATGTTGCATTAGGTATGTATGACACATGAAAGCTAATAGGTTTATCAGGTAATCACTGATGATGACACCTTATGGAACATTCTGTGTGTTGACGAGTGAACCTACCGAAAAAAGTGGGACAGAGGAAAGAAAAGCATTAGAGATCCTGAAGCTGAAAAAAAAACACATAAACCTACTTACGCTAAGTAACCTATATGCTATATATGTAAATGCAGACTTTAAACCTTGTGTTATGATTCTTCCTGAATCAGGCCTTGTTTCAGAAAACCTTGTTCCTCTAAACAGGCCTTCACCCATATGAATTCTCTACCAATTCTCAAAGAAAAATAACCCTAGATGATCAGTAAATATCTATTGTCCCCTTATGTTTCTTCCCCCAATGACGTTGTACAGAAGCATCTGCAGACCTCCCTTCCAATCTTCTACAGTTAGCTTGTTGTAAGTGTGCTTGCTGGGTCCCTGTCATACAGGGAGTGCAGAATTATTAGGCAAGTGGTATTTTTGAGGAATAATTTTATTA
>CM070035.1:69631368-69648430 GCA_036250615.1 Ptychadena robeensis | reverse complement strand
TGGGTCCTCATAGGGAAAGCCTACAGGGTAAATATTTGCCCTATACCAGTATATTTACTTTACACTAATTATACAATCGTACAGAGACTGACAGTGCTTTCTCTTACCTTATAGCTGGGACAAACAGATGTTTTCTTTGAATGCTTACAAGTTATCTCCTGAAGAAGCGACGTTAGTCGCGAAACGCGTAGAGATTATGATTTAATTGAAAGTGGACATTACCTGTATTTGAAGGGAACATTTGGAGTCGCTCGACCAATTTACTTTACCTCTTCATCTACGCTGTATAAATCCCACCTTATTTTATACAAACATTGTTACTTTGTTTTTTTATTACTTATCTGTAAATAGCTACCGCTAAAGTCCTTTATGACCAGTACCCGGGCTCTTGCATGTGTCCTTGGGCCCGGTCTCCGGTAGGGTGCCACGTCTTCTGTCTTTAATGTTATATATTTAGTGTTAATGAGGTAAAAACATGGGTGAATATACAGGTTTATTGTATGGTAGTATGAAATTGGTAACGCACATTGCCACAAAAGTAGTGGGGGGAGGGGGAGACATATGAAAGCCATCTGGCTTCTTCTTCACCCACCCACCTAGCTCCCATTATAGGCAAATGTGTACAAGGTTTTCCCCTATGTGTTTTAAATAATTTTTAAATTTGCACCTTAAAACCCCCCAAAAATATACAGCAATCTCGGTGCATAGTTTTTCTTACCCCTGTGAATCAGTGGTGGGGGATTGTGCTTTTCCATTAAGGGGCAATAGATTGATGGCAAAGGTGTGCAAACAAAAAATCTAAATGGTACTCAGTGCCCTCTGTGTTAGAATCAACTGTCAGTCAGAGAAAGGGGAGAGGATATTTGCACCACTTAGCTGCCCATTGCCTCCCCCTGAAGTCAGTTCTCTTCTTCCCTCTGCGGATTGTACACAATGCCCTCACCTCCCTTACCACTGCCAGCCAATCAGAACTAGGAGGAGGGACAAGCAGGAAGACGACCATGGGGAAACTAGCTTCAAAACATATGTACGGTGCATGCAATGTGTGTGGGTGTGTGTCGCACTGTGTTGCGAGTTATGGCAAAATGGAACTGCAGGGCCATTGTGAAAAGCAGGGCCGTTTCTAGCTTTTTGGGGGCCCTATGTGAGATCTTGTTGGGGCCCCTTTTTTAAGCTATGTTGCTAAGGAGTTTGATAATCTGTGCCTTTTCAAGAAAAAAAGAACATACTGGGTTCTTCAAACTGAAGGTTCTTCAAAATTAAATAAAAAAAAACAATAACAAAAAAATCAAGTTGATTGACAAGCAGGGTGACAAAGGGTAAGAATAACTAGGAAACAGGGACAGAGTGTTGTCATCCTATGAACCATGTTATTCTATTGTTACTTTGTGACTATAGCCATACAAATTTTCATACAGACTGTCCTCTATTTAGGATAGCTTGTAATTAAATGTAATTATAACTCAGAATTATTGTCCATGGGTTCAGTTATTATTCATGGGGGATAATGGTAGTTACAGGCTTCTTATAAATCCTAGACTGCTGATGGAATACAGATTCCAGCATATAGTTTTCTGTTAGTGTGACAACTTGCTGTGCTGAGAAGCTGCAACTGCAAGCATTCCTTTCTACCAGTTAAAGAACTACACTGCCCAGCATGCCCTGCTGCCTTTTCTGCCTTACACATACGCATTCTGCCTTACACGCACACACATTACATGCACACATTCTGCCGTTTATACACACATATACAGACAGTAATTCAATATAGTCTACTTACTATCTAAAGCTTCTTCCATGTTCCTCTTAGTCCTGCTTCTTGCTTGTCCCTCCATTAGCCTTCCAATGTCTGACAGTGCTAGGGGAGGGTATGGGCACTGTGTACATTCAGCACATGCAGAACTAGAAGGAGAACTGACAGCTTAGAGAGCCAATCGGCTGCAGTTATCTTCTCCACTCTCTCTGGCTCTGCTGATAGTCTGACTCCAGCCCAGCAGCTGTGGACAATCTCCTGTGAACTAAGTAGCATCTACGTAACTTTCGTAGCCAAAACGGGAAGGTTGGGTGGAGGGAATAAGGAGCAGAGCTTGGGGGCCCCCATTGGTCGAAGGTAAACATCCCTGGTGAAACCTGTGTACTTCGTGTTACAGAAGCCATGTTGCATTGCGGTACTGCAAAGCAAATGCAGCTAGTGTGAAATGAGCCTGAACCAGAATATAAGCAGTAAATATACAGGCATGTTGTGGATGGATTCCAAAGGGAAGCCGGAGGTCAAAAACAGTGAGATGCAGAGAAATATGGAACAATGGCGGTTGACTATGATACACTTTAGCCTACCTTTAATCTATGTAAGATTTTGATTTTTATAGATTAAATCCTAACTTGCATAATGAATAATTGCATGAAAACTGTATTCCCACCCACTTGCTTCTGACACTGTATAAAACAAGCCTCTAGTTACCATGAGTTATTTATATTTCTTTGCAGTTGTTATCGATATTACCATATATTTACATGGCATGTACATGGTACACAGTGTTTTACAGATTCTGGGGATTATTTTAATCATATAGAAGTTGTAGCCATATCCAGTATAGACTTGAAAGGCTGGTGTTTAAATGATGCAGTTTATCAGCTGCGTTTGAAATGCAGACAGCATTACGTCTTATGTCAGAAGCGGCGATACCTGAAAAAAAGAAACTGCAAGGATTTAAAGCCTACCTAGTTTTCTAATCTATTGATAAACTAATAAAGAATATCACTGTAACTCACATTAGTCTGCTTCTATTGATGGCTAATGTAGTAAAACCTTCTATAGCTGTGTAAAAGCTGTTAAAGCAAGTGTTTTTCTATAATACTGGTTGGCAAAAGGCTTGGTGATGGTAGGGAAATGTGAAACCCATAGCCCTTGGTGGCCATTTATTAACCTCCCTAGCGCACTGCTGAGGTCCAGATTTCTGTACCAAAAGTGCACCATAGACTTCAATGGTAAATTTTCTTTATGTTGTAGGCCTGTAACTTCCCAAAATATGTCCGTACAAGGGTCTAATAGACATCTTGAATAAAATAATATTTGAAACAAACAATTATGTAAAATAATTTTTTTTTTTAATAAAATTAATGAGAAAACACAAAAATTAGGGAACAAAGCTATGCTGCTATGTACTAAATCTCGTCCAAATAAAGTCTCTGGTGCCCCAGATGTGCCCATTTGCAGTTAACCCTCTCTAACCTGATGTGATGGATGTGGTAAAATCACACCAGGGAAGAGAGGGTTACTGCAAATGGGCACATCTGAGGCACCAGAGACTTTATTTGGACGAGATTTAGTACATAAAAGCACATTGAAAGCAGTTTTCTACAAAGAAATTCGTGCAATTTTCTTTTAAATTTCCCACCGCCTCCCTGATTTGACTTTATCATGTCACTCGGAGGGGGGGATGGAAGAAGATGCCGGAGGATCCAGCAGCCATGTCACATCGGAGACACCAGGACAGCACAAAACAGTAAGTATGCGCTGCCGGAGCCCCGATGTTCACTGGACGGCACCATCCTGTCCAGTGCGGTAACGGGAGTAGCAGCGCTGGACGAGATGGTGCCTTCCCAAACGCTAGGGCAGTTAATGTTTAATATTTTTATGTTTTTTTGGGTGTAAATTTAAGGAACCTGGACTATGTTTACCCGAAATTCACAGATACAGCACTTGTTATCTCACTCGAATATCAAAATGTTGACCTCTTCATTATATGTGCCAGTCCTCTATGAGTTTTGTATCACCACATTACATTTGGCCAAGCAATTTGTCCTCTGTTGATGTATTTAGTCCTCTCAGCTACAAGTCTAGTAGCTTGCTTTAGTATTCCCTACTAGACGACCTGCTTTTAAAGGGAGCCAGTCATGGCTGTGACAGCTGGGAAGAAGTCCGTAGTCTCATATGACTTGGAATGCAGCTTCACATCTACAGAATCTAACGTGATGTAATCGAAGCTTCATCTAGTGGCCGTTTTATAGAATTTCCCCAGGAATGAGGAAGTGAGAAAGCTAAGTACGTTGTTTTTTCATTCTGTAGCAGTTTTCACAGATGTATACTGCAGGTGAGTATTATGTGAACGTAATGTATGTGTTTTTTTTATTTTGAGTATAGAACCGCTTTAAGTTTCATGTGTACCCAAACCCCCAAATGATTTCTAAGTTGTTTTTTGTTCTTTCCCAAAATGTTGTCAAAATGATTGGTTTTTAAATGACTGTGCCCTTTTTATCAATGTATTTGTTTTTACTATTCACTATTAAACATGTGGTGTATCTAGCTGTTTGTCTATACACTAATAATTACAATTACACTGGCTGTGTGATATTGATTTTAATTTGTGAGCCTAAGGCCATGTCTCCATTACGTTTTGTGATCCGTCTGGACCCCTATGTTAAGTGCAGTGCTTGGCAGGGGTTCCGAAAGATCAAATACACTTTAGCTGGCCGGCGGATGCTCTGTTCAGACATCTGCCGAGGCAGGGGTTGATGTACTGCACTATGTTAACCCCTGCAGCAGCGGAACGGCTCAGCTGAGTGAGAACACAGCATAGGCTGAGCAAGTAAAGTGTATGTGATCCGTTGGAACCCCCCGCCAAGCACTGCGCTTAGTGTAGGGGGTCCCAACAGATGTGGATAATGTGATATTGGGGGTTCCCCAGTGGTTTCTCACAAGGATAACACTGGGGCGATTATCAATATCTAACAACCTCCTCGCACTTGCACACTGCGTGCAGCCACCACACATAGTGCCAGGATGGTGGTTTTCAGGGCAGATGCCAACTGTCAGTCACTCCGAAACTCATGTGAATTCAGCCTAATTCATAACATTTCTTGAGGTGTCTGCCATGTGTCAAACCAACATTACATTGTTTTGTTATATATACCAACAAATGTTTATAAAAGAAAATGGCTAGCAACTCAAGTTAAAAATGAACCTCAGGAAAGCAGCTACATACACAGACAAAATACATAAAAGGTGTCTGTTAGCTGCTAATGTATTTTGTCATCATGATATTTACACTGCTCTCCTTATCAGCAAAACTGAGCAAATCAGAACACCCTTTCTCTGCTCATGCTATGTAACATCTATAAGTCACCACCAGTGATGGGTACATTTGTGGGGCATGACGTAGGCACAAAGGCTACCTGATAGGGCATATAAAAAAGAACATACCAAAAACATCTAATAGTATCTAAGTGTATGTATCAGATTTTCAGTGAATATTTAAAAATATTCACAATAACATGTTAGTGGGAATTATATAACATCAAATGCTCTCCAGTTAATCTCCTCTTGATGTAACACTGGCCCTGGCTAAAACTTCTGAGAAGAGTTCAAAAGGAGGGAGTATATTTGTCCATGACATGAGAACCCCAATGGATGTGACGACTATTAAATGAAGGTCATAAGGGACACATGGTTAATTATAATATTGCTATTTTGATTTCTCTATGAAGCCACCAATTAAGGACCAATCAATATAAACACATGCACACACTGTTATTCTTCTTACTGTAGAGATCTTGCACAGAATGATATGCACATATGATAATACCAGGGACAGTATGCCCACAAGGTCTGTGACTTACATATCCTGGTATTGGAGTGTGACGAAATACAATCTCAAAACAATGGCAGGTCCTCCACAGGCATTCAGGTGTGCACCATGGGTCTGCACTGCGCGCCACCCAACTGCAGTCTGGGCACAAGAATGAGATTGAAGAAGCAGCAGCTCTCCGTAGCTGGGTCTTTCACATATTAAAAGTGTGCTCATGCCAGACTACACTAATGAGGGTCTGGTAACTCAACTGGGTTCTTCTACTCCATCAAACCCGACCTCACTGAGCAACTGCTGGATGGGAGGGCACTCACTTATATACCCCCTGTCTCTAGGTAAATTATGATCAAAATGACAAAGGAATTACACTGCTCATCACAATTGGCCTCATCTCCTTGGTTTTCGTGTATTGCAGTAAGAAGGCTAATCTAATGATTGTTCTGATCATTTTGTTTTTATGTATTTATAATTACCTTTTTAGGTTATCTATCTTTATCATACACTTTTATAACCAATAACATATTTGTTTTATCATGTTTTTAAGTGTATTTTGCTTATTATTTTATTTACTGTTGGTTCATCCAGTAAAATATTGGTAGTGCCTGTTGGCATACAGACAGCAAATATGGTGGCAACAACGACTGCTTCAAAATTGTTGTATCTTCAGAAGATGTAAGTATTTTTACTTCTTTTTCTCTCCTTAAACTCAGTATATCCTTGGTTTTCATGCATCACCAGAAATAATCTAAGTCATGTATCTCAATATTATTTCCATTCCAAGTAAATTAGACAGCATTGGAAGGTGTGCAATCAGCTGTCCTGAGTACTTTGCATTGTGTCATCAATAGAATATTTGATGAGTGACTTTTTTGTACAAAGCTGATATTTCCGACATACTGCTATTAATTCTTGCTCTTTTGATGCCACCTTGAGGTTTGCTAGTGTAACAGCCTATTTTATGTTGATGTCTTTTTTTCAAAACACATAGAACAATTTCAGATGGTATTAAAGCACTCAATTAGAGTCTTTTTTGGATGGATAGGTTAAAATGAATCACTTAAGCTAATTTATTGCCCCAGAATTTGGCAATACCAAAAGTTATCTTCCCAAAATTAAATCTTAATGGATTCTAATTTAGCAAAATTAAATAAGGGTCTTGTGGAAAGCAGGAATTAAAAGCATGAAAATAACTCTGTAACTTTGTATTTGTGCCGTGTGACTGAAATATGACATCGCAAAAAATGTATTTAATAAGGGGCTTGACCCAGCCGATCCAAGCTGCATGTGGCTCTTTAGGCACCTTTTATTGGCTATCTGACTGGCTCTGAAGCTGGAAAGAAAAGAGCAGTCGCAAAGGTAGAGAGATGCCAAAAGATGGCTGTCCCCCACCCAACAGTGGAGTTGATAGTGACCACTGCAAAGGTGAAACCTGTTTCTAACCAGTGTTGATCGCGAAAATGGCACAATAAAGGTAAGAATGACTGGAGATCAGGAATTATTGAATTTACTAATTTATTGCGAATATTAACCTCCCTAGCGATATGCCCAAACCCAGTTTGGGCAAAGGGACGCTGCAATTATCGATACGCCCGAACTGGGTTCGGGCACATCGTGGGAGATCACCTGCTCTGGCCGCCATCGCTCTCGTCTTCCTCGTCGGCTTGTTCCGGGTCCCGGAGTGACGTGACGTGATTTTTTTTTTCTTTTTTTAAATCTTTTATTTTTTTACTTTTGAACTGGATTATAGAAATGTCTTTCTATAATCCAGTTCAAAGTGGATCCCGCTAGCAGAAACGCTCGCGCTGAGCGTTTCTGTTAGTGGGATCTGTCTCCGGCTGCACCTAAGCAGATCCGGAAATAGCCAAGGTCTTCGGCTATTTCCGTGATCTGCACTCGTGTGCCGATGACGTCATCCACCGATTTAAAGGTACAGAAATTTTTTTTTTTCTTAGATTTTTTTTTTCATTTTTTTACATTTGTTTTTACTTTGATTGGATTGGATACATGTTTTATAAATGTTTTATCCAATCCAAATCAAAAGAAAAGAAAACAAGTGTAAACTTATAAAAAAAAAAAACATTTTTTTTCCAAAAAAAACATTTTTTTTTCTGTACCTCTAAAGCCGGCCAAAGCGCTTCAATCTCTGGCCGATTTTGCGAATGATCACCATGCGCATTCGGGGTGATCGCTTGGTGATCAATCGCAAAATGAACGCGCCCACCTGGAGCAACCGTTCGTACTCGCACAAAACTTTGATCAGCCAGAGAACAAATGCTTTTCTCTGGTAGATCGGCAGTACTTTGAATGGGGACAAGGGTCCCCATCCAAAGTATTGGTTGTCAAATCGTAAATGGTGTATTTCGAATGATTGACCATGGCATGATGATGTCATCATGCTGCGGCCGATTGTTCGATAAACGCCAGCCAAGCATAGCGTCTATGGCTGAATTAACCTCCCTAGCGTTACGCCCGAAGCAAGTACTGGCGCAGTCTGATCGTGAATCAAACTGCGCCCGTGCCGGAATCAGACGCAACCACTGGCTCTCTGTGTGCCTGCAGCATTTCTACAAAGCTGCAGGCACACAGAGCCTTTCCTCCCCCATCTGCGTCATCGGTGACGCCGATGGGGGCGGAAAGGCAAAACACTGTATCACTTTTGGTACAGATATCTGCACCTCAGTAAACCGTCAGGGAGTTTAAGTGAAACATATTTTGATATTTTGCAAATATGAATATTGCCTTTGCTGCTCGTCATTGTTTTTAACTTCACCCCAGGACACAGATAATGGTTGAAGAGGAGCAGCCATGAGAGAGGGTCCAGAGAGACCCCAGCCACTGGACACCCCAGGGTGTGGGTAAGTTAGCCAGCAGCACTGAGGGTAGAAGTGTAGGTCCCTAGGGAGAGGGTGAAGCACAAAGGGGTACCCAGCCACACACACCCCTTCTAGACTCTACCTAGAACACTTCCCTAGAAAAGTAGAGGGGAAACCATGCGTGTTAGAGAGCAGAACACAAAAACAAATGGAAAGGGGAGACACATTTTATATACTACCTCTTTCCTGTTATACATGCTGCATTGTAGCGCAGGTGCTGCATAGTACACATGGCACACAGACATGCTGTGTTTAAAAATGCTTAAGGGATTAATGCACGTTGCATAGTAAGAAGTACGCAGGTGTAAATATGTTATGTTTTATGGCCTAACCCTAACCCTCCCATGATGGAATCATCATGGGAGGGTTAGTTGACCCTATATTTCTGGATTATAATATACTTGAATGAAAGTACCCTGTCTATATGTTGATGTAACATATTAAGGGTGAAGTAGTAAAGCATATCTACTTGCAGTTTTCATGAAGAAAATCCTGTTCACAAAGGCTTAATTTCTACAGTTTATGGAATGCTTAATAGTGATGAGTGGCATACACAATATTCCAATTCGCGATATTTCGTGAATAATTTTACTAATATTCAATTCTATATTCGCAAATATTCGCAATTGCGCACAATTTGCGAAACTAGATTTGCAATTATAATCGCCTGTGAATGGTCACATGATTTATTTATTCGCAATCCATGCCCATAAGGATCCCAATGGCAAATATCGCGAATATTCGAAATTGCTAATATCCACTGCCATATTCGCGAAATTCTCGAATAGCCGGTATTCGCCGAATATATTCGCAATTTGAATATTCAAGCTCAACACTAATGTTTAATTCAAACCACCTGAAAGCATCAAATACCCAGTGGATGCAACATGTCAAGGGTACCCATAGGGTTTGCATTAGGGAAACTGTTAGTGGCTGGTTGAATTTTTTTGACTAGCTGATTTTGTGAGCTGATTTCAAAGCCCATGAACATGGGCTATAATTATTAAAAATTGCTGGGAACATTTGAAAAAATATCGCTCTACTATATGTAGTTTTTGACTAAATTAAGTTAAAAGTCGAAAATTTGGACTTTGGTTTTCAACCCTATGGTTGAAAAAGAGCATCTGCTTGAAACACGTCCCATTGTTCCTATTGAGTCCCCCAGTATCTGTAAGCAGGAAGTGATCTCATCCCCAACCAGGAAGTGAGGTCCTCCTTAAAAACACATGGCCCTGAGAGATCCACCCTTGTAAACCTCTCTCAATGTGAGTATCTTGTCTGTTTTGTCTCATTTTGTTTCTATTTGTTTTACCTTATCCAATTCCACATTATTTAACCATTTGTTGTACTAGGTTGTGCGCCTCTGCCCTTGTTCTTATTCATACTTTAAGTGTTTGGGATATGCGTACTGAAGAGTGACAAAACTTGAGCAAAGTAGGGACAAATGGTACTAATGCAATAATGTGATCTTTTTAAATTACAGAGAGATATTCAGATACACAAAAAAGGTGACATTTTTGAGATGTGGTCCATGACGGGGGTTGAAGGTAATTAAAGCTTAACGTCCAGACACTATATAAGTTTTAAACTCAATCACCCAGTCATGAAGTCTAATTTAAATCAGTTATCCCTTTGGCAGAAATCCTTCTGGCAGACATACCTACAGCATTTTTCCTTCCAACTTTCTTTCTCAGAAAGTGATCAGATTTGCTCAATCATTCATATACATTGTACCACTTTTACAGGTTTGTTTACAACACGTCCAATTACTCCACACTCGGTCGAGGGCCAAAATATAGTTTTATCAGATCAGTAATCTAATCAGGAGTGCAAATGGACCTAAAGTCAAAAGATGCATGAAATGAGAAATTTAAATCAGGTTTCTCCCAAACATGTATTATCACTTAAATGCATAGTCAGTGATCATATCTTGTTTGTTGCTCTGTTTTTGACCTGATATCCATCTAAAGTTAAGCAATATGTGTATTTTGGAAACAATGTTTAATATTTCAAAGTAATCACAGATACAGAGACAGGAAATTACTTTTACTTCGCTCAAATCATCAGGCTGTGTAATATGTGATCTAGAAATATTTGTGTTAATAAAGATATGTTTCAATTTATGATTGAGAAGGTTACATTGTAACAGCTGCACTAAACAATCATGAGAGTCTTCAATTTCACACCACTAACCGCAACCTTTCATAGGTATTAATGTTTCCCTGCAGTTATCCAAGTGATATAAATTGTATACATTTAACAATAAAAACAAATAATTTTGCCAATATAATAAGTGTAACTTTAGAAGTAGTGTATACATGATAAAGTAAAGTTGTTTGTACAGCTATTTAACCTCCCTAGCGCACTGCCCATACCGTGCTGTTTTTAACCTGCCTGCAATTCCCCCGCTCCCCCCGCCTCTCTCCACACAGCTGGCATCTTTAATGATGTCAGCTGTGTGGGCTGGAAAGCCGGAGCTCCTCCATTAACATGGAGGGCTATGGCACCGCCCACCCCCCGCCCCTTCCCCGTCACCGTGACGCGATCGGTGACGCCGCGCAACCCTGGAAATGCTGCAGCTGGTAAGAGAATCGCCATAGCTTTCCGGGGATATGTGGCATGCACGGGAGCCCAGCTTGTTCTTCACACAAACTCTGGACGAGCTGGGCTCGTCACAACCGCTAGGGAGGTTAATGTGGCAGGGATCTCGATTGTGCTGCTGATCTCTCCATTCTATGGCTAACAGCAAGACTCCTCGGGTGCACCAGAGAGCTACGGCCGCCCAGACACAGTTGCCTCCAAGTTGTTAGTACTCATATGAGCTTTGTAACAATAATGCAGCTACACATAGCTAGTTTCTGGCCGTTTTTGAGTACCAGTGTACCACTTATGTGCACCCCTGGACATATTGATGACATTGTGTGATGTTTTACTTAGCTATATGGCCTCTAAGTACACATAAACGACAAAATGAACCTGCATTCACCAATGTCTCATGATGTAACAGTTTTGTTTAGATGGGTTATTTGATCTTTGAATGTTTATTAAGCCTTGCAATGGTAAACACTGATCTAGTATATTTCCCCCTCCTATTAATATGTTCAGATATACCAACTGATATATACCAACATTTTTATCTCATCTCCAGCTGCCATCCTTTTAATATAAACCCTAGTGATGGCCAAATATCAGCCGTGTCTGCTCGCGAACAGGCGGATCGGTCTTTAAAAAAAGTCAGACATCCGCCTGTTCGCAGGGAACTTCAAATTTGAATCTGGAAAAACCAGCGATGTGCCATCAGTTTTTTTTACCAGTTTTTTGAGAAAAAATTCTTCCTACGACGGTTTCTTTCTGCAGCTGATCCGGCTGGCAGAAGAATAATAAACATCTTCTCACCGACGAAGGGGGGGTTGAACACCCGTACAGTTTGGACATTCACTCGGTAAGTGTAATCTTTATCTTATACTCCACCTGACTCCACCATACACGTTGAAATCTGACTAACAAATTGAAGTATAAGAGAGGAACTGGGAGCAAAATCTGACACTGTTAGGACCTCATTGCCATTGTGTGAAACTAACTACAAAGTGGTAATGCGCTGGTATGCAGTTCTCGCAGTTACCCCTACCTTTTCTTCAGACTGTGGTGCTACAATGTACTTGTGTACATGGTGGATGTGCCCAGTGGCTTAAGGGTTTTTAAAAAATGTATAAAAAATAAATGTTTTGTCAGCCGCTAAACAGACAATCGATAAGGCTTTAAAACCGCAACACTTTCATTAACTCTGGTCAAGCAAAGGATTGCTTAGGCTCATATACAAGCAAAAATGGAAGATGTTGCCAATGATGCACTTGGCAACCATCGGTCAAACATTATATACCAGCTAACTTTAACAAAGACATCGTCCTGATAACAAGATATCATTAGTGCCGCCACCTATGCCCACATTTCTCATTTCCTAACCAATACCTCATACCTCTTCTCTTGCATTATTTCTCTCTTTTATAAATAGTTTTGTTTGCACAGCTGTTGGTTGTCAGGGATATGTTAATATAAAAAAAATGAATGAGAAAAGATCTTTGGTACATGAAACTGCAGCAATTTTATTAGCACATTCTGTTGTTTTCTTAGTGTTTAGTTGTACTATATCGAGCATTCTACAATGTAAGCCAAATTCTTGGCCTTCAAAATGCACATGTAATCTTCAATGACAGTTTAAATATTAACTGCTTCTCATTCCAGTCATTGGGTCATCAATATACCCAATGGCTTCCTGATAATTTTTTTTCTGCTTTCACAATCTGTTAGTCCTAAGTTTATTGTATGTCTGATGTATAATGCCACCTTAAATTTGATTTAGTCATCCAAACTAATTGTGTATATAAGGATGAAGAGCCATTCACATTTACAAATCAAGGTGCCTGAATGAATACTTATAATAAAATTTACACCAGCTGAAGGATGTATTGGCAGGAAGACATATGAAGAGCAGCAGTTCTATAAATCTGAGAGCTTTAAGTATGTCACCTCAAAGGGAGGTTCCCCCCACCAGCTGAAAAAACTGTGAAAAAAAGTTTTTTATAGTCAAGTCAACTCTTGTTGTTTTTGAAGTACAAATTGGGAGGTTCAATTATTTGTGAATCACCTTATATTCAAGTATATGTGGTAATTCCAAATATATTAGGAATGCTTTTTTTAGTTAAAACCGACCTGCCTACTTACTAATAATGCTGATAATAGGGAGGAATGCAAAAAAAACAAGATCCCCGAAACTCATCGCAGGGATAGATAGTAAATCTTTTATCTCAGCATTGCAGTAAAACGAATTAGACAAACGCCCCCAGTGGCCACTTGCGATATTGCACACTGTGTTAACCCCCCGGAAGCTTGGAAAATAAAGATGGAAGCTCTGATAAGTAAGTATATTTTTTCAGGATTGTGTAGCACTATGCCACCATCATACCAGCTCAGAGGTAAATCAATATATTTATTTATATATATTTTTTTATTTTTGTTTTTAGTTTTTTTTTCTTCTAGATTTTGAGTATACATCCACTTTAAGTATAGTTACTGTGTGCTACTGTGCTTACCTTAACTTTCTACTTTAAATGATACTAATTCAAAATTTCATACTTAGACCAACACAGGACAACAAGAAATCTATTTTAAAACTTCAAGTGCTAGAAACAAAACAAACCTGCTTTTTAAAAACTTGAACAGACAAGTAAAGTTATAAAGTTTGTTTTTATTTTACTTTTCCTTAAAAGCTGGCATTTTGAACTTGTTCTTTCTTTAAAGCATGTTCACTTTCACTACTTAGCTTTTCGTGAAGCAAGCTTCCTTCAATGGCGTGCATTATAAGTAAAAGCTTTACAAAATGCACTTGTAGCGCTACTGAAACCCTCTTCAATATCACAAAATAAGATAAATTGGGATGTTTTTGAAGCTGACTGTCATCTCCACATTTTCCATTTCTATCTATTGCACAATAGTCCGTATTTATCAAGTTGTGTCTGTTGAAACATTTTTTTTTCTAAATGTCCCCATTTTATCTCTCAGCCTTGCATCTTTCCTTATATTACTGAATTCAACTCCCAAGGTAACACACTCTTTTCTCCTCTATTGACCACGACAATTTCTTTGAGAATTTCTACATTATATTTATCAAATCCTCTTATAGTGCATCACTTACCGACAGCTAGTTTTTATTACCTATTCAGTAAAATCCAGCTGCATGAATCTGACAAAGATTAAATCTGCACTTTTTCCATCATGAATTCCCAAAAAGGAACTATTGACAAAATCTCTATCATGCTCATTGAAAAAAAAATGCCTTTGCACTCAGCGGTAATAAAGATTGCAGCTTTGTGCTCCGCAATATTGCTTCTTTAATTTCCTATCGTTTTTCTATAAGTGTTAGTTGGTCTTTTTGATGTGTCTTTGCTGCTAGTTAAGAATTTTGTCTTTAACCTGTAAAGTTACATGTAGCACAGGTAGAACATCTTATAAAGCACATCTCAAAGATCAGAAACATATGCAATGTTTTGGAATATTATGTAAGCACTGCCTGAAGGATTTTAGAATTTGCCTTTATTCTAATAATGAACAATACAGACCTTAGCTCCTAGGTGCCCAACCTGTGGCCCGAGGGCCACATTTGACCATTTGGGGGTTATTTAGGGCCCCCCCTCAGTCCTCCACTTGCAGCCCCCAAAACCTAACTGTTCATGAAGAGGGCATAGGAACTCATATTGCATCACATAACCTCTAAATCAAAATGTGAATCACCATACTACAGTGTTATCCAATGCTTGAAGTATAATTTAAAATAAGTTTTGTTATTTAAAAATGAAAAATAATGTCTTCTTGCTATGCCCCATTGTCATTCCCACATTACAAAATGCTTATACAAGTCGGTATAGATTGAAAAAGTGATGTGTGGCCCATTGGTGATGCAGAGGGCCGCACTTGTGGCCCTCCATATCAACTCAGTTGTCCACCACTGCCTTAGCTCATTGCCATCCTGTACATGCTGATGCTGTGATGGTGTATTCATTGCTGCATACTTTATGCATGCATAATAAGTTATGAATAAGGTTACTGGATCACATACCAAATGCTAAATGTGTAATTTTCAAGCATTATTATTATAATGTGTGATTCAGCCAGAGATAACTGTTTCTGGTGTTTTTATCACCTGTAGGTTTTTGAGTGGGAAGGTTCATGCATTATTAAGCATAAAGATATTCCCATGCAACTTGTGTAGAGATCTTCTTTATTAGCTGCAAAGAGTAATGTTTGTGTTATGATTGGTTTAGCCTTTTAAGTGCCAGTTGCAGATGGAAAGCTAGTTATTACGTAGTATACTGAACTTCGGTTTAGCAATGAATAAGTCATTTTGAAAGCTAATGAATTGGCAAATTATACATTCTTGAATTTCATAAGTAGATGAATGTGGTCTTTTTCTGTGCAGTTATAAAGTTCATGTATTATGATGCATTATGATTGTGTGAATTGCTAAATTGCATGATTTATCTGCTGCTCAGAGAAATCTACATGCAGATATGCCAGAGAATCAAGTGATGAATCAACAATTCAGCAATGTGCTATATTATTTAGAGCTGACTTAACATAAAAATTATATACTGTACATCAAACACATATCACTTTAAATCTAATGATTGATAAATGTATGACCAAAGGTAACTGTAATTTTTAAGGTACTTGGAAGGCCACTTTAAAGGCAGATATTATAAAGCTCATGTTAATGTTGTCAAGTGTTCATCAGATATAATTACATTAGATGTATCTAAATGTATTTTAATCTAACTAATGTTATTAATTAATTTGAAGTGGTATCAGAAGGGGAAATAGTGAACCTATTACTTCTGGATTGGATTGTTCTCTCTTCTCCTCCTCCTGCTTCTACTAATTTAGACCTCATGTTCAAGAGACATTTTCCTCCAGTCTCTCTGTTCACTTACCCTGAGGTTGTTTTCTGATGTTATCGGAAAATATACATGTAATTGCACATACTCTGTCTGGACAAAGGAAGAGCAATAGAAGGCAGTCAAGAGATTAAACTGAAATTCAATAGAATTGTGGATTCTTCTAAGTTTTCCCCTTCTGTAATATAACAATATGTTAGTAAATTATTGCCCATTATCCAGATTATTATCCAGTGGTGCTCCTCAGGAGGGGGGTAATGTTAGGGATCTGTGCTATCCCTGGTACCACCTGCTGGTGGCACTGTTCTTTTGCCCACAGGGTAGTTTCCCTGGTCACCAGCAAGTGGCTGTCTGCAAGTGCGGGCAGGGTTGGGTGCACCTGTCATGTTAGCAAGAGGCCTTGCTGCTCACCCTGTGTGCACGCCGGCAAAAACTTTGTATGGGGATGCTGGTCCCCATACAAAGTAATACGCTTGACCAAGAAAAACTGACATAACTGATCGACCTTTGGAGCTCCCAGGATCAGTCACTTCAGGGGGGCAGCTTTGCGAGCGAACTTCGCCTGTTTGATTTCCGTAAGTGCACACAGTGCTGGATTGGCCGTCTATGGGGGGCTTTAGCATTGTCCCTGTACCTGTTCCTGGAGCTATACCTGCAACCTAACCTGGTCACCCAGGTGGAGAATAGCGCTAAGGTGCCAGTAAATAATAGAAAATGGAGATCATTAATACTACTAGGGTTATTTCAAAATGATAAGGATGTCAACATATTATATTTAGAGAAGTGTAATCTACAAAACAAAATAAGAATAAAAGCATACAAGAATATTGTGAAAACATATATTGTTTTGTGGTTATCTGCCAAATGCCCCTGTTAAGTGTTTCCTGTCCCTCTTTTTGCACATCATTACCACAATTGTACAAGAGCCCTCTACAAAGTGAAGGAAATTCCCCCCAGTGACTGTTATCACTGGATTCAGATTCCCAATAGGCAATATACCCTAACCTTGGTTTACCATCAGTTTTTCTCCTATTGACATTGATTAAAAGTAATTATATTGAACAGATACACAGATGTCCATAAAAACTTAAAGCAGTCTTTAACCGCCCTAGCGTGCGGGACGGCAGCACCTCGTCCAGCGCTGCAGCTGCTA
>CM070035.1:69602315-69622782 GCA_036250615.1 Ptychadena robeensis | reverse complement strand
CTGCTTCCGGATCTGCCCAGGTTGCATTTTTGACGAACCATTAGGACCCAATATCTTCGGGTGAGTGATCTTAACCATTAGGAGCTCACATCCACCTTATCTCCTCCCAATACTCACACTCCCTTTTTTGATCTACACACACCAGATTATACCCACGCCTCCTGATGAAGACGTGTAATCTGAAACGTGCGTCGAGGCGCTTGGAAACTTCTACCTATCCTCATGGACCTATGACCTTTTTCAGACGGGCACCTCATAGGTCAGAAAAGCACCAGATTACCTTCACTGTCCCTGTGAAGATACTCTGAAGAATAAATGCAACCTCTGCTTTTTTGATGAATCTCATGGACCTTTGTTTCGGTTTATTTTGATCTGTTTCGACTTAATCATTATAGATTATATATCTATCTGATTGTATACTTTTATCAAGCGATACCTATAATGTATGTTTTGAACTTTGTAAATTATGATTGCTGTACTGTTGAGGGTTGGCCTCATAAAGTCCCCTTGTCCCAGCCTCAGGCCGGGAGAAAAACCGTTGGGTGTTACGACCGGGACCCTGGTCGTTCCACCCAACAACCAATATTTGTTGTATCTGTTTGGGATGTGGGCCATACCTTCATGGGATCATTGTGGTATTTCTCTCTTTTAAAATATGTGTAACTAGAAAAACTTTATAACCATCGTGTTTGTGTATTTGGCATTAGATTAACCAAATAAGTTTATTCTGACATTGTTTTAAAGACATTCCATCACATTTAATTTCTACATTTACCTCCTCTCTTCTTTCCTTATAAACTCCCTATTTTTTCTGTTACCCCTTTCATTTGTTCAATGGAAACCAAATGTGCCACATATATTCTTATACTGTTATAGTCACATTATTATATATTGGTTGATGGGTGCTTTTGTGTTCAGGTTGTCTGTACTCTATGTCCTGTTTTTATTGTAATTAGTCCATCCTGTATGTTTTCAAGAAAATATATATATATATATTTATATATATATATATATATAATAGACTGTATTTTTTCTCTTTCACCTAATGCTGAACAAAGTTCAGGCCTGAAAAGGAGGTATTTATTCAGCATCTTAATACCAGTAGGAAGAATATTGGTGGTTGTGAGTGCTTTGTGTGCTCGTTTAATATATTGTTCCCTTTTTGTAGCGTACAGACATTTTATTTTAATGCCATTTCCTTCTAGCTCTTTCTTTGTTAATACAAAAAGGTCCAATGTGCTTTAACATTGTATATTAAGCCTCAGCTGATATCTTTAAAGGTTTTATGAATGCTTACAAGAATTCCCTTAAGGCAATATATTGTACAAAATAATTTAAAAGCAACTCTTGCACTACTTCAAATAAAACAGGCCTTCCCTTGCTACATTTTCCTGCCAATTTTTTTTTAGAGGCACTGAAGAACATTTCAGCTTTTATGAACAATGTCACTGAGTATTTCAGAATGTTGAAAACTTAGTTTCTTGTGTTAATGATCATCACTTGCAGGAACAAATACTGACTGTTAGGGAATTCCCAGTATCAACATAGAAGAAAACCAGATATTTAAATGGGTTAAGATATTGATATTTAAATTTTTATGTTATACTGGAATTTATAAACAATGTGCTTAACATTTTACCTGCCAATACTTTGTCATTGTGGCAAAGAAATCTTGAAATATATGTTCCTGGTGTCAGATTTATAACACCAATATCTGACGATTTAGCAATATAGTTTGTTGTGGGTTATGTTTTGGGTCCTCCACTGTCTATCAGAATCACCAAACAGTGAATCTATGTTCCACTATGACCGCTAAACATTAAATATCTGTTCCACAAAGACCTATAATACCTCTTTACCATGAGCAGACAGCTTTGTGTCTCACAAAAAAGCTAATCAAATTAGATTTGATTTTTCAGTGATAAAGTGATAGCTGTTTGCCTGGGTTTCCACTCTAAACATCTATTAAAATGTATTTTATACTATGTTTTATTAAATATTTGCAAGTAGTTTATTTCTGGATTACTCTGTATATTTGTGTTTGACATGAATTATAGTGCTATTAAAATTTACAATACAAGTTATGGTTGTCAGAGAATGATTTGGTTTTCATAAATAGCAGCTTTCTGTATGTATAATTACACTTAGACATGTATATTATAAGAATTTGCTGCCACATGCTTCCCATTGATTCTATTTAATAATAAGTGTGGTTCTAAAAAAGGAGAGACCTCCCTGCAGGTGCCCCTACAGCACCAGTTAGCAAAAAGGATATCATATGTAACCAGGAAGTGACATCACCCTTGTATTAACATGGCTGAACACACATACCATGGTAGGAGATCACTAATCCGTGTTAAGCTTCCATTACGCTGAGTTAATAAAACTTTTTCCTTTACCAACGTTACATTCTACATTTTTGGTGTTGGTTTCTTACCTTGTCTTCCATTATAGTTACCACATCAGGAAGTCCACCAATCACTTTACCACGATCTACAGAAAAAAAAACATATTGATCATTTTTACAGGACTACTGTTTTAGAAGGCCTAATAGAGGTCATTTTACACATAAAGGCATCCTTAGTAAATTGGATGCAATGTGAAATGTCATATTTGCCTGGTGCTGATCTATTTCAGTCATCAGGATAAAAAGGTAACTTTAAGTTTGCATCATAACCTTGATAAACCTGTTAAAAACACAAATTGCTTAAGTGTGGATGAAGCATCTTATTCTGTTATTTGGGTAACAGGACATCCATATTTATTTCCGAACAGTGTGGGTTTACTTGCTTACGTAAATCAATTTTTTTTTTGCAATATTTCTAAAACAGCATTCAAGGTTTAATTATCTACAGCTCCTGTTTTATGAACTTTGGGAGTTGCTAATATAAGGGTAAACTTGCAGAACACAGCGACTTTCGCCAATTAGTCCCTTGAGCGCATTATTACACTAATTTGCAGTATACATTCAATGCTAATTAATATACACTTGTGCAGGGTTACTGAACTGGGCTCATTTGCTCTAATATTAGGAAATAAACCAAAATAATCAGCTGTAAAGCTTTTTAGACTATTACTGAAATACGTTATTATATTAGAGTATGGGAGTATGTACGTGTAGATTTAAATTTACTACAGTTTAAGAGTAAAACGGATAATAGTTATAAAAATAATTTGATGAAAACTGTTTCATTATAATAAGTACATATAATATGGGCCGTATTGGTTATGCAGTGTGGACATATAGTGTACATTATAATAAACATGACATGGGCTATGGCACTCTATTATCTATGTATAATTTGCACTTACTCTTCTCAGCAAATGCTGCTGCCCTGTTGGGTTAAAAAAAAAAAGAAAAGTTATTGTTTAATATAATATTTCATAAATCATGTCTTGCACACATAATAATGAATTGCAAACATACTTGAGTCTCTGGAACTCGGCAAAGGCTTCTTCAAAAGCTGGAATTAAAAAGCAGATGTGTCATTTGGTTACCATGACAACAACAAGTATCGAAGCAGTAACAGAACTTGTGGTTCTAATACAAAAGACAGCAAAAGGAGGAAAAATAAATGCTTTTTTTTAATCTATAATCATACCTAATGCTAATCTAGGGAAATCCTATGAAATGTCACGGGTTATGTAAGAGATTACCTTGCCCTGATAAGTCAACTGTTCTTTTGTAGGATGTCTTAGCATCAAAAATTTCAAATGTATATTTTCCTTTGTCCTTCTCAGTAGGTTCACAGATCTGTAGCCAGGCATATTCATCTGATCCACCGATTCTCATCTTATCACTTGAAGAGACCTTTGTTTCCCTGTGGTTGAGAAATCATACAAAGATAAACTGTATTCACACATATAGTCTTTGTAAAAACTAAAGGAAAGAGGTAAACCAATCAGCGGTATAGAATAACCATTATAATGACAAATATTATACATCATTAAATCCTAATTGGTTTTGTTAAAAAATTTTAATAGTGTTTTTTTATCACTGTAGTAAAAGCAATTCCCTTGGATATACAGGCATATGAAAAAGGTAATACGCCCAATTCTAACGTTTTACATGGCAAGACATAATAAATAATTTATTTGGTCCTCATAACTTAGAAATAAATAGAAATATTTAAATTTAACCTGAAGAGACACACAATTCAGATCCACTGTGTCATTTTTTTATTTACCTAAATCGAATTACAACTAGAGCCTAGTTTAAAAAACGAAGTATAGCCCAGGATTAAGGAGCTTGTAGAAACAACTTCAGCACCAATGAGGGTATTCGGTTTTGTTTTTGCCAAATGTTACATTTTGGCCAAACATCTCTACTGTGGACTTGCCTGTTCAATAAATTGTTTCGCGATTGTTCCTTGCTCTTAATTTAGAAGCAACATTGCATGTGCTTCCATGCTCTTTTAATAGAGAAGAGGCTTTCTCTTTAAAACCCTTCCAGACATTTTCTGTATCTTTTTTCAATACATATTTAAATTCCTTCCAGACACTTTCTGTTTCTTTTTTGCAATATGCATTTAACCTGGAAATACATGTGTAGAAAATTTTAAAATCTATCATATTTTCAAATGACCTGTGCACTTATCATGTCAATGACATCGATTGCTGGCACCACTACACAGGGTGATTGATGTTAAAACCCCATCAATGTGCCCAGAGGGTCCACAGATGTCTCCTATGTCCCCAGGATCTGCCAACTAGTGAACTCCCATAGACACAAAGCACAGGCTGAGCTCCTCTTCTATTTTCGATAAGTATGGAGAAAAATGCTGCAAATTGGCGCCCCCTACTTTACACAGAGGATTGGGAGTAAACTATATTGTCAAAAAAAATTCCTTTAATCTTTAACAAATAAAACAAAATCTCCCAAATGCTTTCTTTGGTCAATACATCTTTTAAGGAAAATACAGGATCCTCTGTGTGCAAGCCCTATAATATCATTGAATACCAATGTATGTAAATACCTACAAAACCTGTCCAATTGGCCGATCAAGGCTCAATCAATTGCATGCCTGATTTCAACTACTTTTGGTGAATCAGACCAGGTATGCTGTTTGATCAACTTAAAACAATAGATTTTATGTTTATCCAAAGGCAATATTAAGCTGTGTATGGGCACCTTAAGTTCCTGCATGAATGTTTACATGTTCCCTTTCCCCAATGATGTTTCAAAGTACAGATTTAAAAGTAATATATAATAGAAGTCTAATGCTCCATGGTTGAATCCCACCACCTATCCTCCACTTGACTCTAATATTTTTTGGAATATGAGAAGCAGAACAAATAAGAACTGACTGCTTCAGAAAGAGGGATTGCTCTCAGTGTGTCAATTTAGGCCTGCTCAAAAAGTATTTTACATAGGAAAACATTTCTACAAATGTTTATATTGGTAGAGCACAATACATTTTTGTAACAATTATTATTTTTTGTTTGCAGACTTGAAGCTATTTAAATATGTGAACATTTTAGGGCTATTTCACAATATATGCTTTTTTTTTTACTGCGTGCGTTTTGATATTGACAACCAATGTTATCACTCATACTGTATGCATGGCGTTTTTAAAAATGCAGCATTTCCGCATGCGTTTTTAAAAACTCTCTGCTGTATGCATTTTTGAAAACAAAATTCCTGCATTTTTCATTGATTTTTTCAAAAAAGCAAATGCAAAACACAAACGCAGATGTAATGTGAAAAACACATGCGTTTTTGTATATATGCGGAAATGCATGCCTATAAAAAAAGCATATAGTGTGAAAGTGCCCTTAATGTGAAAATTATCCAAAAAATGTCAGCTTCACAATCACTGAGATACATTTCAGCCACATTAGAGTTAAACCACAAAAAAAGAAAATTTTTTGCTTGAAAACAAAGAGTCACCCCTGCAGTCATTTCCTCTCTAATTGGCACTGCTGCTTACAGCGCTTAGCATTACAATAATGGCAGACTTTGAAAGAGATAATCTGAACCCATCATTAGCCTGGAAGATGAGAAACTACAGACTCTGTAAATTAATGAATATTGCTCAAGTTAGGCACTCTCAGATAACTGTGGCATGCTTTTGCAAATGAAGGCCTACGTTGCTCTGTAAACAGATGCTTAATTTAATTCCCTTATGTGTTCTATAGAAGATAAACACAAATTCACCTAACAATAAAAATTAGAAAGCGGAAATAAATAGGTTAACATTAAATTCAGTCATTGATATTAACATAATTTAAAGTTGACTTGTCAATGAAAAAAAGCAATCTGTGAATCAAAGTAGGGATTACATGGGACCAGAGCACAGCAGCCTTCATTGTGAATTATGCATAGATTTAAGTATTGAGGTGCCCATACATGTGTCGATTTTTTGGCTCGATTGGACCTTTATCTAAATTTGATATTGACTTTATCTCTTCCTTTGTCTCTTTCCTACTGGACAGTCCTTAAAGACACCTTTCCTTTCTTTTGAACTGGGTACGAGAAAACCTGCCATAGGTTGATCATCAGCCTTCCTAGTCCATTTAAATTGTGGGAAAGACATGCATTTTCACTAATCCCTCAGTGTGGACACATGATTTCATCCATGTGTCCTGGTTTAATCTCTGAACTCACTGTCTTTATATATGCTAAAGTTAGAGTTAGGGTGTGTTTCCACGGCGCGGAGCTGGTCTGCCGGCCAGAGGTTGACATACTGTGCTATGTTAACCTTCCGATCAGCATACCAGCTCCACACCATGGAGACAGGCTGTGTGGTAGACAGGTATCTTGATGGGACGGAGCCCTACACGCCGTGGAAACATACCCTCAGTTTTCAACGGTGATGAAGAGTTAATCGTAACAGTAGTTATTGATCCAGGCATTAATAATTAGTTGTCATGCAAAAGACTTTTAAAATAGAATACCTCTTTTACAATGTAACACTTGGGTGAAAAAAACACATATAGTAGACACTAACAAGCTCCTTCCAAAAATTATAGCAACATTATATGCAATCATGTAGTTAATGTATACAGTGGGCCTTGGGCTAATGAATATCTAGTTGTTCAAGCTAACTTGTTTAAAATCAGAGCAAACCAAATTTTGGATATTCAGGCCAATTTTGCAATGAGCTTAAATCCAGACAAAACAGTGCTGCAGTCCTTCCATGCACTGTGTTATCTGCAAAACTTAGCTGGGGGTTATTAATTTAAAACAATCATATTTTGAAATCCAATAGGGATACATTTTGTAGATTCAATTTATGTATGGCAAAGGTAATTTTATAGGATAAGAAAATTTCCCAAGTTTTGAGCATGTATCTTATATGTATTAAATATCATTGTATGCAATTACAGGTAATTCCCATTACAATTTAGAAGGTCTGTTATTTACTTTATAAAATATGGGCTCTTATTATTTAATATGGAGCTGACTTTTTCCATCACAGTAAAGTTAATTCCTGGATGAGTCTATAATTTAATTTGGAATATGTATGTGTCCTTAGGCTTGTCATCACTAATTTAGAGAAGTGGCTGTAAATGTTCTTGTTTTCCCCACTGACCATGGATATCAATATCGCCAACAGAGCTTGTGTTTTCCCCGAGCAAAACATGAAAGCACAAAGAGAAAGAAGCTAATTCATCATATGAGTAAAACAGTTCCTGTCTATAAGCAAAAAAAGTTTAATATTTATAAAACTAAGTATATCAAAAGACTAAAACTTATTTTTGCATAGAGTAGATGTTAAAACTGCTGTTGTTTTCCGTTTTCTTGACATCTTATAGGGAACTTTTACTGTGACAAAAATTATAGCCATTCTTTTGAACACCACAAATCTATACATTCTTAGTTGTGTACTTCACCAAGTGTGGCATATTGTGTTGTGTCAGTAAGGCACACAAATCCAATGCAATCCAAATCCAACACTGATGGGAACTAGTAATGGCCGAACTTCGGCCAGGTCCGTTCGTGAACAAGTGGATCGCGGGCAGATCGTGAACATCAGCCTGTTCCCAGGCAGACTCAAATTTAAATTGGAAAAACCGGAAGTGACGTCAGTGATGTCACATCCGGCACCTGTTAAGCATAATTCCTGGTTTTGAAAAATAGGCTCCAAAAACCCAGATGTGACGTTACATGTCACATCCGGGTTTTTGGAGCCTATTTTTCACTGGAAGACCAGTTTCTTAACCTGGTCTTTAGTGAAAAGATTCTTTCTTCCTGCAGGATCTTACTGCTCCTAATCCTGCCGGTGGAAGAATAGTAAGCTCCTTCTCACTGGTGAACGGGGTGGTTCGAACACCCATACTGCTCTCCAGTAGGAGGAGTGCAAAAAATCCATGTTCTGCGAACAATTCAACCATCACTAATGGGAACCAGAAGGGGAAAGGGTGTGTGACTGGGTGGGCTATAGAGGAAAAGGGGATAGTGGAATGGTGGAATTAGGGGTGGAGACATTCATATAGGTTAAGTGTGGAGTTAGTGGAAGTTAAAGGGGAGGTCTGGTAAAGGAAGATTGTTTATGGATTGAAGATAACCACACCATTGCGCTCCATTTTGCCAGTCCCTACTGGGTTTTGGTAGCTATGTAATGCTACTTTTTTGATTTGTAGTGTCATGTTGTTCAGTTTAAGGTTGCATTTTTGCTTTTGGTCACAGCATGATGGAAATCTTGAATGTTATGGGTAATTAATGCAGTGTTGGCTGATTACCAATGTCTTTAATTAAAACAGATATCTTGGAGTAGTTTTTGCGTGTGGAGTTTTGGTTAGGTACCATACAAATTATTATGAAAACCTTTTAAACTATGGCCTTTATAATTACAACGTCTCAAACTGTTTTGGTATTTAGTTAATTAAAGGTATTGGTAAAAAGGGGGGAGGGCATAACTCCTATGTAAAAGCTCTGGACGAGTCAATATTAGCCACATGGACAGTAGAAAGTGTGAAATGTTCTGTTAGCTGGTGTTAAATAAATAAATTTAGTACAACTTCTATGAGTTACGACAGTCCAGAGCTTATTCTACATAATAATGAGCAATGTTTATAGAATCCATACCTCTGGAACCAAGATACTTTCATGTCTTCTGAGAAGTATTTCATGTAGCAATGGAATCTTATTCCTTCTGGTGTGCACTGGATTTTCAGTTCAGAAGCAGTAGATCCTAAAATAAAAAATTGAAATTTGTAAAAAAGAATGGTGTTCTGGGATTGAATAAAACGCAGAAGTTCTCTATAGGGTTTCAGCAAGAAAAGCTATTTTTGGCATAGCACAGACATATCCTTTGTAAGCCTCCGTTATATTTGAAATAGATTGAATTACCGACTTTGATGCATTTTTATGACAGTGTCTCTACAAGGATGGAGACAGCTATAATAAGACATTATGGTTTTCAGGTCTTTCAGGGTATTTTTCTTTCAAAACAGTCTAGTTTTTACATTGCCTCCTTAACAATGAGCTTTCAGACACAACATACCGCGGTGCGTTTTCTTTCTACAAAATGATAAACACGCAGCAATTTCAGTAATTATCTTTATAATAGACTGTTCACTTTATCTTCTGAGAGCCATAACAAGATATTTCAAATTGTCTGTATCTACTAGCATTAGGAGTTTATTAACATTATATATCACTATAGATTAAAAGGATGTAGTGTAATTGGGTTTAGGCAATGTAACTCACTTAGACTCTCAGTGTTAGCATAATGGTCATTCTGTGCTTTTAGTTACATTAAATGTGGTTACGGATGACTATAAAACAACAAATTGTCAACATTGAGTCCATACATAGGCTTCAGCATCCAATTATATAAAAAGTTTCAAATGCAGTTTTCTATAAAAATGACATTTGCAACATGGGAGTCCTTGTTATTAAATTTTGTCCATTACAAACAATTAGTGATGGCTGAACTGTCCACAAGGCGGACAGTTCGGCTAGGAACATGGATGTTCGCACTCCTTCTAGCTGGCGAGCAGTACGGATGTTTGACCCACCTCGTTCACCGGTGAGAAGGAGTTTACTATTCTTCCACTGGCAGGATAAGGAGCATTAAGATCCCGCTAGAAGAAGAATCTTTTCAGTGACATCACATCCACCAATTGTAACCAGGAACTATGCATTCCAGGTACTGGATGTGACTTCACTGATGTCACTTCCGGTTTTCCCAATTCAAATTCCCCATAAGTAGGGAATTTGAATCTGCCTGTGAACAGGGGGACGGTGGACTATTTTAAAAGTCTGATCCGCCTGTTTGCGGACAGACCTGGCCAAAGTTCGTCCATCACTACAAACAATATTCTAACCTAATGTATACAAAAAAGTTGTGTTTCCACCATAAAACTGATAAACTGTCAATTGTGCATGCCCCTGAGACCTATCTGACTGTATGCTTGCAAGTCCACCAGAGTTATATACATAAAGTAAAAAGAAGTAATAATTTTAGTGCCTCTGTTGCAAACTTTGATAGCTTTTCTTTAATGACTATAGCTACTTATTTTCATGTGCTTGCATTGCTCATTTTGAATATGTAAATGCATTTGCTTTTTGTGTATATTCTATGTACAGCATAAAGTGTTAAAGGAGTGTTTGATATTCTATCATCACTAAAAATATATGCAGTAGTTGTTTTATCCATTGGACCTAATTCAATGCTCAGTCAACAAGACAACATTCTTTTTTAGAAAATATTTAATTATATTCCAATATTTGTTATCAATGCAAGCTCCTTTTCTTAAACATACCTCTTAAAGACACTTTGTGTTTATCTATGCAGTAATTTAGTTTCAAGTTGATAGCAAAATCGAATAAATACTTAGGTACAATTGGTTTGTACTAATTTATTGAGGCAAATGAAATAGGAACCATAATACATAGCTACCCCTTATAAACCATGCCATCTTTCAAATGAAAATAGAAATCCTATTGGATGTTGTTGGTTTATCATTATTTCGATTGCTTTCTATTTATGGCTGAAATCATTCCTTCATTTCTCCATAATGCATTTTTTAAGCACTCAGAATCTCAATAGACTACTTTGTTGACAATTTACGTGTGTATATTCTGCCTTTCTAGTCTGCACATGTGTGTATCTCCTTGAAAAACTGAACATAATAAAGCATATTAGTCAGCAAGACTTTCATAATACAGATGCACTAAGGAGCATATTCATTTTTAGACCCAGTAAAAGAAAATTTTAAATGAGGTGAAACACTTTAAAATTCATTTTGAGCAAGAGCTTTGCAATTACTCAGGGGAGGCTGAGAATGGTTGGAAGAAAATTAAAAAGATAAGATACAGTTTATATACGAATGTCTACAGTAGCGGTATTGCAATAAAGGTTTGTCTTCTACAATTGCCAACAGACTGAAGGGTATTAAGGCTTTTTAAAATCTATTATGCAATATCAAAGTTAAATGGATATCATGACTTACAAAATAGCATATGTTGTAGAATATACAACACAGAATACAAATACACAACAGTATTACCAGCTGTATTTTAATATTACTGAAAATAACTAAATATATGTTGTCATTTGACATCTCAAAAACTAAGGCTAGTTATTTATTGGTTGTGCAACTCATTAATAAGTCATTACATGGCAGGGATCTGGAAATTGGCTTTTTAAAATTCCTCAAAATACTATTTTTAAAAATAATTTGGTACATGAAATTAAGTAGTAATAGTTGTGTGTTTCCAAATGGCCATTCAGCCACAAAATTAAAAGCATTACCAGCTAGCGCTACAAGATTTGAAAAGGCACAGTACAATGTTGAAAGTAGACTGACCTCCAGTTCCAAAACTATTTTTTTTATTATTAAAACGGTTGGGCCCTGATTGTTCTTGGTTATTGTCTTCGAAGCATGAACAGAGAGTATGATCACGGCTTTCATTAATATAATTTTTTAAAATATTTTTAAGCTAAAATAATAACAACACTACAATACCAATTCTGTAATGTCAAAACTCTGCATTATAAAACATTATGCTAACTGAACATTTATTTCACAGTGGTAAACCAAATATGTTGGAACATGCAGCAATAAAGGCCATTTCACTTTAACTCTCTGTCAAAATAGAACATGTTTTTGTAATAAGAGGAATTAGTAGAATTATTTGGTTTTGATAGCAAGTTATGTGATCATCAAGAATGCCCATTGAACAATGGCATACTTTTTATGTTCAAAATAACTCTTTATGTTGATCAAAGTGTCCAAGATATATAAAAATCAGACTTTAGTCTGAGTACACACTGAGATTTGAAATTATTTAGAAAGGAAATGAGCATATGACGGATTAAATTTTTTTTAATTAGGGTTTACAATTGAACATGAATATATCAAATGTGTTGGTTAATATCTATTAACAGTACTCAAGTACTGCGAGTATCAACTCACCAGTAATGAGGACACTGTTCACGGACAACCTTCACTTAGATATCCACCCCCACACAGGGTACAGGTGTAGAACAAAATATGGTAGGGCATTATTGGAAAAATCAACTTCTATAATAAATCTATAAACAAAAATAGTAACAAGTCACTGCCATTTTTTCTACACTGCTTTTTTTCTGTAAGCCTGGCTGAGTCTGATAGGCCATAGGAAAATTTAGGAAATATGTAAATTGTTCCACTGAGACATCACAGCCTGAGTAAATATCTTAACCATCCTATTAATCCTTAAAGTGCACCCTATCCACTGGCTATTGAATTATTATTTCCTTCAGTGATTTAGCTTTATATTATGTAAATGAAATAAATAAGTTCTTACCACTGACTTTGCTCATTCCTTGAACAATATCTTCATACACTAGGGAGGGAAAATATTTTTTTACACAGAAAGAAAAAATAAATAAATGCAGAAGAAATAGAACAGTACGATGCAACACACATAATCAGCAGGGCATTTTTACTTTTAATCAAGCACATCATGGCATGACGAGCAATGCAGTCCCACATTAATCATCATCATCCCAATGTTGTGTATAAAATGACAGATTTGTTATTTGACTGTGTTTACACAGCAAAAATATAATTGCTGCTCCAAGAAATGCTTAGGCAGGTAAATGTCTATAAAAAAGATCATTCTTTCTGGACCGTATGCTTGGTAAAATATTGCAAACATTGTTAAGATGGAATTAATCATAACTGCATAACCATAATAAAATGTGCAAATAAATAATGAGATGTAGTGAATGCATAGTAAATGACATAAACTGTACTTTCTTTTACCATATTTTCCTTTTACCATGTACACATTTTTATGTGTAAAGTCCGCATTCAGTTTATGTACATGTGATATACATGCCTTTTTATATTAGCAGATATGAAGCATTTCCTGACAAACCACTTGCCAGACCTACATAAAAAAAACTTTTTTTTAGAGTGTACATAGATTTGTGAGGTTTCTTTGTTTAACAGCTGTCCACGACCTGAGAACTTCAAAACATGTAAAAAGAGGTTTGTAATATTTCAAGCTTGGCTAAGGTAGCCCCATTGTAATACCTGAATTCTTCTCTGCTTTTCTCACATCCTACCTATTTTGTTTTACCAAAACCATGTAATATGAGAGCCTTTCTTATCCTTTCTTATCCTTCCAATCACTATGTATTCTATCAGGGAGGCCACACTACACAGTTGTTATTGTTGCTATGGTATTTATCCAGATCAAGGTGGTATAAGGCATGTAAATGTTGTGTACTTCCTGTCTCAGCTAGCTGGTTTAGAAACCTCAGACTGGAGCACTATGCACTGCATGTACAATTATAAGGAGGAATCTGAGAGGTACTGTCAAAATTGGAGCACACTGCTACTTATGTAGGAATGTATGCTGCAGTTTCTCTGTTTTTCTCTATAAAAAGAGACTTTGTCTGCCATATTCTACTACTACTACTACTACTACTACTACTACTACTACTACTACCACTACAATACTACTGCTTCAGTATTCTACTCCTGTGAATACTGCCATGTTCTACTACCGTACTTATTTTTGCTTTTTGGGCAAATTATGTATTTCCCTCATTGCAATGAAGTTCAGTCTCTGACTTTAGTGCACTGTGTTTGCTAGTGTTTTTTGTTGTTAATATGTCTATAACAGCTACAATAAACCTCCTATAACAATTATAGATTGGTAATTTCTTTATCAAAGGGCAAACATATAAAATCAGTAGGGGACTAATGCTTATTTCCCTCACTGTATACACTGGGTGGAAACCAACTGTTCCACAGAGTGAAGGTTCTACCTCTTCCTGACACCTACAGGTTTAGTGTAATAGCCTATTTGAAGTTGGCGATTTCATATATTCCTCCCCCCAAAACAGGGCTGCTCTATTAAGAACTTTAGCAGAACTTTTGTTACATAATGTATTTATAGAAGTTCATGAATAGACAGATCTTCATAGCACTTTTTATAAGCACCTACATCTTATAAGTACCTGCACCTACACCCCAAATTACCCATAGGGAATGATGAAGGCCCTTGTAGGTGAGTTTAAAGTGGTTGAATTGATTAGTATGCTGCAAACATGCATTATGCATTTAGATTTTGTTGCAATAAAATGAAGGCTTGGGGAAAAAAGACAAAAATAAGAAAAAAAACACATATTTACATTTTCCAGATAGTTCAAGAATAGATACATCTTGGCCTCTTTCGTCTTTCAATGATGCTTTGTATTCACCTTGATCTTTTTTTGTTAGCTGTTAGAAATAAATTTGGAAGTAAATAGAACATCTATCTGTACAAGTATAAGTACTAAGCTGTGTGTTGGCAAATGTATGGCCCGGTTTATAGGACACAGCCAGGGATTTTATGTTAAAATACTACCTTAGGAATACGGAATATGCACACTCCTTGCTGCAGATCAGGAACATCCAAAGCATCTGTTGGTATCTCATGTTTGTACCATTTAAACACTGTTTCCTTCTTTGTATTAGCCACCTGTAAACAGAATTAAAAATGAATGTATTAATTCCAGTAGGCCCTTTTTAACTCCTATTTTAGAGAATCATTTAGGTGGGTTCACTGTCTTCTAAGAACTGCTGTTAACCCCATCGTCCAAAAACAAACAGTTACTTTCAATGTGTACTGATATAATAAGTCCAGACTTACAACAAAAGACTTTGGATTTGACCTTGGACCTGACCAGCTCCCTCCTTGTCATGATTACGGTTCCAATCCTGCTCCTTTCTTCTCTCTTCTTTCTTTCTTTCTTACCTTCTTTTGTCTTCCCCTTTTCTGATTCGTCCCATTATATATCTACCACCCCTATCAACTCTTTTCCCCTTATTTGTTAAAGTTTTTTTTAATGGTTACACTGAACTACTTGATGTATCTTTTTTTTTATTTGCTGCTAATATTACAGCACATTATGAAAAAAAACTAAGAAAGTTATATATGTATGTTAAGTACTATCTTTATTTCTCAATAAAAATTATATTGTTTAAAAAAAAGACTGAAATATAGTTCAGTGTTCTATGTGACTAGGTTTATGTACTCTGTAAAGAGATGTGCCGTGTGCCAGTGTCATATAAATGGAGGAAGAAAATATCACTATCTGATAACAATTTTAAAGTGTGCTTCATGTAAAATATGGTGGGTTTTTAGAAGACCTTTAATGTTCTGTAAAACATTTGCAATAGTAACTTGTTTATGTAGCAATAACTCCCATGTCACGTCTCCATTTCTCCACTGTATTTTTTCATGGTTGCTAATCAGTTGTACCTTTTCCTTCTGAAGACTAGAAGTGCACTTTGTAGTATATAACTGGTGCCTCTATAACTAAACCCTAGATGAGATGAAATACATCAGAAGGAGTTCTGGAGGTGAGGTATATGGACTGTTTTTTTTTTAATCAAGAGCCAAATAAAGCTAATTTACCAAAGGATGACAAAGTCCTTTATGTACTGGAGGTGTGTTGATGTGTTGCCTAGGTTTAGTAAGGGGAAAGATGAAGAGAGATCATGCAAAATAGTGAATAGCCTTTTCTCTCTGGCTGCCTTGCTCAGCACTACTATTCAAATCCAATGGACTATAATTACTGTATACAAGATTTGTATGTCAGGTACCATTAAAGCTCAGGTTGCATAAGAAACAGTCTTTCATTTCATACTCTTCCCAGGTGTTTTTAATTCCAATGCTAATAGGTAATATAATCTCTAGTTCATAATCACTTCATCATAAAATCAATGTGTTACATGCTAGATCATCACCAACAAGTAGCTAAATCACTCTCAGATTCCCCTGACTAAAGAAGTATTTGACTTAAATGTGATTTAATAAATTTAGTGGTAAAACGTGACTGCTGCAATATATTATTATACAATAATAGTCAGTTTTACCTGACACCAACTTTTTTAGAATGTTACCCCATGAAGCCCGAAATAATAGCTGGTAATAATGATTAACCTTACCTTGCAAACAAGCATAACTTCACATTCCTCTGATATCTCCCAGTACAAATATTCCTGGAAATGGGGGCCTGTAGATTAGAGAAAACAATTTAGCAACATTAAACATTTGGTATCTGAATTCTATTATCTCATATACAGTATAAAGCCATATTGCTAACTATCCCTCAGAGGAGCTTACAATCTAATCACTCTACCATAGTCATATGTAACTGATACAGTCTTGATCATAGTCTGGGGGTAGCCATACACTGTGCAATATTTTCATTCGATCGACCAAAAAATTTATTAGTTGATGTTGATCGAACGGGAATCGATTCCTGCCCATCTGATAAGATTAACCAAAAGTGAACAATATCGAACAGAGAATTGATCAAAAAGTGATCAACCATCAAACTCAGGAAAGGAATCGATCACACTGTGTAGCACAATTGATTTTAAATCACTTACGAGGATTTGATCAAAACAACAATCAAATCCCCAAAAAAAAATTACCAGTATAGGACCTTTAGTCATATAAAAAATATTTTAATTGTGGAAAAAAAGCATGTTTTGGAGTATGGAAGGAAACCCACACAGACATGGTGAGAACATGCAGACTCCTTGAAGGAGTGCCCTAGCCAAGATTTAAACCTGGGACTCTAGATCTGGATGGCAAGAGTGGTTAGCCAGTCAACATGCTGCCCATATTAACATGTATACATTTTGGTCAACAATGTAGACATGCATGTAATAAATAGACCCACTGAATAAAAAGTGCACTTGAAAGTTGCCTAAGGCACAGTAAAACAGATGTGTGAAACATTACTGCTACCGTTGCCAGGGCATTAAAGTGGTGTCCCCATATCGCATGAACATGTCAACCTGTGAAATTGTTTGCTACGGTAGAAACTAGAAATGACATGCTTCCTTGACTCCTATGCACTCTAAATATATCTGATCAATTCCCGCAAACAGCATTTCAGCAGATGAGGTTATTAAATGGGGGGTGCAAAACAAGAAAAAATGCTGGTGTGCTGCAATGTCCAATAGTGACTTTTGCATTTTATATTCATTCAGAATGTGTACTTATATAAAAGTTCTCAGGCTGATCTGATCTCACTTAAAATTAATCATCTATTTGCTCAGATAGGTTCTTGTACAGCATCTAAAGTTAAACCACTGCATCAGCACCTAACTTTTTTAGACCCACTAGTAAACATAACATATTGCATAATAACAGCACCACATCAAAATGATAAACTATGTCACATTAATTCTGTGAAATATATGAATGATTACATTCTATAAAATGCCATGAAACTCATTTTAAAATGTTGGATACGATGAGGGTGTATGAAGCACTTTCATCAGCGCTATTAGCATAAAGGAATGAATAGACAGTACTTTTCCACTTTATGTTAAGTGTAATGGTGTGTGTTCAAATTCCATTTTAAATGATAAATTTCAGCAATTACTGAAGGAGAAATTTATAGGATAATTTTTTTACAATTTACTGCAGTTGAGCCACTCTAATGAACCTGCCTCTTTAACGCAGGTACAATATGGATAACACTTTAACCCCTGCAACCGTGATGATGATGAAGACCATAAGCCTACAACGTTTACTGTTTAGCACGTTCCGTTAACATACTGTGTATTATGTGGTGTGGTTTGCATGTAAATTAGGAATGCACTTGTTGAACTGTAAAATTACAGCATTTTTTTGTTGCTGCAATACTTAAAATCATTCCATTATACCTTGCTTCCTGATGTATTCCTTCCTTTGGAACTCAGCTTCAGCCTGTAATGCCCTAAAGGCTGTGAACGTAAAGAGAAAATGCATTAGAACTACATATTGTACATAATAGCAAAGCCATCATTGCATTACAAATAATTTACATTAGCTGATACTGGAGGATACTTCCATTAGATATAGTTGATGGGTCTATTATGCTGTGAGCAGTAAAAAAAGTATGCATTTAAGAAGTTGCATTTTAGGTATTTTCATTTGAAGAATTAATTTACTGTTTTAAGGTCATTGGTTGGCCCAGTGACAATTACTATTAACAATTTTGTTATTTCATAATCCAGCTATATCAATGATATTTTTTGACTGTTAGTTTTAAAACAAGAGGCATCACAATCATAAAGGTATACCTTACTATACTATACTAGAAACTCCCTAAAAAGACATTACATTTTGAACTGAGATTTATGCGACACCTTAAATGTTTATAATGTGAAAAGAACATGCAATTTTCAATTTAAAATAAATATTGTCACAAACAGATTTCTTTTTGGCCTTGGTAAATCTTTTAGGTAAAAAACTCAACTTTAATAAATGTAATATAAAATATTCTGTCAATGACTATTTCTGTTGTTTAAATTTTTTTTTAAAAGAAACAGATGGAAATCACTTTTTTTAATGTCATTTTTCTACATTGCTGGATGAAGTAATTGAGGGTGGGTTTAGTTCTGACATTTTTCAGATTTGATATACTAAATACTCCTATCCTCATTCCTTTGGGAGGGGAAAAATAGTCACTCCAACATAAGCCAAAAGTTTACATGCCAAACCTTATGTTGTAATAAGAACTTATGTTGAATAGAACTCTATGCAGCGGAACATCTACTGACGATAAAAATACCGAGAACTGCAGCTCTGCTGCTTGCAGCTCTGTGCTCTACTGGCAGAATAGGAGTTAAAGGAAGTGAGGAAGCCCCACCTCCTAGTCCCGCAGATCTCTGTATGTAAGTGGCAGCTTGAGCCCACTCACATACGGAGGAAGAAACATTCCGCCAGCAGGCATATTTTTCCCTGTGAAGAAAGTGTATATGAGGTGGCTTCAGAAGCATAACTCTGACAGCTTCTCCATTGTGGTTAAGCTCAGTGCTTAGCTGCAGAAGGAATGCAAAAGCGCACATTTGCAATGTAAGACTCACAGATTTTGTGGCTTATAGAGTGTAAAATATGGTACATATTTAGGTTCACCCAGGACTTTTTCATCATTATATGGGCGCCTCCAAGAAGCCTACTCTTTTTCTAGTGGTTTACCACTAATATACCTATTAGGATCTTATCTCCAAAGAGTTTTGGGACTTCCAACTAATCGGAATATCATAGTCGAAGAGAGTGCGACCTTCATACTCACATACCTTAATATTATATAATACTATATGATCTCATTCTGCTCCTTACTGGTCCTTGTGTCTAACCCAATATATTTTTCTTTTTTCAATTGTTTTTCCTTCCCCATTCCTTGTTGGGTTGTACACACACACTTTTTGGGTGGACTCTCTCATTGAGATAAAAAACACTAATCCAGCCAATCACTTTCTGTACAACTTTGTGTGTTCATTGTTGGCTAACACTGTACCATACTTTACCATTGCTAATATGCATTTCCCAACACTAAAACATGGACAGGTGTGGATGGAGCATAATTGTTTTTATACATATTCTGTATACAACATCACAATGATCAGTCATCTGTAAACTGTATGTGGTTCTACAGCTTTATTTAACTGCATAAGATGACCTTACCATCTCCAATAAGAACAAGTGAAGACTGGTTCTTGGCTTTTCCATCCTGGATTTGTACAGTGTATGTGCCCTCATTTTCAACTGTAAATGTGTCCATGACCATCTCAATAGTTCCAGCAGCCTTATCAAATTTAATACGGTGGCTCTATAAAATAGGACACAGGAAAAAGGAGGGTCAACCAGTTATTAAGGCCAATGGTTCACTTACTTTTTCCACCCTGCACTGTGAATGCTTACATGAAACATGAAAACATATAATGTTTGTGTAGTATTATTTTAAGCAGACTGTGTTTTTCTATTGGTGTGACTTAGATAAAGATAAAGAAAACCTCCACATAATCCCTAAGGGTTCACATACTTTTTCTTGCAACTGTATATCAGCACCACAACAGCCTTTTCAACCATAGCATTGAGTGTAAGAAGTGTATTTAAAAAAAAAAAGAGATGTTGCCTAAGGGTTAAGCAAACAATACGATATCTACTCCATAAGGGGAACGCTCAAATACAGGGAGTGCAGAATTATTAGGCAATTGGTATTTTTGAGGAATAATTTTATTATTG
>CM070035.1:69560515-69593448 GCA_036250615.1 Ptychadena robeensis | reverse complement strand
GTAATGTTAGGGGTGAGAAGATGGGTAGAAGAGACTGAAGAGGTGGGTTTTTAGGGCTTTTCTAAAAGTGCCAAAAGTAGGAGCAAGTCTGATGGGGCGAGGGAGAAAGTTCCAGAGAGTAGGAGTGGCCCTAGCGAAGTCCTGAAGCCTTGAGTGCGATGAGGTTATTAGTGTGGATGTTATTAGTAGGTCACTGGAGGAGAGGAGGGGGCGGTTAGGGGTGTATTTGTGTACCAGGTTGGAGATGTAAGGAGGACAGGAGGTGTGGAGTGATATAAAAGCAAGGCACAGCACTTTGAATTTGGTTCTCTGGACAATTGGAAGCCAGTGTAGAGAGGAGCAGCAGATGAGGAGCGGTTAGAGGAGTAGATGAGTCTGGCAGCGCCATTCATGATGGACTGAAGAGGCGAAAGTCTAGTGAGAGGAAGACCAGAGAGGATGATGTTGCAGTAGTCCAGACGAGAGATGATGAGTGTTCCAGGACTTTGGTGGTCTCTAGGGAGAGGAAGGGGCGGATCTTGGAGATGTTGTGGAGATGGAAGTGGCAGGATCTGGCAATGTTTGGTATGTGGGAATTAAAGGAGAGAGCAGAGTCGAAGGTGACACCAAGGAATAGGGGAGATGACTGTGTTATTTACTGTAAGTGAGATGTTGGGTGGAGGCTTGGAAGGTGATGGAGAAAAGATAATGAGTTCTGTTTTGCTCATGTTGAGTTTAAGGATCAGCCATCCACATGAAAAGATGGCCGATAGGCACTGAGAGATGTTGTCCAGGACAGAGGGACTGAAGGCCTGGTTGGATAGGTCATCAGCATATAAATGGTATTTCAGGCCAAAGGATGAGATTATATCTCAAAAGATGTAGGTAACCAGGTTTATTCTTAAGACATAATAAAAGGTAACTGCTCTTTTATTAAATGATAATTATTTGCCACATACGTGCTTATAACTGTGCATTAGTTTAGGCACCTTTACAAATTAACCAAACTAAACATCCTTCGAGAGAACCTTTCTTATATATTTTAACAAAGAAACACAAAGTTACCAAAAGTCCAAGCTAGCATTAGAAACACCTAAACCAGACTTATGCATTAGGTTATTGCATAACTAAAGATGTATAAACTGACCTGGCTCTGGTGATGTCCATGCCTCACATTTTAAGTGTTCACTTGGATCAGAGGGAAGGCCGAGCCCAGCAATGTTGGATGCAGTTACCTTAAATTCATAGAAAGCACCCTCTTCCAGATTCTCTACCTGCCAGAAGTAAAAATAGAAAGGGCATGATATTAGTGGTGTAAGTATTCCAGACTACTGCAATAAGGGCTGATCTGTTATCTGATTGCCACTTCTTTCAATGGCTTTGATTTACAGTTTATAGTTTGGTTTATAGTTTATGGTTTACTGGAATTGTTTACTTTCTCCTCATCCACAAGCTCATTACGTGATCAAACAAAGAAATAAGATACCCTCAGAGTCAACGGGGAGTGGTACAGAGATTCCTGACAAACGTTTAGTGGACTAGATTAGATTAATGGACACCATTTATCACTAGCTCTTTCCATTGGGCCAATTGACTCATGAATCACTTTTCTCCAAGTGTCCAATTATCACATATTTAAAAAAAAAAATTAAGAAAAATTAAACAAAATTATAAACAAAAAACACAACTCTTTTAGACATATTTTGACTTTAGAGTTTGAATAAGCATATTAAGATATGGAGCCAGGGATTTCACATATTTTTTTTATGTTGTTGTGTGTACAGGGATGCCAATCAGACCTGTACAGCAAAAACAAAAGCAATTATGGGATGAATGAATGATAATGGAGGGTGGGGTCAAAAGAAGAAGACATGCAGTATACAAGTCATATGGATAACATATATACCGGGATATGATAATGGGACAAATGTTTACTCGGTTTGAATTCTATGGAAAGTTGTCAGTGATATTTGTGGTAAAATGAAGTAAGGAAGTGTTGCTTGGAGCAGCAAAAGCAAAGGTTTATGGTAAGATGTGGCTGTTAACAGATACGAAATGGTAGCACTGGTCTTCATGGTGACAGATACACCTGTAATACCCAATAAACACATTTGGTTAAAGGTCCATATTATTTATACATCATTATTAGCGTATGTCCTGCATGCTTGACTACCAGGACAGAAAGGATATCATTTGCGTGCAAGCATTTTTTTACAGTTAAAAAACAATAATGTGATTTGTGCTTTTCTTTAAATAAAACTTTGGAGGTTTATATTTATAATTGAAAATGAATTATCATTCTAAAACACTGTAAAGGTTGACTTTTTTATTTGTTTATTGATAATCAGTCCTTGGCCCGATCCTCTTCTCCTTCTACACCTCACTTGGCAAACTCATTTCATCCTTTGGTCTGAAATCCCATTTATATGCTGATGACACCCAACATCTCTCTCTTCATGGATAGCTGACAGATTCTTAAAACTTACTTCTGATACACTGTCACCTCTTCAGTCCATCATGAATAGTGCTTCTAGACCCCCGGTGCCCAACCTGCGGCCCGGGGGCCACATGCGGCCCTTTGGATGTTGTTGGGCCAAAGGGCCTTGCAACCCCCAAATCCTGTTAATGCATATGGCATAGGAACTCATCTGTTCACTGAGGGCCTCACTGAACCTCCAGCTGAGCACGCTAATTGGCATACATGAAAGCTAATGAGTGACCCAGACACCTGGACGCCTGAGTGCCTATGCTTCCACTAGACTACTTTAATGATATCTATGAGGCACATAACCTTTGTTAATGTATATGGGGCATTCCATATATCACCATGTGTAGTGGTCACACACTCACCGGGCTTTCCTAATCAACTTTAGCGGTCCTACATGTTTTGTGCGGCCCTTTAGTGATGCAGAGGGCCGCACTTGTGACTCTCCATATCACCTCAGTTGCCCACCACTGTTCTAGACTCATTTACTCCTCTAACCACTCCTCATCTACTGCTCTTCTCTAAAAACCTCTACACTGGCTGGCTTCTAATTATCCACAAAATTTAATTCATAGTAATGTGCCTTGCTTTTAAATGACTCCACACCTCCTGGTCCACCAATATATCCAACCTGGTAGATAAATACAGCCCTAACCGCACCGTCCGCTCCTCCAGTGACATCACATGAGCGGCTTCAAGACTTCTCTAGGGCTGCTCCTACTCTCTGGAACTCTCTCCCCCACCCCATTAGATTTGCTCCTACTTTTGGCACTTTTTGGCACCCCTTTTGACCACCATGCGTTCAGTGTAAGCATGCACGCCGTCAATCGCCCGCACTTATGGCCCTTAATCTTTTGGTAATGTTCCTGAAACCCTTCACTACATCTCATATTTTGGTGATGATACCATGTTCAGGGACTTTGAAATGAACTCACAAACAAACTAGTTGAAATTTCACAACCATCTCTAGTAACCACAAATGTATAGACTGATTGACTGGAGGTGCTGCATAGGCAACATATATACTATCCTAGCATTTCACATCATAAAGCCAGCCATAGATGTGACGATTCCCAGCAGTAGTTGCAGGTGATCGACCTACGTGCGTGCTCACGCCAAACGCATGGTGGTTGGTTGCCCACAACTACAGGGGTGTCCACCTTGCTGTTTCAACCCAAAAAGCCAGCAGGTCCTGCCGGTACTTTTTGTGGGCAATACTGTTGTAGTCAGCAACTGTGGATGAGGAGTCTCCTTACCCTACAAGTTAATTGTCTACAATCTGCCGGAAATCCCTGTGTTAGTTGAGCACACAGGATTGCCGACTCACCACAGCGTGGTGACGTCACTAGGCGGTAATGAGTCTGCTACAAGACAGCCATGGATCAAGACGTCTATGGCCGGCTTTAGGTTTCAAACCTTTGACCTGTTAACACCAAAACCCTGTCTGATTATTTAACTTATTTTTTTATATTGCGACTAAAGCTGAATGCATCAGTCTGTTTTTAAATCATTAAAATAAATGAATTAAAGGAAATTCAGCAGAGTATAATCAATAAGAACATGCTGGTTCTATGGTATTTCTCTGACTGATACTGTAATGAGCTTGTGAACGACGAGCCAGTAAACAATTGCAGTAATTATAAACAAACAACATTTAGGAAATACATTTGCTGCCGCTGCTATCACATAGCTATAAAGGATATGCTTTCTGTAAATTTAATGTCTTAATAATCATAACCAAATCAGCATAATATTCTAGGGATTAGAGTTGATTTTCATTTCAGGCTTTATGTAAATGCAACTGCTGTGGCAAAGAGAAGTTAAATTCCAGTTGTGAGAAGACATACTTAGTAAGCTGAACATTGTTTATACCTTGGAAGCTTTTAGGGAATGACATTCATTTACCAGTATTAGTATATGTTTTTTTATATCTAACATGATAACATTAAGCACTATATCTAACTTACCGTATATTAAAAAGACATTAAAAACCAAACAGCCTAATGTGTTCTTGTTGTGTTCCTTCCTGTTTTTGTAGGTTTTCCATATTATGTGACTGCCGGCTGATATCTCCACTTCCCTGATTGTCTTCCTGCCTCCTGTTTTTAATTGCTATTGCTTCTGTTTTTGCTGAAACCTGTTTTTTATTGAAATAGGGTTTGAAACATTTGGGGTAATGTGCAATTTAATGTCCTTAAAATCGGCATATGGGAAAAGTTAGAAAGTGACACAGAGAGTTCAAATGGCAGAAAATAAAAGCTCTGCCTCAATGAGCCAACAGAATATGTCCTTTCGTAACTCCAGTTTTATGGTGGGCCAATTATGGAGATAAAATCAAATGTAACCTTTTGATGATCTTAAAGCATGGATGGCATAAGCATAAAATTGCAGCAACAAGTGACAGCTCGCAGAAACAAATTACCAACCGAGGTGTAAGGACAGGACATTTCAAAGGCAGATCACCTGCAAAACCTTCTTCATCTTGTTCTCTAAGACTGTTTAATAAACTGGGGGCTATGACCCCTAAATGCCAATCATTTTTCCTTGCTGTTATTTCTTACTTGAAATGATAAATACTGTGTACCTTATCATCACTCTGAGCCTCAGATTCTGAGATGCAATTGTGACTATTTATGTTTAGTTTAGACCACAGCTTGTATTAAACAGCTTGCATAATCAAAAAATAAAGTAGACTAAAAAGTAGACTTGTCTATAGCCAGGATCATTTGTCTTTTAAGTAGAATAGATTAAAAAGCCATGTTACTTGTCTCACATAGATTACAGAAATCTATGTCTGTTTGTGTCCTGTTGGAAAGTATTATCATTGGTCTCCTTGAGGGACAAACAGTAACTAGAGGAAACCTCTACAAATGGTGGGAGTACCCTTCTTCAAGTGTCAGTGTACATTTGTGAAAAAATGTGAATAGACTGGATAACATCACAAACATTTGTATGTTGCCTATATGTTTACTTTATTGTTTCGATTTATTTAGTCCCCGTAGACCAGGGGTGCGCAAACTAAGGCCCGGGGGCTGCATACGGCCCGATGACCTTTCTTTCTGGCCCTTTGTCACCTTGTTTAAATGATGCTCCCCTCTGTTTGTTCCCTGCAATGAGTGCACATTATGCCTAGAGGTGTCCAAACGTTGCCTTGGGGACGATGCAGTGAGGTGATCATGACTCTGTGGGAGCATCTTCATTGCGACAATAGGCAGTCTCTAGGAATAACCTCTGCTCATTGCAAAGAATTTGCATTTTTTCTTTTGCAGGAAATGTAAAAGCAACATATTTAACATCACCACCATTGTTAGTGACGCTTGCGATGCATCGAATTGGCACACCTATGGCAGGTCGGCCATTACAGGCACTTAGTCCTGCCCCTTTATCAAATTTAATCAGCCAATGTGGCCCACAAGCCAAAAAGTTATCCCAACCCTTCCCTAGACACTAAAAAGGCCCCCATACACCTTCCAATCTCACAATTTCTGTACAAATAACTTTTGTTCTATCAAAGCCATGTAATATGAGGACCTTTCTAAACCTTCCAATCACTATGTATTCTATCAGGGAGGCCACTTTACTACATAGGTGTTGGTAAATCTAATGGAAATTATATGGAGTGATCTGAAGGTGTATGGGGGGCTTTAGTTGCATAAATATAAAGGTTCTAGTTCATGACTTTATGCTTTTGCTTATCATAAAATACCCCATCATATGCCATGATTTGTTTTTTTATTATTGGCAGGTAGTTATTAAGCCTGGTATTCCTGAGGTGTCTGTAAGAGTATTAGTTATTCACATCAGTGTTATATTGTAAAGAAATCCAAAACAGTCTCCTGTCTTTTTTAAAATCCATTTTAATACTATAATCACATTTGCTACAAAATGAATTGTGAAAGTGTAAAATTAACCTGGACCCTGGAAATTATTGCATATACTATTACAATAATACATAATTACATCAAAAAATAAGATTCAAAGGATTAAAAACCAAGGAAACCATTAGATTGGCAAAGAGCTGCTGAAGAGATAAAGATTCATCACTGGGAGACAGGGTAAGCTCTAAAATAATTGTGCGAAAGTACTACGAGATCTGCTTTGTCCAAATTACTTGCAGATGTAATTTGTTTCATAAGCGTACAATGGTATATTATCTCATTGAATTCTGACAGATTGATGACTGCTAAAATCTACTAGTTGCTGTGTTCCTGGCATATGAACTCTAAATGCATCAGTCTGTCATCTGAAAAGAGAACCACAATTGTGCTAAATCCCATTTAACTTTAAGTGTTCCATCAAGTTGCCTTCAGCTCAGTATTGTACAAAATTACTTGAATGTGGAATTTTTTTTTAAAAATCACCTATGGTGCACTTTTGCGCCATTTAATGGTTCCCATGTACTTGGGCCATTTAAGGCACTTCTAGACATATGAATGGGCAGACATAATGAGATGACAGTGATGGTAATATGAAATGGACAATGTACACTAATGCCGGCCATACACATGCCGAGCTGGAGCGATATCGCCCTCCGATATCGCTCCGGGAGGCTAACGTGATGACGTCATCACGTTAGCCTCCCATTGCATTCTGGGGCCCCACAATCGGCCAGGCACCCTTTGTGTGCCGGCCATAAGCAGCGATGGAGACGCCGTCTTCATTGCTGCTTATGGCATCGGCTCCCATTGGCCAGAGATTTTCCGACATGTCGGATCTCTGGCCGGCCGAGAAGTGGGGCGACAGGGATCTGTCGCTCCATGTGGGGACATGCCAATAAACGGCCGGATTTTAACCTGACCGACGGCGAGAGCGTGCACGCCAGTCGGTCAGATTAAAATCCGGCTGTTTATCGGCATGTGTATGGCCAGCATAAGGCACACTAAGCCACTTATCCCTGGTCACTGTGATGCCTTGAAGTATAATGCAAGACATTTAAGGACTACTATCAACAATCATTTACTAAACTGTTTGTAACATTCCATGTCCATTTTTGTTAATTGTGTTTGTGGTAGAAAAATTATGGACAGAAGTGAAATATGGGATGTATTCTCTACAACAGCAGCTGAATATTATAGTTGTGATATCTAGAATTAAAAAAAAATATGTTGTCCCTCACTAGACACGATCACACTGCAGACATCCCAAAACGACATTACCAACAAAGTTCTAATATCTTTTGATCCCACTTTAGCTTCTTTAAACAGTTCAAGCAAAATGGAAGTAGACTGCAAACAACCCCTTAACCTTAGTATAGACTTTTTCAGTGGAATCTTTATATGTATTGGAGCACTTCCCTAAAGCCCCCCATACACCACATACAATTACCATGCAACTTCTGTACAACCAACTTTTCTTCTACCAAAACCATGTAATAGGAGGACCTTTCTACATCTTCCAATCACTATGTATTCTATCAGGGAGGTCACTATACTACATCGTTGTTGATAGGTCTCATGAAAGTTGTATGGAGGAATCTGAAGGAGTATGGGGGGCTTAAGTAGAATCAACAGTTCTTGTAAGTCCTTGTCTGATTTAAAATAATATATCTATTTCAGTCATAGTGAGAAAACCATGCCAAAAAGCCCATAGAGATGCCTAATAATTAATTGATTAGAATTAATGATTAGATGATTTAAATGTGGTAATTGTTTTAAATTACCAACGCAGTATTTCTTCTGTAACCAATTAAAATCAACAAAGTTTTTGTGTTAACATCACAACTTCTTCTATGAATGTTGTGTATGTGTGTATTGAAGCTGAATGTATGCAGGTTGTGTACATATGTATGCAATATCAAGTTACATTATATGAAGAAGCAACCTGATGCACATACTTTATACATTTCTATGAATACAGTTGGTGAAACACAACTTTTACTTCAAAATGTCTTTATTGGCTTTAGTGTGTTGTGTTGTGTAAGTGTAAGTGATGATTGAAGATTTTGTTTTAAGAGCAAAGTTTTTTTTGTACCATACTTTATGAAAGGTAAAATGCTATATATTTTTATGCCCTGCCTGGGCTGCAGCACTTAGAAGACAAGACAAAAGCTATAAACTCTCACAATAAGCAATGGCTAGATTGTAAACATGTCATTTTATATAAAGAACAAAATGCATTGCTTTTTATGAAAGTTTTAGGATGTTCTTGGAAAACAATCAAGAGAGCTTCAGGTAAAGGGTAAGGATGTAAATAACTGTATATATATATATATATATATATATATATATATGTATCATATACATCATCACCAGGCTGAATAGTAAATTCTGTATCCAGGCTTTCTGTACTGGAGATAAAGTCAGCACTAATACAAAGTTTCTAGTTGTAGGTCACAATAAAGATAGGAACCATTTTGAAATTATAGATTGTCATTTATGTTTTTATGTCACAATTGTTTTTATCTTCTGTTCATGACATATTCCACTGACAATAAATTTTTTTTGAATGTTAGCTTTATTAACCCCGCTAGCGCTTCTGACGGCTCCATCCATCAGTATTGCAGTTGACAAGATGGAGCCATCCAGCTAAGCTCAGATCCCCATTCATCAGCACATACTCACTGTTCTGTGCTGTCCTGGGGATCTGATGGTCTAAGCTGGCTTTAATGAAGCAAGCCGCCGATGTCACCCCTCTCCCAGCCCAATTTGCATATGAATGTCACACTGGACATGCATATGCAAATTGGGCAATCTTCAAAGAGCACATCTGGAAAATCACCCCCATTGTCATTTCAAGATGTGCTCTTTGAAGTTAACCCTTTCAGAGGGTGCCAACTGCCATTGTATTGGATACAGTGATAACTATATCCAATACAATTCAAAGTAAAACAAAAACAAAACACATTTCCAAGTGTAATAAAAATGTTATTATAAACAAACATAAATACTGTTTTGACATCTTTCATACCAAATAAATATTCAAGAGATTTGATCATTCAAATGATACATTTTATAAAAAAATTGAATGTACTTTTTTTTAAACATAATTGTGTATTTCAAACATTATTATATTCAGGATGTCTATTAGACCCTTGTATTGACATATTTTTGGAAGTTACAGGCCTACAACACAAAAAAAATTCCATTAGAGTCTATGGTGCACTTTTGGTACAGAAATCTGGACCTCGCAAGAGCGCTAGGGAGGTTTAAAAAAATTATGAAATGTTCATACTAAATAAGTTAGAAGACCACAGGCCATGTGAACCCATCTTTACATAAGGTGAGAGAGTGGAGTACCGGTAGAGTAGACATTAGGAATTTTATTTGGGTCTTGGAGACAAACCTTTGCTGTGACTTATTTGTACAGCATTGTAAAGTCTCTTAAATATATATAGAAATATTTCAACATTTTTGTTAAGTTTCACTAACCTTGTAGACTCTATTTCCAATATGGCCGGTATTCACTTCATGCCAGTTAAGGTGATTAGCTTCCCTTTTGTCAACATAGTATCCAGTAATAGGTGATCCTCCAGTAAATTTGGGTACCTTCCAGCCCAGTGTCATTGAATTACCATCACAGTTCAGTAAAGTAATACCGTAGGGGTAAGATGGAGTAGCTGAAAAATGACATTAGATTTTTAAATTGAAGCAGACTTAAACTAAAAGAAAACATGATGGTGAGAAGTGCTCCACAATCTTAATAAAATGCTTACCTGCTACTCCCCTGAGCCTCTATTAGCAGTGTGGGCAAATTTAGCAATCTTCCTATGTATCATAAATGCTAGATAATTGTTCTCAATGTTGAAAATGTATCTATGTAGGGTTGAAAAGGTTGTGATTAACTTACTAATACCTCCCTTCCCAAGTCTCTTTGCGCCAGACAAAAAAGAGGAGCTGTCGCTGTCCCTGTGCAATGTCTTCAGAGGGAAGGAGTGACGTACAAGTGATATTATATGAAGACTTTCCTTAATATTTGTCTTGGCAATTTACCCCCAGTTGTAGATGAAGATTGAAACAGGGAACACAAACAGCAAAGAATACACTATTGAGAACTAAAATAACTTGAATTTACTGAAACAAACAATGATGTTTCTGTGTCTTAAAGTTAGATGATGATAACACAATCAGTTGGTTTATAAGTTGGCCATGCAAGGATTTTGTCAGGCTGTGATTACTGTAAATCTAGCCACATATGACCTGTTTATTGCAGTCAATGTTTCACAGGTGACCATAGGGCTAGCATCAGTCTTTGGAGAGTTGACATTAAAAGATTGTTTTTGACATTTAAAAGTAGTAGACGAAAGCATACATGCCTTACTGTTTTTGGCTTACTTTATCTCTTTGTGAGTGAAATGTAGAAATAACTTAAAGCTCCGAGCATGACCAAGTTTACTAAACATTGGTTTAATATGGTGCCAGAGTGCTTTATCAAGTGATAAAAAGTGCAGATGGAAAATAAAAGTGAACAGTGCATGTGATTTCCTTTCTAGTACAACCTACCATAGGGAACACCTCCACCTAAAATAATGGAATTCAAAGAAAATACGAAACACATCAGAAAAAATAACAACCTGAACACTTTAATACATGATAAGTACTAATCTACTCAGGAGTGCAGGCCAGCTACTCTACTCTAAGTGCAGGCCAGCATTTGTGAAGCAGTAGATATTTTCACTACCTTATGTATTTTTTTCATAAAAATGATAATGGGTAAAGTAAAGTAATGCAGTAGGTATTGACTAAAACTGTGAAACTGGTATTGACAGAAACAGTTACGATACTTCCCGTGACCTAGATCATATATTCAGAAAGTACATTTAAAATTCTTGATCTGTAAATGTTTTCAGTTACTGAATTAGATGCTAATAAAAGCAGAGGGTCAGCATAGCAGATGGGCAACTTGAATGGATATTGACTTTATGTAAAGTTATAATTAGACCCAAAGCTGAAGTGTTTAATAAACTTTTTTTTTTAGTAACTAATAGATTGAAAATAAGAAAAAGGCTACACAGGAATATAACTTATTACAGTTTCTATACCAGTGAGGATATTTAGATATAAATGGATCAATTTAATGAAACCTACAGATACAATATTTTCATAATTGTGACTAAAAATTACCTTACTTCATTTCATTTATTCATTTTGTAAAATTTAGCATGTAAAAACAATATGCAACAGCAATAACCACATTTTTACTTTTTAAAGTATTTATCATGTCTGCCATTAACTGTTAGGGCCATTTCACACTAGCCACATTTGTGTTACAATACTGCAATGCAGCATGGATTGTGTAATGGGAGGAACAGATGTGGAAATCTGTTGTGCCTTTCACAATTGCCCCTCAGCATGCATTACAGCTTAAGCATCTACTATAGACTTGTATCAGAGAAGCAAGCACATAACACAATGCATAAATGTGGGATTTTATTACCTTAGTAGCGTTACCTTTACCGGTAAAAAAAAGCACACCACAGCAGAGCTAGTATAAAATGGCCCTAAAACGGCTTGTATGTGGCTCTCCATTACATTTACCTTAAGGACAACAGAACACCAAACCTTTGAGGTGGAGATAAAACAATGATCCATTCTAAAATTCAATGTTAATGATTAATTTCATGGAACTATAAATTCTATTCTCAATAAAGAAATAACACATATATGCCTTTAAAATAATAAATGAATGTAATTACAAATTCTAATAAAAAAGGAATAGTTCAGTACATTGACCCAATAGCTACCAATGTTGCCAATATATATTTTACAATTTACACTCATGGCTGTAAAAGTTGCTAGTCCATGCTTTGGCTTCCCAATCTACGCTTGTATTATTTTGTGTTCTTCTGATCTTTTTTCATCACTGATAGATAGCTGGTACTGATGTGATTAGAATACTGCTATGAAAATAAGAGAAATATCTCAACAGACAGAAGCATGTTACTGGATACTTACTAAGAGCAGCTTTAACGGTTATTGCCTCTGATTCCTGAGAGTTTTCACTGACGCCGACTGCATTTACTGCCTTCACACGGAAAATGTACTTTTCTCCAAATGTTAAACCATGCACAACAAACCTAAAAAAGGGAATTTCTCAATGTTATCAAAAGCTCCTTTGTAGGCTTTCCCTCCTGGAGGTGGTGAGTTAATGCTCAGGACTGACACACATGATTAGCCAAATGACAAATATATATAAAATATTGCAGAAGTTTTAAAAGCAATACAAGGAGCAAAAATACCAAAGCTGTCACTGCTGGCTTGTTCTTAAAGGTGCAGGGTCTGTTACAGTCAGCCACTTCATCATTTATACAGCAGGTAAGTCAGGTCTCTCCAACAAAATAATTGGTCTAGGCTAGTGACTTGTACTAACAGCAATGAGGCAGAAGAATACACTTTAAAAACAAACTAGCAATGACAGAAGTAAGCAGAATAAAATATTATTAATGTATGAATAAATTTGCTTCTTTACTATGGGCTGAGCCCTCTTACTGGACATGCTGCTGCTAATGTAATTGGGTTTGGCTGCTCTTTTCAGGTAAAACAGTTGACAAATATGTGTTTGAGTTATGCATTTAAGGATGTTGGTGTCGTTTAAGGGTCCTTAAACACTAGTCAAGTTTGTGTTGCTTGAGTTAATGCAAAGTACACAGATTTCCATATGAAACCTTGGATTATACACATTGGCCCTGTGTTGCATTGAGTATTACCACAAAACGCAACCTGGGCCCAGTATGAAAACACAAACACCCTGCAGCACCCATTTTGCAGAGTTAAAACACAAACGCCCTGCAGCACTGCATCACTTGGTGTTTGGAGCATTTGTGGGTAATGCAGATGTTGCTGGTAAAAACCATGGCCACACTGCGGCTATTTGAAGAGGCTAAACTGAATATAAACATTACGTTTAAACCTCATCAATTGGATATACTGGTTCATTTTTTAATTATATGAAAATCTACACATTAAAATACTTACATTTTTGTGCTTACATTCACAATGATCTATGTTACTGAGATAGAGGCTCATAATACAATATACTAACATCTTACTATATATTTAGAGGCTAAGAGACGTAAGATGAGTCTTTATCTTGTATTCTGCATTAAAGTTTGAAATTAAGATAAAACACAACAATTGGATACCAGGTATTCCTTTTTCATCAAGTAATATGAGTTACATAATTTGAATAAATATCACACCTGGTGTACTTAATGGGCTTGTGGTTACAGTGTTCCCAATGGTTAGACCCCACAACAGATCTGTCTATATAGTATCCAATTAATCCTTCCTCTATTTTAGCTCTATCAAACTGTACGACAACTGATGTTCTGGTGTTTCTTGATGCCAATACACGACCAGGAGCAGATGGCACCACTTTAAAAAAAGAAAAAACAAAACAAATACATCAGCATGAACACAAGCACATAAAACCCAGGCATATAAATCAATAAACAAGCATAATAAACTCCTTTTTTACTAGCAAGACCTACATAGTTTAATTTAATGTATCTATAGCTTGATGAATGTAGAAAAGGATACGATTTACTGATTGAAATAACAATTTGTATAGAATATACTATTATTATTGTCTTGTATTTATATAGCACCGACATATTCTGCAGCACTTTACAAAGCATATATAGTCATATCACTAACATATAAAATATATAACAATTGTTGAAAAAGTTTATTTGGCACTGAAAATGTTAAAAGAAAATGGATTACCCAGACGTTCCTCAGCTTGTATTGCTGGTGTTACTTCAGAAGGTTCACTGCAACCATGCTTATTGACTGCAATAACTCTAAAATTATAAGACTTTCCTTCTGCTAAATCGAACACTGCATAACGAGGGGATCGGACTGGGATCTGAGAATTGACCCTCTGCCAGCTTCCACTACCAACCATTGTCTACAAGGCACAAAATCAATATTAATATAAAAAAACTATATATATATATATATATATATATAAATTTCACTGTATAGAAATAAAAAAAAGCTATCTAATATGCAAATACTTTGTTGATAGTAGTGTTTGTAGTTTTTAAATTGTGTTTGTGATGGGTCTCCACAGTGCAGTTAACATAGCCTCCTAGTTTGCTACATTACATTTATTTTTATTTTTTTTAAAGTGGTTTCTATATACTTATAGGAATCTATGCATATCTATAGCAAACAATACTCTGCAATGTTTAATATTGTGATTCTTGTATTAATATTAAAATGCTCAATATTTTCATTGTTGTTGAATTTGTGTCAGAGTCTGTTCAATTAGGACTTCCTCTGATTAACATCCTGTGAATAACTTCCTTCCTGTGACTAATCGTATGCATGGGTCTTACCCAGATGTAATGCAATGAACTTATATACATCAAAGAGACCAGACACCTACTTTACTTATGCATTCCCCTCAATACACTAAATATCAGATGTAGTGTTTGTAAGCTAATCAGCTCTCGAGCTACATATCAGACAATAGCCTTTTCATATTTATAATTTTTGGAGTAGTTATGGAGGAGATATAGTTAAGAGATGGGCACCAGTAAAACCACAACATCCTACAGATCTTTTATAGTCTAAAATGTATAATTTTACATTTTCATATTTCAAGTCATAGAGCTTGAGTAAGAGCTGCTGTGGGGAACCTAGATTAGGCGTATTTGATACTATTGGGTTCCATATTGTCATGATGTTATAGGACCATCCCCTGTGGAAATATGAATCCAGGTATAAGATTGTTGGCTGGCCTAACAAAACCCACCTGTGCTGGGTGACTGCCCTCTGTTTTGAGCCTACCGGTAACTGATTGTGATTGGACAGTAGCCATTGACCTACCCTGCGAGCTGGACTTGAAAAGATTGTGTCACCCCAGACAAAAGAGTTCTCAGATACCATCAGAAACAAAGGAAATACTATGCCAGGTCAATGATTGAGAACTATCTTGACCTAAATTGGACTACTACTTTGTACTTCTCATATCCAGCTCAGGACAGTTCTTCATACCAAGCTAGGACCAGGAATCCACCCTAAGTACCATTTTTTCACTCTTCACATTTTTATCCCTTCAATTGTATGCTTTCTCTCCATTGCTCTAATTAGCAAATTAGAAGAGATAGAAGAGTAGAGTAGTAAGAGATTATTCGGTTGTGTTCTTGATATTCCTGTTTGGTTCATGACAGAGAGAGGCTGCGTCTACACTACAGAAAACTGCACAGTGCAGCCGCCCCCAGTAAATTCCTATGTAGAATGACATGCCAGTCTATATATGGTTTGTGTGTTTCCAGGCCCGGTTTAACAACAATAATGTAAAGGACTAATCTAAACAGCTCCCAAACTGCAGGCGCTATGGGCACACACACGCCAACTAGTGTAGACCCAGCCTAACAGACCTTGATGGAATTGCCTGTAGAGGCAGGTATTTGAGCGTACTCTGGTAGTACCATGTGGTAGCATTGATTTAGGTGGAAGGGTAACAGGTTTGTTACCCTCACTGAACCCATGTGACGGATGGCTCTTGGCCTGCTGGGTCTTGTGTTGTCCCTTGTCTTGGGAAGTTAGTGGGCTCAGCGAGACTGGGAATCACGGTTTCGTCACAATGTTAGGCTAATAAAATCTGATCTATGATTGCATATTTTTTAGGCCTATCAGACAGTTTAGATGATTGTAAACTTTTATATACTACAGTTATGCAATCTGCCTTGGTCATCCATGTCCAACACCCTGTGATTAAGATGTGAAAAAGCCCCAGCAAATTAATGAACTCATGATGAGACATCAAAGTATGACATCAAAGCAGATTTTGGTAATCATACTAGTTGAATTTTAAAGTAGTTTTAATGATTTTTTAAATGATTACATAACTACATTCATTATTTTTTTAATATCTGCCTGAAGTTCAAGTTGCAACTCGAGAAGCTCAAACATTTTTACATGAATAATTACTGTGGACATGGCAATATGTTCACTTGATATTATTAGAACTTTTGAGTTCAGTGTTTCTTGGCAATGTTTTTGACGTGACTGCAAAGGTTTCCCTGGTAATTAAAGTTTATGTCACACAAACAGTAATCTTCTACACGGCTATTGTCTGACTTTTTAACTTCTATGTGTCTTCAACTTGTCATTCTTCAAAGTGAAATAAATCTTTTGCCCTGCGTAAACTTCAAACGACACACAAAAGTAAAGCGTTCACATTTTCCATCCTCAAGTAGCTAAAAATACACTAAGCTAATGGTGCCTTTTATAACACATAACACATTTTCTCTGATCTTTATCAAGAGGTACTTACAGACAAAACTGAAGAAACATAATTGAGCGTCCATTTTTTACCTTCTCGATGTAGTAGACAAGAGGATCTCTACCACGGGGAACTGGTGGTTCCCAGCTAAGCACAACGTAGTTCTTGCTGGATTCCAGAGCCTGGACATTGGTGGGAGGGCCAGGAATTTTAACATCACCTAATAATGAACAATACTTGGTAAACTAAAACATTATTTGTGGGCCGCTTAAGTCATTAAATATGGTAATTGCAAAGCAGTAAAAAACAGCAACTTAGTCTGCAAAAGAGGAAATATTTGAACTGTTTTACATGGCAAAGTACAATATCATCTGCATGGTATCATGTTTTTGTCAGTTAGATGTATTCACAGATAAATAGATTGTGAATAAAAAAATGTAAAATACCTTCTAGTTCATCCTGGCAGATAACAATTTCTTGATCACCATCGTATTTGATCTCTAACAAGAAAAAATATTTATTTAAGATAACATTGTACATTTATTAGCGATAATATGCTTAACATGAATGAATTGATTTTAGGAATCATTTTGTGCTATGGTAGATATAAAAATTTCATATATTTTTCTGCATCAAATTTAATATGAACTAGGGATGACCACACTGCCAGTGTTTGTCAAGTCAATTTTTTCGAATCCTGGGTGGCTCATGTGCAGATAGTAGGAAGCCACACAGGGATCTAAAAAATTATTTTCACACCTCCGTCGGCCAGATAAGCTGTGCAGGGATCTAAAAAAATCCGGCCGGTGGAAGAGTACCTCAGGTAGACCGGTAGACATTGAGGGGCACAGATGCTAGAGCTGGCGGTTCGCAGCAAACAAGCGGACGTTGGACTTTTTATAAAGTCCATTCTGCCCAGGGTGGATAACAATCGATGATTTTTTTAAAAAAATCAAAAAAATCTGATTTTTTTTATTTAAATCAGATTTTTTTTATTTATATCGATTTTTTTTTAAATAAGATGCTTTTTAAAGGAAAAAAACATTACCATCCCAAGGTTATTCCATGATGAAATAAAGATTAGTTTATGTAGAATAAGGCTGTATATGTTTAAATGTTTTGGTAAATAAATTCCATAAAAAACATCCCAAAAACAATAGACAGAAGTTGATAATGGCATAAACACATCACCCAAAATTTCCCCTTGAATAGACAAGGGCGAGGGGACGGGCCACTCCATATGTAAAGCAATACATGTATTATACACAGTGCAAAAGATGAAGAATAGTAATAGTCCAAATGGCGCAAATTTCACCCCAACGCGCATTTCGTTGCCACCTTCTTCAGGGGGTACGATATGTCATTTCATAAGCCAAATCTCCTTTTGTGTCCCCTCAACCGTGTCTATTCAAGGTAGATTTTGGGCGATGTGCTTATGCCATCAACGTCTGTCTGTTTTTGTAAGATTATTGAGCAATATCTCTGCTACAAGATATTATCACAGATGCTTGGTTTACTTTCTCAGTTCTCAAAACTAAGTACAACAGAAAAGTTGTCCAAATATGAATGATTAACCTAAACTGGGGATAAAAAAAACTAATATGAAAAGTTGTTATTCTAAAAATCTTCACCTTCTTACATTTTAAAGTTATACCAGCAACAATTATTGATTTAAATCGAGCCTTACAGACTAGTGATTTAAATCGTGATTTAAATCATGATTTAAATCGGTTTGATTTAAATCAAATCCACCCTGATTCTGCCTGTTTGCAAATGGCTGTGACTAATGTTCGGCCATCACTAGTAACAACTACAGACCTCACACATCACATCTACACGCAATGACATATTTAGCCTGTTTGCAATTACTATAGTGGAAACATCAACAAAATAATAACCTTATGATCACAAGAAAGCAAAATATAAAAAAAAAAATGTAAAAACTTGCTGACATCTCTAAAGAGATTTTTTACTGTTTCCTGTTGTTTCAATCACCTGTCACCAGAAGAGGAAGTAAGGTGAAAAAACGATACAAAATACAGATTCTGACCCTTCTTAATTCACGTTTTCTATTCCATCTCTTTAGTTACTTATGCATTTGAAATAAACAAATTCAGTGACAGATTAAATGAGTTTAGGCATTGACTAAAGCCTGGAACCAGTATTGCACAGATGTGTCGATAATAAAAGGTATAAACTGGCAAGATGGTACTGTATAAAAGCGGAGAGCTGCTGTTTGTTTGTTTGTTGGGCAGACAAAGTCTTTGTGTTTGTTCCATTGCAGTCATCGAGGCTGCCGCTCAGCCTTTTGTCTCCTATTTTAGCTCCAGTCTAGTACACAATGATACCATGTTTGTATTATTGCAGCAAGCTTCTAGCTTAATGTTCATTTTAACTACACAAAACCAAGGCTGCATGTGCACTCCGGTATGATACAGCTCGGTGATTTATTGATACTAAGGTATAACAAGCTTTTTTATGTCCTTTTGTGGTGCCATACAAACTGACATCTGTTTTCCTACTGTAACTCTGCAGGAGCAGTATGCAATATATACTTCATCACTCCACATTAGGCATAATAAAACAGTTTATAGCACAAATGTTTACTACGACTTCGCACAAATATAGGTAAATAAATATGTATATGAGCTGAGAAGACAGTCGTTCTTGAGGATCTTGCGGTATTTGAGTGTTTTATTGACAGGATAAGCAGTCAGAATATGTAACAAATCATTTAGTTTGTGGCAGAGCTCTTTGGTAAAGGGATTTATATGCAGAAAAAATTCCACATTATATTTTAATTTGTGCTGCTGTATTATGTTATCTTCACCATTAGTTATTATTATAATGTTATCATCACATTTCTTTTTACAACTGGATTAAAAGTTGGCGGACAACCGCCATCACTGTGCTATCCGACATGACTGCAGATTTTAGTTTAATATGGCCAGTTAGCGCACCCCGATTCCCTGCCGACCCGATCCCGATCAGATGCGGGAACCCGCATGGCATCCGATTGGTGGTTGGGTCGGGCAGGAATCGGCCCGTCTATGCCCAGCTTAACCTATAAAAGGTGTTCACCAGTGGCGAATATTAAAGTAACTATTTATTCCCACTTAGCTGTTGACCTTGAGAACGAATTTCTTTTAGATGTTTTCACAGGGTGGCATAGCCATCCGCATGGTAGTAAATACTAAATAAAGAGGGAGGTGGTCATTGGTTGGGTGGAAGTTACTTTATGCACATGTTTTTCAATTCACAGATGGGTTAGACCTAGTGCACCCTCAGTAGGGCAATGATCTGGTGTGTGTGTGTGTAGCATGCAGGAGCAAATGGGTATCCACAGTAAAGCAAGGCACACACGGGTAGATTCCCATGCAATCAACCCCGATCAATCACAGCGTGATGACATCTCCCTGCCTCTTTGGCATCACCAATGGACCCAGAAGAGATCGGCGGGTACAGCAATACCCAATTTCAGTGTAGACTCGCCGGGGATTGGTGAGTATTCCCGAACTTGGCTCGGGGTGAGTTTGGGGGGCTCAGGAGGTGTGCAGCTCTTGCTATGAAGGGGGAGTGTGGCTCCTCCTATGAAAGACAAATAAAAACAAGGACACATCCAAACAGGATTTGAAGTTTCTGAAGTTTCAGAAATTTCTTTGGCTTATCCTTCATAAAACTGTAGCCCTTGTGTTTTCCAATCTATGAAAGGCTTCACCTATGTGCTCTAAACATTGGCTAGGCGTGTCAGGTAGCAAAGGAGTTGCATAAGGTACTTCTTAATCACATAATACTGTTGTTCTCAATAAATGCATTACAGAACCTTAAATTTGGTTATATAAAATAAAGATACTAGAATGATACTTTACATTAAAGTGTCAGATTTCTGTTTCAAACTAGACAAACATCATATAATGGTTTCTGATTAACTTACTTTGCAGTCTTGTTAAATCAGAAGGGTCCAGAGCAGCAACCACTGCAGAAACTCTTGATGGTCTGCTGATTCCTGCTTTGTTAACTGCTCGGACACGGAAAATGTAAGATCGTCCTTCATATAAGCCACTTACAGGATATTTACAGATCTTGACAGGTGAGTCATTGCACTGGACCCAGCTGTCTATGCCGACTTCACATCTGTCAGTAAGCATGTTTACATATGGTTAAAAATGTGTAAAACCTTATTTTATTTCTCAATGCAATTTCATAAGATATGGTGATAAAAAATTTTTGACTCCATTTTCTCCATAATATTAGTAAAAAAAAGTAGTTCTTACTTATCAATAAAGTATCCAATGACTGGAGCTTCACTGGCAGTATTTGGAGGCTTCCATGATACAATCACATAATCTTTGTTAGCATCATGGCACTCAACATCCATTGGGGCACCAGGGGCCCCCAAAACCAAAGCTGCAGCATCTTCAAAGGAAATTAAAAAAATCAGTGCCAAGTTTATAACATTTTTGTAATCCTTAAAATATAAACATTCAACATAATGCAAATGTTTATTATATAATATAATGTAGTATGGCATTGTATGCAGTAGTATCAGTCAACAATATTCACTATCACAATAACACAATTTTTTTATTATTATTATTATTAATCAATGAGGAGACAAAATCATGTAAACAGCCCCCCCCCCCCCCCATCCAGTTACAAAATTCTAAGGAACTATGCATGAGGGTTACAGTAGCATGAGTTGGATGTAAAATGTAGGCTACAGTGCTATGCCATAACACACAATTGTATAATGTTACTTGCTGTTGTTTAGTTTACCGTTACCCTTATATATTTCTACATAAAACAAAGCATTCAAAGTCACCAAAACCATTAAAAGACATCTAGAGGTAGGAACGATAATTCAAAAAAACATCTCTATTACAACCCTTCAGATTACATGTATGTGAGCTGCTTCACAAGAAGTAAAGCTGAAGAAGTTGGAGTTATGTTCACAGCGAGCCTCAGTTATTAGAAAACCTGTTTGCAATGTTACAAGCTGTCAGTGTAGATTCAGGCCTGTCCATGGATGTACGGTAACTGACAGGATAAGGACAAATGAAAAAATCTTCAATGGACACTCTATAAGAATGTTAATGGAGCTTTTCTTTATCACATTAAACATACTTCAATTCCACAAATGTGTATATCTGTCTGTGCTGAAAACTTTAATAAACTTTAAATGTTAAAAAAAACATACTTCAATTCAATTCAACTTTAATAACAAAATCATTTCATAATGTGGTACCATCTAACATGGAATATTTAAAAAAAAGGTGGGATATTGTGTAAAATGTAAAAACAAATCCAAACCCTTTATTTAATCACCAACATTGGCGATTACCGTATTTTTCGGACCATAAGATGCACTTTTTCACCCCCAAAAAGTGCCTGCGTCTTATGGTCCGAATGTGCGACCCCCGCGGCCACTCGGCCGCTGGTGGTCGCATCTTGGCTGCCCACCAACTCCCCCGGCATGGAGATTAGCCGGGGGAGCTGGAGGAACTGTCAGTTGAGAGATGCCGGCTGGTGTCGGCTCTCTCAGCTGTACTGTAAAATTGCCTGTCAGCAGAGCTTTGCTTGGTAATGGAGAGAGAGGGAGAGATAGACTGCCATCTTTCCCTCTCTCAGTGTCAGTGGAAACCGCAATAACTCGGCAGTTCCCACGGACACAATCACAGCTGATCTTCACAGCTGTTTAGAGCAGAGGGAGAAGGCTGCAGATTTCTGCCCCTTCCCTCCTCCTCCTCCCGAGTGTTCAGTGTGAAGACGCTGAGCTTGAGAGTGTACTGCTGCTAGTGACCCCTGCTGGCTGAACTGAATATTTCCTTCATTGAATTCATTGCATTAACCCAATTGATGTGAAAACTTAAAAAAATCTTTTTTTTTTCTGGATTTTCTGCCCTATAAACTGTGTGCGTCTTATGGTTCGGTGCATGTTATAGTCCGAAAAATAAGGTAGTTGCGGTGCGCTCATAATTTTTATCGCGCACAGCGATATTGGCTTGTCCCCACTTCAACTTATGGCAGCGATGGGGCATCCCTGTGATTGGACCAGTGATTCTGGTCGTGGGCGGCGGGTAGTTGCTACTTTTTGATCAAAAATTTAGTCCATATATTCTCTATGGACGTGATCTTCTTTTTTTAATGGGGCCGTTTTTTATTTAAAAAAACATGTGTAAAGATCATATTTTAGGATAGACTAAAGCAAATTGGAAAGCTTTACTGTGCTCTGCTAGACAGAAATTTGAAATTGTTCTGGGCATGTTTGGACTTGCATTTAGAGGTATTGCTCAGTCCACATGGCATGGAAAACTTGGCTTCTTGGCTTGGCCGGAGGTAGTAGAGCAAGGATTTGTCTTCTTCGGCTTGGTTGGATGAATAAACAATGAATACTGCATGGATGATCCTGCCTTTACAGCTGGTCATTTTCTATCCTCACATTATGTATAGATCGTTGTGTTTCTGGCTTTTTTTTTCACTTTTTTCCTCCAAGATTATGGGGTGTGTCTTATGGTCCAGAAAATTTGGTAAGTATCTCTTTATCACACAATAAGAAATCTCAGTTTCAACGTGTGCTTTATAATCTTCCATCATGGAAATCCCAATTATGAGATCTTCCAACACATTTCTGGCAACATTACCAAAGCATCAACTTTGAGAGTTTTAATTAAAGGATAAAGTGTTCATTTAAGCATAAACGGTAAAAAAAACTACTTTACTGCACTTACATGACCTTATAACTGAATGGAGTGTGTATATGAGCAATGCTTGCAATGGTGCCCAGTGTTTTTTTCAAGATTCATTGTACAACTGGCACACAAAGATGTTAATCCATGGAAGGTGATTTGTTTGTTTGTAAATCATAGTCCTGGGAGTGCAATGTACTTATTAGCCCAGTAATTGCAAAGAAAGAAAAAAATGCCAAAATAAGCCAATAATAGCAGTTCCTATATTTTACATCTAATGTGTTCCTTGATGTTATGAAAATTAGGAAAATGAATTCAAGAACTGAGATATATACCTGCTACAAAGAGAAATGCGCTATGTTGATTTACTCCTCCTCTTGTGACCATTCTGATAGTGTACAAGCCTTCATCATCTTTATTCAAATGTGACAGTGTCAAAGTGGCACGCCCTTCTCCAAAATGCAGCTCGTGCCACTGGGATTCTTTTATCAGTACCTCTGAAAAAAGAAAGTGCAATGAAAAAAAAATTATAAAATTGATATTCTTAATATTCTTCCTGATGTATTGGACACAACATACATATCACAAACATATTTATGTTACATATATATTTCCTGTTCTAAGGAATACAATACAACTAAATAGCAATAGTAAATCAGCAATGTCAAAAGCAACAAAAAAAGGGCTGGGCTAAAGTAGGTGTTAGGGCCATTTCACATTATATGCGTTTTTTTAATGCACACGTTTTTTCCTAGACAACCAATGTTACCATTCACACTGCATGCGTTGCCCTGTTGTATGCATTTTTATTCATTTTTCCTGCATTTTTCATTGATTTGTTCAAAAATGCAAACGCAGATATGTGAAAAATGCATGTGTTTGTGTATATATGCAGAAATGCATGCCTTTAAAAAAACGCATATAGTGTGAATGGGCCCTTATACTTGGGGACAGATCATGTCTATGGGCTGCACCAAACTGAATCTAAAGATCAATACAGAATTTAAATTTATTTTACCAATCAAGCTGTGTCAAATTAACTGTAACAATTTACTAGATTGCTGTATTCTTTTTTTTTTTTTTTTTTTTGAGGCTTAGTGGTAAGGTTAGGACAATTGCCATTACTGAGAGCTTGTTGAGCAGATGCAAGTTAAAAGTAGGCAGAATATATGATGGTGTATCAGCCCAAATTTTTGTAGACAGTTCAAAGGTTTACCTAAATTAGTCTTGGTGCAGTCTATTTCAGTGTTGAGTGGAAAGTTTAAGTATTTTAAGCTGTAAATTAATAGGGCTTGAAATAATAGTGGTGTGTGGGCAAAGGGAGGGGGAAATGGAGAGGACCAAACGTGGCAAAGGGAGTGGTATTGGTAATTATTGATGAATAAGTACTAGGGGGTTTACATATTGTTCTGATAGAAAGCTATACTATTAACTTCTTACCTCTCTTCAACTGCAACTACACACCAAATGAGACTGTCATATGATGCAATGTCAACATTCTAGTAGGAACATCTACTGCTAAAGCGTTTCTGTGAAAATGACTTCTCATCCCTATTGCTATCATTTGTTATGATGTATAATAAGGATGTATAATGAGCTAATGTTTAATGATATGCTGTGCTGTTGAATTTTGAACATTATATGGTACCCACCAAACTATGCATCTAAAAATAATGCAAACATTCCCCAGGCCTCCTCACAGTATTACACATTTACTAGTCACCATGAACTGTTTTCATCACCGCTTGGAAGTGGATTCTAGTATTCATCTGGTGGAACCCAGCTACGACTAAAATCTGTCCAAAATCTGTGACTATTGGTACAGTATATTGCCTTTATCCCAGTTTCCAGTGATAAGTCTGAAATGTATCCCCATTACTTTCTATTCTAGACAGGTAATAGACAGCAATATAAATTTGATATGATTTACTTTATCCAAACAAAAGTTTTGAAAAGACACATTCTAATTCCCTTAATGGGCTAATGGCTTTCCAAAAAATAAGTCTTACAATCCCATATCTGTAAACGATAATGCTGACATTTCTCCATACTATTGTACTATTGGAGTAAAAACTAAAAAGCCATATAGAGTTAATGTTATACATCTCTTTCACTATAAATGTCAGCTGTAAATGTCTGCCCATACTTTCAGTGTGAAATGTCATGACAAGATATATTACACAAAACTCAATGCAATCTTCCCAAGCAAAGTATATTGGTTCTAACACAGCATTCATCTGTAGTTATGATTACAGACAAATTGCAGATGCAGATCCCAACTGAAAGGGATTCACAACTCTTTTAGTAGATGTCCTACATACATGAATGGGAGTATTCTCAATGACCAAACTAATTGCATCTATGTAAAAAGACCATCCCCCCATTTCACTGTAGAATAGTACAGGGAGCTGCCATTTTTGCATGGCTAGGTCATATTCTGTTTCAACAAATTAGTACAAGTAACATATAAAAACAGCCTTCTATTGCTTAGTGTAAGTGTTGCTGTCATATAGGAGCATCCCTGTTGTGTTTACAAAGTAATCACATGTCCTGTGCTATGTATCTAAAAGAATAATTAAGGTAGCCAATTTTTCCAGGTGATCAGGAATCTGCAATTGAGCGGATCGGGAATCGATGCAACACCACCTTGGGAATCCAATTTGTGGCTGATTGGGACATGAGCCGATCTCCAAAATGGCCGATTCCACCAAATCCATCGATCTGAAAGGCTGCTGCATAGAGCTATGGGTCCATCAATGTATTCCGATTGCCAAACGATCGACCAAAAAAAGTAACATGTCGGTTCATTGTCCGATCCGATTTTTAGTCGATTCCGATTTTTTAAGGGCGATCGGGCAAGGTGAGCAAACCCTGATTGATTGCCGAAATCGAGTGAAAAATCGACCTGTGTATGGCTACCTTTACACTGTCACAGATTGGTGGGAGTTATCAACTAAAAATTCTTGTCAGTTACAAACAAGAGTAAACCTAGGCATATACGGTTAGATTTTAGCATTTGATCGACCTAAAACTATCAAAGTTTAGATTGATCAAATTTAAATCATATGCTGCATACATGGTTTGATCAGCAAAAATTGTTCGATACCAATCAAAACATTGATCGAAAAGTGATCGGACATTTTGGAAAATTTTCATTGATTGTACAACGATTAAACTAAAATCGTGGAATTTTGTTTGTTGGTCTGGTCGACTGTATTCAATGAACACATTTATATATGACTCTTTCCTGTGTTTTTTATCAAAGCAAAAATTTTCGATTTTGGTTGTATTTTGATTGAATTTTCCATGTAGCACTACTTTGGATTCTATTATGATCGATGTCCGATGAAAAGATCAGGATCTAAAATTTAATTGAAGATTGATCATGCTAAAATCAAACCGTTTATGCCTAGCTTTAGAGCTTGAGATATTTCCAAACACCCCCAAGCGTATCAAAGGTTTGAATATAATTAATGGGTGAGGGCAAGTAAAACTCATTACTCATAGTAAAATCATATTACAACACTTATTGAATATAATTGTATACTAGCAGATTTCATTTTTATATGTCCTATATTCATAAATAATTATTTTTGCCCTGGCCGCTCAATATCCATTCAGATGTTGGTGTGTATATAATAAAGTTGTAACATGGATCCAATGTCATGGCTTATGTGTTTATATGGTACTTAGTCTTACACAGACTCGAAGTGCTATCATTTTTAGGCACTCGGTTAACTTGATTTTAACTGGTTCTTAAGACCTCAACAAGAAAAAAATATGGTAGGTATTCATACGGTACTCACCATCCCTGTACCATTCTGCCCTGGGCCTCAGTCTGGTTAGATCAGGAGTTAGAAGAACTGAAGATGACAAAGTTAATGTTTCTCCCTCAACTCCAAATGTCACACCAAAAGAGTCCAGAAACTTAACATCAATGTGGGTGAAACAGACGTCAGTCAGGGGCACTGAAAGGAAAAATATGTTAATGTTAATTATGATTGATAGATCATATGTCATATGTGTCATATGTACCATGTGGTATAGTATTCCAAAGCCTGTGGGTGAAGGGTTGCAGCAGGTTTGCATAAAACCCAACCCCTTTTTTTCAGTAGGAAAAGCTTTTCTAAATTAATTTTTAATTTAATAATATTGCAATTTGAGGTTACAATTAGTCTGGCTGTGTTCATATGGTCGGGTTTGAAAGCAGCTCTAGGGTGGCTGAGAACCTGTACACCTTCTAAAGCTGTAACTTCAAGGCTCAAAGAGAGTTTGCTACTTTTGGTCAAGAGGTCAGCAGGTAGTATCAGCCATCTTTTACTGCTCCCACTTATATCTTATGGACAACCATGGAGGTAATGTCCTGGCTGTGGTTAATGGGTAGTTTAAAGTATTGTAGTAGATCAGTAAAAGTAAAGTAGATCATTATATACATTGATGGTGCAACTATACAAGACCAAAGGTCTGCAGCAATGATCATATATTACACCAGCAAAGGAAAATCAAGATAAATAAATGCTTATATATAATAATTCTCTATCTCCAAACTCCCAACTCCTCCCACCTCGGCAGGAGTACTGACATCGACATTGCTGTCAGGAGGTACCCTACCACTACCTGCATCCCGCTCCTGTCCTTCAGCACATCCTGACATGAGGCTGCTGTCAGGAGGCAGGGTGCAGGATGGGGAGGGCCCAGTTCCGATCAGCGGACCGCCACCATACCTCCCTAGATGGTCGGGCCAGGGACAGGCCTGAACTGAGCCACTGCTGGTGATCAGAGAATTAACATTTTGAAGTCTGATTTTCATATATACACACACAGTACATATATGTATGTTTATGAGGGGTGCACTTAACTTTTTGGTGAGTACCAGGTGATGGTTTTGGTACTCACCCCACATGAAGCATGGTTTTAATAAGCGCATTCTTCCTCACTGTCTGCCTCACTGTCCTCTGCCCAGATTTACAACATCCTTATAAGCCCAACCTTTTTTAGGTATTAATAATTTATATTCCCAATTTCCCAGCCCAAATTGCAAACTTTCATAGTTAATAATGTTTACCTGCAGTTATCCAAGTGGCATAAATTGTATACATTTCACAATAAAAACTGAAAGAAATCTATCAAATTTTTACTTTTACAGTAGTGTATTCATGATAAAGTGAAGTTGTGTGTGCAGCTATTTCAAGTGTTCCAGTACAAACCAATTGAAAAAAATGCCCCTGCAATACCAACTTAAGATGAACACTTGCTGTCAATAAACAGATTAAATCACCGACTTCCTTCTCACACATCGGGGAAGAAGGGTGGCAGAGGGGGGTGCTGCATGCATCTCTCCCCTCTCTGGCAAGTATGCAGATGTAAGAATAATCCTGGCTTGTTTTTGATCCTAATGCATACCTGCGTACCACTCATGTGCTGCCCTCTATATATGTATGTGTGTTAGCCTTGTTAAGATTAAACTGTTTTGCAATAGTTATATTTAAAAGTAGAGTTCAATGTTATTGTAGCATAAAACTTATTATCCTTTAACGTGCTACAGTATGCCAAGAGAAGATTTACTTACGATGTGGAATAAAACCAGGGTGTAGAGGTTCATCTTCTCCTCTGAATCCTATAAAAAAAATTATTACAGTGTGTAATTAAGAGAAAATTTAATTATCCTTATGCACCTTATTTATTATTTAAAAAGGTATCATTTTAAAAACAAGCACTATACATCCTATTTGACTTCAAACTTTATTTTAGTCATCTTATCTCGTAGGTTTATTGGTTATTAGTATGTTGAATCAAAGTGCTAATTGGCAAGCTGTGACAGCAGTAAAGTCCCTATCTCTTGTAACACGTTGTCAGGTCAGCAGACAGCAGAGAGTCAGGAAAGGCAGCAGGCCATATGTACAGTATTTCTCATGGAATTTATGAACCTGGGTAGCACATGGGCAAAGATCAGAGACCTGTCTGTAGGCACGTAGGTGGTGAGGCCACAAGGCCAGATGTCCAGTTCAATGTGTTTTTTAGTTTTTCACTGAAATCTATTTTACTACATGCAAACTTTTCACCAGGCTGAAAAATATCTGTCCCTGGTACTAAGCATTTAACTTGTTATCCCTTGTACCTTTCTATTCAACTTTCATGGCATTCTTCTTGCTTCAGTGAGTCGGTGAATGACTGCAAATGCCTGAGCAGAATTGTTATTGCAGCCACCAGCTCTCCAATGTCCGACTTAAAGGCAATCCCACTAGGGAGCCCAGTGCAGCAGCTAGCAGGAATACTAAATTCATTGATAGCATCCTGGCACAAGCCTGTGTATACATTTATTTGTTAACAAGCGGGCCCTGGGAGGATTTTCTCTATGTTCAATGTTGCAAGGGGCATATACTACAAAGGACACTTTCAAAATTAATGATCTATAAAATTCAATTGAATGGTAAAAACTTTTTAGGCTTGTCACTGTTTTAAATTTGATCACTACTTCAAATTAACTTAGAATACCTGTGATGACTATGAACTTACTTCGGACAATGACAGCTGCATTGGTGGAGAATTGGCCATGTGGATTCGTTGCCACTGCTGAGTAAGTTGCAGTGTCATTTGTGGTTGTTCTGAAAAAGAAATTTTTTTTTAATTACAATACGGAAATCAAACTACTAAATGCTTTATTGCAATTGATAATACTTGCTTTCATCTAGCTTATATACCTGTTTCGTGTTCAGGTTTTATCAGGATATATGTAGATATTAAAAATGTAACATATTTAATATCAAATAGCTAAACATTTTTCAAAATATCACAACGTGTATACATATATGCCACAACATGGTACATTTTATTAAACTGCAACCTTTATCATAGAAGAAAACGTGTGATTCCCAGGTATACCACTTGATGGCACTCATTGTAAAGAAAATGTTTCATTGTATATTGTTTATTGTAAAATGGACAGTCAAAGGCTGATTAAAGCTTTATGAACAACATAAATACATATTTCCTTTTATTTAATTACATTTTACCTCAATCCAATTTTAAGTCACTTAAGTCACAAAAAAATTAATTATAACAGCAATGTTAGATAAAGTGCCTACGAACATTCTAACACAGGTTCATTGGATTTTTGCAAGGACTCTTATTGGTCTTCCCTGCAATAGAGTGCCAAGACTATCATTGCTATACCGATAAAAAGGAATAGTGCATGGGGGAGAGACATTGCCAGTGTAACCCTAGTCTTTTATTTGGTCATCACAGGTCCATAGAAAAGTTGGAATCTAAAAGCTATATACTAAATTTTAAACACAGGATCAAAGGAAAAAGTCATGAAGTTTCCTCAGGTGTGTTTTTTTATATATATTTATACACTGCATCATTTTTTTTACCAGAAATATATATAACTAATAAAATAACGTTCAGTTCTTTAGAAACCATTACTAATAATACAGTACAATAATCCATATATACCAGTAATGCTGCTTCTGATCAGAGATATGTATGCCTATCATTCTACACTTGTGGGAGTGTATTTTTGAATCGATTGTGGTAGGTTTAAAAAAAACTAAAATAAGGGGATGTGAACTAAAGTACTTCACAGGAACATAAACCCAAATCAGATATTACAACTCCAAAAGGTCCCTGACTATTAATCCCTTAAGGAATAATAAATGGGATTTTTAAAGTATCATAGTGTACATGAATAAACAATTACAAAAAAACAAAAATTACAGCTTTTTTTATTTAAACTTGGTAAAAGCCATTTTAAAAACATTTAACAAAAAACTGAAAATTGTATTCATGTTAATGATGCTATGTAGATTGAAATATATTACATGAAATGAGTGTGCATAAAGACCAACTCATCTCTCATTTAAGCTGAGTAAAGCTTGCCATACACACACCGATCGGCGGCCGATTTTGCCACCGTCCAATGGGCGTGCGCTCTCGCGGCCGTCGGCAAAATCGAGGGTGCCCACATGGGGCGACAGATCCCTGTCCCTGACATGTTCGATATTCTCTGGCCGATGCCTCCCGATGCCGTTAACGTCAATGAAGACCGGCATCTTCATTGAAGCTAACGGCCGGCACGCAAAGGGTGTCTGCCGATGCTGTCAGCTCGGGACTGCAGCGTGATGTCGGCCCCCACTCGTCGCATGTGTGGGGGCCTTTAGGCTAAATTGACACAGTCGTTTCCCCGGGCTGCTATCAGTCTGCAGCAGCCCGAGAAACTCTTTTAATATGTACAGAAAAGATATATATTTATACAGTTTATACATATGATATGGATAAAACAAGATGGACATATGTGTCTGCTAGCTGACTTACAGAGATATGGGCCCTTCTGTGTTATGGGCTTTGTGCTTTGACATATAAATATATTTGGCATCAATTAGACTACACAGGCACCACAGCCCGATTATTAATACTTAATCAAAAACTGAGTTTGTTGGGGGTATGAGACTCTCTCTTCCCATACAACTCTAAGAATTGAGGTGGCCACTAGTGATGGCCGAACATCGGCCACGTCCATTCGTGAACAGGCGGATCTGACTTTTTGAAAAGTTTGGCGTCCGCCTATTCTTGGGGAACTTCAAATTTCCTGCCTGTTCGCAGGGAATTTGAATCAGAATGACCGAAAGTGACATTACTGACGTCACTTCCGGTACCTGGAACTCACAGTTTCTTATTCTGATTACCAGACATGATGTGACTGAAAAATTCTTTGGATCTTTCTGTGCCTGATTGAACCGGCAGAAGAATAATAAACTTCTTCTAGCCGGCAAGCAGTAACACCTGTAAGAAAAGCAAGCCAATGCTTTCCACCATCACTACTGGCCACCCTCATGGGACTTTTAATGTCAACAGACATCACTTTGAGATCATGCAGAAATTAATGAATAGGGGCATAGCTAGAAATGATGGACCTCATCACAAATTTATTTTATGGGGTCCCCCACCCAGACCTACCCCTCAAATCCACTAAATGGATGGATGAGTTTGACCTGCAGCTTGATCTCCTTCTTACCAGCTTCAAGCAGGTTCTGCATTTTCGTAGACTTGTATGGAAATACAAACCCATGCACAGGTGTACAAAGACATTATTATAATGGCCCCTTATGTATGATAACTAAATTATTACCTTCTCTTTCCCATTGTAGTTTGTTAAATATACCATTGCACATGTATTGTTAGATGTGTTTGATTTACAAAAAAAAGATGCATTGTCCTCCCATCTCTGTCCTGTACACGTTATAAATCAGTCATCTCTGTAACAGTAAGACATGGCCAATCTGGACAATCAATGTAAATACTAATCCTGTAATTTAAGAAAAAATTCAGATATGGGACAGCAGATACGAATGAAGAAAAACAGGAATTCATGGCAGTATATTGACTAGATCAGGGGTAGGCAAAGTGCGGCTCGGGAGCCATATGCGGCTCTTAAGCCCCTTCAGTCCAGCTCAGTGGCGTAGGGACTTGTCCTTTTAGCTACTTGTTCTTTTTTTTTTTCATTCATGTCTGCCCATCCCACTTCCAACAGCAAAACCCCCGTGCCATCACCAACAACCCCTAAATATGCCTGTAAGGGGGTTTTGTGACTGACCTGTAAGGGGGGGGGGGGG
>CM070035.1:69545379-69560415 GCA_036250615.1 Ptychadena robeensis | reverse complement strand
TGGCTACCTACAGGGGGCTTTTGGGCTACCTTTAGGGGGAGGGGCTCTGGCTACCTACAAGGGGGCACTTTGTCTACCTATATGGAGGGGGCTTTGTGGCTACAAATAACTAGCAGCTCTGGGTCTGCCATCAAAGAAGGGGCTCTATGGTTGCCTTTAAGGGGGGCTTTGTGACTAAAATAACAACATGCACACCTGACTTACCCAAACTTTCCAAGGAAATGCAAAACTAGGAATTGTCAGTCATTGTTGTCATAGTATATTATTATTATTTATTTTTTTAATAATATTGTTATTAAGTATGATATTATGTTTTAAGCTTAACTTAGACTTATTAAGTTTATTAAGTTAATTTTAAAGAATGTTTTTAGGGAAAGAATTTTTACATTTTAACAGCACAAACTCCCTTTGGCACTCAACATGTATTTCAAGCGCTACACCGTTGCGATTTGGCTCTTTGGTCAAATAAGTTTGCCTTCAACTGGACTAGATAGTCATTTATAATTAAATGTGATGCTCTCTTCTTGGCACCTTAAATATTTTCCAGTCCAGCCAAAGAATACGCAACATATACCCATAGACAAATGTCACCAGGGAAAAGCTCACTAACATTAGAGTACAGTCAAGATGACAGCCAAGACATTCCAAGCTGTTTTAAGTATCAACAGATCAGATTGCACACAGCTCAGCAATATGGTATGAACAGCTGAGAATACAGGAGAAGCACAGGGACACTATAATCTCAAGTACCATGATAAAAAAATAACAAGTGCTTCTACCCATGACTTTCATTCATATACTCCACTTCCTGGTCTAATATTCTTATTGAAGTAGAAATGTCTGCATTCTGTTCCTTTCATTAGTGCTTCAGACAGCTGCAGTGTCACAGTCCAGATCCTGCTATTGTTAGTTCTCCAAAGGAATCAGACACAGACTTCAATATGACCACAGATTAGAGCTTTATTAAGTGCTGAAAAGAAAAGAGTTTGCATCTGTCTTCCGAAATTTTTAGAAATCTTTTAAAATAAAAGGCACCAGTACAATGAAAGCATATTTTGAATTACATAAAATCAGATGCTGCAATGGTATATGCAATGTGTGTGTGTATATATATATATATATATATATATATAAAATCTGTGACCTTTTGTTATGAAAAAAAGTCTGGATGCTAAATCAATGTCAGCTACCTTAAGCAACTTGATCCAGTGTATGATCACTGACATGTTTAATGTGCTCTCATTACTAGTAAATGGTATGTGAAGTATTGAAAATAATGACAGCAATGCTAGTATTTTTAGAAAGATTTCAGTAAAGGTAGATTTCACCCTCCTGGACATCCTTCTTTTAAATTACAAGAGCTTGTGGGTGAAAAAGGAGCAGGCAGTTAGTTGTCTGTCCTTAATTACAGAGGAACAACTGAACCCCTCCATACAAATAAGTACAAGCTACTCTATAGAGAAAGTAAGTAGTCTCTTACTTGATGCCAACAGTAACGGTACGGTTAGTATAGACATGGGCAAACTAAGGCCTGGGGGCCAAAATCGGCCCTTTAGTCTTTTAATTTGGCCCTTTGTCACCTTAATGTCAAGACGCTCTGGCTACCCTCACCTAGAGAATAATTGTTTGGATTGTTCCTAGAGGACGTAGTTTGCCTGCAATAGAATGTTTAAGCTTCTCTATCTTAAAGCTTCTATTAAGTAATGTTTTTAACATATTTTCTTTTTTTAAATATCCTTTCCTAACTATAGGGACCCGCATTCCGGCGCTTGCAGGCTCTTGGTCCGGCCCCTACATCACATTTAAAAACCCATTGTGGCCCACAAGTCAAAAAGTTTGCCCATGGCTGAACTAGTAAGGCAGGGCCTTTAGTCTGATAAACACTTACTCATTGTCCTCTCTTTGTGTTTACAGAAAAAATTGTAACACGATAAAAAGGGTTCCAGAATTATGTTAACTACTGTTAAAAAAACATATACATTTACATGGCCTAGAAGTCAGGACTAAAGAACTAAAAAGCAAGAGAGTGATATAGTAACATTTGGAATAAATGGCTCTGTACCATAAAGGCTATATTTGCACTGTACACCAGCGGTTTCTGGATGTGCATTTGGCTGATGGGGCGAAAAGGAATAATTTGCATGGCTCCGCCCACTGTCCCAAAACGCAGGCTTCCACCTAAAGTTTTGGGATTTGTGCTGGATTGGGCCGTGTAAATACCTTCTGTTTTAAGAAGGCTTGATTGTGCTTTTCATTTAATTAGTAAGGGTGAGATGGGGTAGTACTAACAGATTTTTTTTCTATGTAAGTAGCAATAAATTTTACCAACATATGAAATGCAGCTTGGATTGGCAATCTTTCTTACAAAATATATCATTTTTAGATCTTAACATATAGTTGCTGTTCTGAGGAAGCAAAAAGAACTACACCAAACAAGTTGAGTTGATAGTGCACCAAACAATATATAATTATAATATATATATAATTTATATGGATCATAGATTTATTTCATATGAAAACAAAAAGTATGTATTTAAAGATAAAGCTGTCAAAGTCCCCCTAAGTTGTGGTCTCACCAGAAGATACTGGATATTTGTATTTACAATAATATTTATATGGATGGTGGCATCATGTACACCTCATAAGAAATAAGAAACTAAAAAAGAAACTCTGGGGTGAGAAAAAGCAGGGGATTGTCCTACACCCATTATTTGTGTTGACATTCACTAAAAGCCAAGCATTAAACGTCTCCTACTGTGACTACCCATGACTATCTTTCTCTGTATCTTATATTTCATCAAAAATCAAGGGGGCTTCTGCAATATTTCTGTGTTCTATCCTATAATTATCCCATCTCTTGTCCAAGAATGTATCATTGGGTTTCAAGATCCTATACAGGTTTTTTCTTCTTTCAAGTTTACAAGGTGTGAATCAATGGCAACAGCTGTTAAAGGAAATCTGTATTTTGAAAGTATATAGGCAGCCATTTCTCCCCCTTACTTCTAAAAATAGTAGTTCCCCGGCTGTCATGTTGATCTATGACTTTGTGAGTCACTCAGCAGAAACAATTCTACAAGTTAGGAGATGTGACTTCACTCTGACTTTCAGCAAGTCAGCAATGCCAAATCTCCACTGATAGTTCAAAGCAATTCATTACATTTGCTTTTTCTTCTGATTAAATGTATGGAGAAAATATGGTATTACTATACTGTAATACAAATACTAGTTTCAGTACATACCTGCATATTGGTGAACTACCTCAGAAATAATAAATGTTGATGTCATAAATACCATGAGTTTTCTATTCAGTATAAATTATTAGGTATAGTTCAGTGAAATCGTATATCCGTATTGAGACCAACCTAATCTTTTATGTCTCCGTTAACTTGAATTGGTGCAGAGAGTGAAGGACATTATTGTATTAAAACCTATACAGCTAAATCCACATTAATTCCATGTTTAAAGGCTGCAAATAGGGTAAGTGAATTTGTATTAAGTATCATTAGAGCTAGCTCAGACATTTAAGTAAACCCTACTTCTATTCTTGGAAACACATTCTGATATCGTAGTGGTATCTACATTCAGCCAAGCTATCAAGATTTTTTACAAAGTGACAAGTACACCAGATAGGTTAGATGAAATGTGAACATAATTGGTATGAAAAGATGTATGAAAAGATAGGATGAAAGTATTTTTAACGAATTGATGTAATTCTTCTGAAGGAAGTTTTCTGTACTTCCCAATCTGTAGTGTAACAATTGTTAAGTAGTAAGAGATAGAGGGAATTAAAATGACAATAGCTGTTCTACCAGGGGGTAGTAGTATAATGTAAAAAAATGAAGAGAGATAATCTTACTTAATGCTAAAAACTACTTAAATAAGGACACTGGCGCTGACTGGTATTCACACTAACTACCAATTAAAATTGGGAAGTCTACAATGATTTTTTTTTTACGTAATATATATGTTGACTACCAATGTAAAAGGGCATGTACAATGTACAGCAGTCAATGGTGGATTCTACAATGAGTACTGATGCACCAATGAAACAGCAAATTCAAAATTTATCAAGGATATTTATAGTGACCAGTGGGCATTTTAAGTGTAGTGGCCTGAGAAACGGTCACTAAACTGTATATATGCATTATGTATTATATGCTGTATATGCTTATAATGTATACTTACTGCTTAGTGTGTTGTATTATATGTATTATATGCTGTATATGCTTATAATGTATGCTTACTGCTTAGTGTGTCCCTCTAAGGGTTACACTTGCTGTGTACGTGCTGCTCTAACCATGAGTCATGGCTGGGTGTTTACTCTTTAGTTTTCCCCCAAAATGTAAAAGGCTTTATGCCAGCCCTTGTCTGAGGACATAAATAGGCACACCTCAGAATGTTCTGGGCTCTCTTGCTCTTCTGCTCCCCTGCTATCTATTTGATCAATGGCAGCAACTCCCTGGAGAACCACAGCTTCCAGCCCTGGACCCAGAGGAAAAGTCCGTAACATACACCCAGCCGAATGGCTCTAGCACCACGGGCGCGGCACAGCAACGTAGATTTTCCATCTATGAACCTCATCCCTGTCTCCAGGTGATGGTGCCAAGCATGTAAAAATCCCTAAATAAACTGTAAATAGCTCCTACTGGCTTGTGTGGACCTTCGTTTATTGGGGTGCAAGCGGAACCTTAAAGAACCTGGTGCCGTGAGTACTTGTACACTACATACTTGCATGGCGCTACACACTAAATTTGCACCAATGGGTGCATCATGTGACATCAGCAAACTGCACTCGATGTATTTTTAGGCAGGGTTTGCTCATGGACATGAACATAAGACCACCCTTGGTTTCAGGGGCTGCAAAGTGTAGATCCAGCCTAATTAATAGGGCCCATTTCCACCAATGTGGCGGGAGCACACACTTTACTGTGGGAAAGCCCTATGCAAGTGGAGGACAAACTGCCCAAAATGTTCTTGCCGCGTGTCTTTTTTCCCTGTGCTGGAAGCTGTGGACACATGGCCTAACACCGACCATAATTGCACAGTGGTTATGACAAGTGTGGCCCTCTGCATCACTAAAATGTTCAATCTATACTGACTTGTATAAGCGTTTTTAAAGAAAAAAGCAATTACAACAGGCAGAGCAAGAAGATATTATTGTTCATTTTTTTAATAACAAAATTTGTTTTAAATGATACTTCAAGCATTAGGGAACGCTGTAGTATGGTAATGCACATTTTGTGTCATATATATATCATCAAAGGTTATGTGCCTCATAGATATAATCAAAGCCATTATTATATTGCTGGGGCATATTCCTTCGATTCAGCAGACAGTTGAGTTCCTATGCCATATGCATTAGCATTAAGATTTCGGAGGCCACAAGTGGAGAAATGAAGGGGCCACCAAATAACTTCCAAAGGACTGCAGGTTGGGCACCTGCAGTTTACAGATGTATTTGGTACACATACGATGAGCTGATGGTGACCAAGAGACTAAAGATGAGTTTATTCATGATTAATATAACTGTAAAGTTATTTGATATTATAGTGTGATATGCAGTGGGTAATTGAGTACCACCAATCAAAACCACCCAAACCATCTGCTGCCCATCAGTGGTAACATCTGTCCTCCAGTGTAGACTTCGTTAATATGCTGTGTATTGTGGATATTGTAAATGTGTATGAATATCTTTACTAGTATTTTTCATATATATATATATATATATATATATATATATATATATATATAAAATATATACATGAAATATTTTTAATGTAATAGTAAGATGTTCTGATTCAGTTTTCTACACTTTGAGAACAGGTTCTCTCTCTTAGTGTATGTCTTCTAAATGATTTTTTGTGCCAGTCTAGAAACACACTACAGAAATTCTGGCACTCATATAATAGCCACTTTAGTATCCAAGAGTTCCCACATCATAAGATCCTTTTTATATTCACAAATGCATTTTATGCTATCGCACTGAAATCAATCAACTTCTTCACTCTTTTTATCTTTCTTTCATAGTATAGTGCATCTAGTCTACATTACCGTGTATGTCAAGTAGTCACTCTTTGCACCTAAAACTTCATTTGAAAATACCTTCTGGAATGCTCTTCTATGTAGACTTTCAAAATCAGTCTGAACCTAAGCCATATGTAATATTTTATGATCAAGACCACTGTGTGAAAAGTACTGAATGACATTAGTCATTTCTGAATTGATATTAGAATTATTTCTAGTTAGTTCCTTCATGCCCACAACCTTTTTACATGATCTGTTGGCTTCAGATTGTCAATTATACATTCCTAGTCCGATTCAGAGCTCCTAAAAGTAAAAGATAAGTGACCCACTGAACCCTTTTTAAATCCTCTATATGCTCATTAATTCATTTTATACATGTATTGAATCCTTTAAATCAGATTGAAAGGAAAAAAATCAAAAAAAGAAGCCATCATTTTCTACAAGGTGCAGACCTCAAAAAACTTGGAATATATTATAATTTTTTCAGCTTTGCGGCTATCTTCCTTCATATTGACTTAGTGGTGGCACTCACAACACTTTACTATACTATACTGATGGTATATCTATAACTACTACTACGGAGAGAGAGAGTTAACTGGTGAACACCATCAAAATGTGCTATATAGCCCCATGATTCCTAGTGATACAAACTATCACAATATTATCATCTGACATCTGCCAGCCTTTTTGTGATTGGTTTTCAAAGTTTTGGTCCTTGTATACTAGTATACTAATAGGTAAATGTGTAAAAACATAAAAACATAAGTTTCTTAGTATGAGCTAATTATGTCTACTTACCTGTAGATTTCCAAACTATTCACTCCATATTTACTTTCAATCCTGTACTTTCCAGGTTCACTTGCTGTGCTAATCAAACTTTCATTCTTATACCTAATCAAAATAAAAGAAATGGTTTTTATCATTATCATTATCAACAAAATTAATTCCTAGAAAATCAAACATGTTGTATCTACATTGTCCTAAGGTGCCTGACCCTGTAATACAAGGAGGAAGTTATATTGTGCAATGTAAATGCAACACACAAGTTAATTATAGCTAATGGCAACTTTATGTTGGCCAGTCACTTTTTAGAGCTTTTTAAATTTAAATTCAAGTGTTTGCTAGCAAGCTATCAGCCACAGGGGCCAATTAAAGTTTTAGGATGTGCAAAAAATAAATGAAACAGGAAATTACACTGAAAAATAAACACGAAGATTACCTTCAGGACTAATTTGTTAACAAATGTGTAGTAAAAACAAGTTGATAAAATAAACCTTGAATGCCATGACATGTGTGATATCAATATGCAGGGAACTGCTACTAAAAAGAAAAATAAAGCCATAAATATATACCCTAAGCTAATTGAATAGTCATGATTTATGCAATAACGAGCAAGCTAAAGTAGCACAACATACAATAACAAGCGTGATAAATTGTCAAACTATTGTAGCAAAACAACAAAATCCATCTCTTTAAGCTGAATTCTCTACATGAAGAGTAAGATTGTTGCATATTGTATAAAACATTAAAATTCTAAAGTTTTTCCTGCCGTTAACGTTATCTGTGGATAGTTATGTCTACTGATAAGTGCAAATGCCAAGAATAGAATATGCAAAAGCACATTCTGCATAGTATAAATACAAATGCATATGCAAATGAGTATATTCAGTATGCAATGAAAATATGCTAACAAGTATAACTTTAACAAAAGCTGGCATTAGCATAATTTATTCACAGCCAAACTCTTGGCTGATATTAAAAAGCAAAATTTTAAGTGTATGGGCAGTCCAGTCGGGTTTTTAATAAAGTAGTGACTAAGAAGTCCTGTCCACTGTTATTTGCTATCTGTGTACCTACTAGGTTGGTCTTATATATTTCAAAGTTACTGAAAAAGGAGAGCAATAGGAAATCGAAACTGATCCTACTCATGAAAACAAAAAAAAAAAAAAAATTTTGTTTTATTACAATTGGCTATTCATACATTTAATGCAATATCTGGCTTAATATAACATTTTGATATCTCCTTTACCCACGCTGTGTTTGGCTTCTGCTTCAAATAAACTGCCATTGAGCATAGTAGTGACAGGAGATAGCAGGGCCAAAATAATGAATGAGTGTGTGTGGCTTTACTATAGGGTCAATTAGGTTGTAATCTAAGATTCTGAAGTGTCTGTACGGTGTTAGTTTTCTTTTTTACTTTACTTTACTGTAAAAGGGTGGGCAAGGTAGATAATTATATTGTGTGTAATTGCAATTTATAAGTGTTGCAATTCGTTATTTATACAGTTGGATGATTTTTTTTATTTCAATTAGCTGACTTTGTGAGTTATATCGTTTTATTTCAGCTATTTTGGTGATTAGACCATATTTAGGGCCTTTGCAATAAACTCCCAAATTGTGTTTCCACCTCTATATAAAACAGAAGGATCACAGTGATAGTGATCCTTATAACACTAAAGGTTTAGGCAGCGTACAAATGCTTGGTTATAGTAAGGGGGGGACAGCTGTAATAAAAGTATATTTTCACCATTGGACACAACAGCAGCATTTTTCAACAGAGTAAACCACTAATGACTTTTATTCACTACTGTTCATAGAATAGATTATAGTCTGAGATTAATATGAAAGAGCACCTTAGAAAAAGTTATTTAGAAACTACAAGGCTTGAGTTCCCGTGTAATGCTGTAAATAAATGTGAACCATTATGATAAAAAGTGTGATACAGACACTATAAACACAATACTATGTTGTTGTTGTGTTTTCTCACTGATTCATTAAAGGATATACTATTAAATGCATAGGCTTTCTACTTACCACTGCACAATTGGTGTAGGGTATCCTTGTACCGTGAAGAAGAGCTTAACAGGCATGCCTTCCCAAACTGTATGGGATCTAAGTCGTACCAAGATGTCTGGAGCACGGCTTATACATTCTTCATGGATCATTCTTTGTAATGCCAACTTTTCCTCTACCTGACAGATACAATATCTTCATTGATTAATATGTATGCTTCAATGGCCAAATAGTTCCAAATATAATTTCTAAGTTCTTTGGCGTATTAATAAAGAGAATCTGATACCTCCCCACTGGGTTTATATGGGGTTTTATCTATACACCTTGTGATGGCAGTAATATTTTGTGAAATTAGGGATTCCAATCCAAACACATGTGTATGCAGAAAAACATTGACACACAAATATATTTAGATTTTAAATAAACATTTTAAATACAAATAAAATAGAAAATGGATTGTTAGCACAACAAGGTTTCTGTATTTTCTACTAAACTGTTTTCAAAAACAGGTGCACAGATATATAACAAAATAAAGAAAAATGAGGTCTAAATTCCCAAAAATTTCTATGTGTGGGTGTGTGAGGGCGTGATAAGTAAATAATGAGTGAAGTGAAGTGAAGAACTGCAAGAGTTAAGTAACAACTGCTGCAAACCCTTCAATGCGCTGTAACTTCTAATCCATTATTATCTATTTGATGACTCTGCCCAATACATATTAACCCTTATACTTCACCAGTTTAATTTCAGATAATGACCTAAAATTATATGAGTATAATTATCTCATATGATTAAGATGCAGGGAGCCCTGCTTGCAGAGAGTCTATTTAGGAAATACCAACCAACTGCACAATGGTTTGGGCCTCATGTGAGCTATGTAGAGTGTAGCAGAAATATAGTGTGTATTGGATTCATCAGTCTTCCTGCACTGCAGAACATTTCTGTTATTGATGTATAAAATAAATTGTAACTAGTCAAGCAAAAGGGAACAATTTCATTTTGTACTTGCATCAAAAGAAGAAATCATATATTATGCTTAGACGTAGTGAATATCTCCAAACAGGTAATTATGGCATCTTTCAATGCTGGAAGAGTTTGACTTTCCTGTATATATCCACATCTATAAATATTATTTCTTATTATTATTACTTATATGAATAATTCCTGTGGCATTGGAGTATATACAAATATGGTAAATAACATAATGGTAAACAGTGATAAACAGTTCTACTCAAACAAGCTTAAACTGGAAAGATAATACTTTTGAGATTAGACCTTGTAAGAAAGTGAAATACATATGCAATATGCCTGCGCTGGTCAACCAGAGAGAAGCACTGTCTTAAAATTGTGCAGATCCCATAGTGCCATCATCAAAACAGCTCTAACCTGCTGTTGGAACCTCAATGGACCACTTGTTCCTAACATTTTTCAGATCCTTGTGGTTTAAATATTTTTCTGGTTCTAATACATTATCTTCAACAACTGGCTGCTCAACATTTCACTTTAAGGTAGATGAGGGACTGAGCTGGTCGCTCAGAGGATCGGCTGGCACCCTTTGTGTGCCGGACATTATTTTGGATGGTGACGCCAGTCGAACGGCTTGAAAAATGGGGCCGGAATCTGCCCGTGTATGGCTACCTTTACATGTGCTATGGTAACTAAATCATCAATTGATTTCTGTATGGTCTTCCTATTTGGAAAGCGATGCCATGTAAACATATAAGGATCAAAACATTTCCATCCAAAAACATTATAAAGTAGATCCATGTAGTCTAATGACTCCACTAGATTACTCCATTAAGCATTCTATAATTTATTTTAGACATGTCACACAAGTCAAGTGTTTTCTGTCTATTTAGAGCCTTTTCATTCCTGATGACAGCTACTTGCATATCTTGTTTCATTCATCCTCTGTGTCCAGTCATTCCCATTGGAAATGCTAAGTATGGAAGCTGTAAATGGTGTGTGGATGTGTGTGGATGTGATGATAAATCTGAACAAAATGTATTGTCAAGGGGATACCCACTTCAGGTAATGAAAATTTATCTTTTTTAGAATGCATTAGATTTTGCACTGCTCATCAGTGTTTACTATTATAATAAAAGTTTTGGATAGTGCAATATAATATGGTTTTTGCAAAAAAACGTAATCTGTGTATTACCATCCTTTGAATCGACACTTTATCAATCTGTTCTCTTGCCAAAGCGCGTGCAATGCGAACATCCTCTTCCAAATGGGCCAGCTCAGTGGCATAGTGCACACTTCTGTCGTAGGATCTGTGTTGGTGGCTTTGCTGCTCACTGTATTGCTGTGTTTGTTGTTCAGCATGATGTTGCTGGGTCCTGCAGTATGAATATACAGTTATAAACCGGTAGTGATGAGTAATTAATAGCAAAAAATACAAGGTTTTTATAGATTTCCATGAAACCATACTACTTAACTACTGTACAAAGCCAAGATGCATATTTTCTAAAACAGCATTACAATAAAGAATGCAGAAAGCATTATTAAGCCAAAAATAACTATACATAATACAAAGTCATTACCGCAAACATATGCACTCATTAAGATTTTTTTTTGACTGATAAAGGCAAAGCGTCATTTTTATATATACCCAGGTTTTGCTGGTTGGGGGAGGGATGTAGGCCTGCCAACCAGCAAGTCCCAGGTGTATAAAAAATGGCGCTTAGATGCCATTAATCATAAATGACCCATCCATACTGGGAATATTGAGGACCTGTACTCCATCCCTAAAATAAGTCAGTGTGTGTGCATGCCTTGTCCAACTGTGCTCTTTTGATATACATCTGTTTGTAAATTTTATACCCATGCTATTGCCATTATTTATTTTACCCATACAGAATTCACAGGTCTGGGGTCTTATTCCATGAGCCTTTTGCTTGAGACCAATATACCAGCGCTGCATTCTTATCCCTAAATAAAGCAATGGATCAATTCTATTGCTGAAGGTACTGTATTTATCATTATTGGTTCCAGAATAGGGGCAATTTTTGTAAAACTATAGATTAAAATTGGTTTAAACATGTAATTTTAGCGCATCTCCATCTGAACTACTGAGGGACTTGCTGGGTTTTTCTTCCAGCTTGCAGTATTCTCTTCATCTGGCATTTTCCCTCCATGCAAATGAGTACCCCATAAGGGATTGTGCACTTATTGTAAGTGCAACTGGGTGTGTTTTTCATGAACAATGAGGACTTAAAATTTGATCAAATTTGTTTAATTTGTTTTTGTTTTTCATTATATTATTATAAAAAATATGCATCTCTTTTACATGAGCACCTATGCCAGAGGAAGCCCCACGTTCAGGGGTGAAACATGTAGGATCGTCAAAAAGGTGTCTCCTCATTCCATGTGCTATCATCATCGTGGTTTTGTAAATGTGTATATTTAATCATGACTTATTTAACCTTAATGTATTGCAGCCTGTGCCTTAAAAACCCATTTCTCATACTTTGTAGGACCTTTCATGTGGAGGGGATAGCCATACAGTTTACCTTCCTATGTGATACTTTCAGGGAGTGGCACAATATTTAGATTCAAAAGGATGGCCACCATTACAAAATCCTTTTTCCACTGAAATAAAAGTGAGGTACTGTAAGAAACTAAGACTGGGTAAATAAAAAAAGTGTTCAATTCATGTGTTCAAGTGTACAGTCTAAAATTCTGGTGCAACATCCTAATATTCATCATAAATATAGTAGTATTCATTCATTTAGTAATTATTATTGCCATTTTAATGTATCACTGTATGGAAATTAGAACACTTTATCTAACTGTAAAGGAAATGAAGGCATTCATGTTAGGTGACTTAGCTGCAAATTTAAAAATTGGAGCTTACGAAACATTGTTTCTTCCTATTTTCTATTTAGCTCACTCACCCCTTATTTCTCAATCTGCATCATCCCTGAAATCTATTACAGCACAATGGTACCCCATCCCAAAAAGTGTCTCAGTGCCTCACCACTCTCCAGTGGTCCAAAATAAAAGGATTAAAAGACAATTTGGTATAGAAGACTATTTGCCTGTATTACCATATTTATTTAAAATGACACAAAGGCTAAATAATGACAATATGTTAATATTTAGTGGTCTAAATGAGCACATCTAATTGGCTATGGGTACCTTTTTTTCCTATGCAAAATCCTTGCTTGGCTTTAAAGTCATTCTATCAAAAGGTTTGTACCACCCCATGCCTCTATCCAGTGACTTCTAATCTCGGGTTACATGTCAATCCTTATACCCACCCCACAATTCCTTGCATACTCTTGCCCTGGAAAACTGAGTAGTGATTAGGCAATTGTGACTGCGAAGCACTGGCATTTGACTGAATTCCTAACCTAGGGAATTTACATCAAGATTACACCCATACTACTTCATTCATACACATACATAATCTGTTTACTGGGCAGATGTTGAAACGATCATTTAATACCTTCCTCATATTATAAAAAGAAGAGTTCAACAACCAAATGTGAGACTAGGTTTTGGTCAGGATTGATACAGTGTATAGATATGCAAATGACACATCTGTAATTTGCTCATCTCTAATGATCTTCAGTGTTTGCATACAGAGAAGCGTACCCAGAATGCATGTACTAGTTGCATATAGCATGCATATAGACTAAGCATGTCTAGCTAGATTTGTCCAGTGATGATTAACCATGGCATGTAGTAAAACCAAGCTTACCATACCAGGCTGGAAACTTCCACATTCACACTAAGCTGTAAGGCCACATATCGTTTGTGTATCACTTGAGTAGTGCACAAGGTATAAGAATAAAAAGTCCCTTACCTGGATGTCTTGGCCATTTAGGCTGAGGACAGGGGTAACACGTATCTTCTTATACAGTTACAAACATTAGGCAAATACCTACCATAAATTTCTTCTGTCTTATCAATGTAATTATTGGGTGGATGGTATATTAAATGATAAAATGAAAGGCAATTGTAAGGCTACATCCACATATTTTAATAGACATGACATACCCAAAGGGTTTCCTTATTTGCAACTATTTAAGTGAACCTGTTCTTTATATTCGAGTTTTAAAGGTTTTAAACAAAACTCTGTCTAAGAGTAGCTAATTTTACAGTGTTTAGCATTCTTCTATGCAGATTTATGTCCCTGATACAGAGATGCAAAATAATTTGAGAGGAAATCCCTACAACATGAGTAGAATTCCTTTTCAAAGTCACAAGGGTACGTGCTGCCATTGTAAAACTTAAGTTAACAGCCTTGTCTACTATGGAGGTCTTAACAAACAGCTTATAATTTTGATATCTGAATTTGGAACTAGCATTCTAAATAGAATGGCGCATGTGGATATAGCCTAGGAGCCAAAGATTATCATTACAACTTTATGTTAATTTCAAACACTAAAAATTCTCAAACTGCACATATTTATGGAAATGGTAATTAATAAATGTTAAAACTCTCCATCATCCCAAGAACATTTTGTTTTATTGCTTGTTATGTATTATTAATATCTAACTTGCATATTTAAAAGTTTATACATATTCTAAACACAGCTTTGTTAATTAATGCAATCTCAAAGGATGCTGAAAAGTTCAGTTGTATTTAAGACCAATACTTTTTCAGAGGTTTAGTATAAATGTTTTGCATAATTATGTTCATTTGAACACTACATTTTTTTAGCATTTTATCAACAGACAATTACATTTTATAGCAGGTAACCATCAATATGAAATGATATAAATAATATTATTACTGACAGTAAGGGAATAAAGTATAAAATTAATTTAGGATTGTTTCCAGGTAGGATAGGGATTACTGCCCTATGACTTTAGAGGTATTGGATATACATGGCTTTGTTAATTAAAGTTGATTTGAAGGCATCCCAATTAAGTTTAGATTAGATTTTCAATGTCCACACTGAGACTAGTGATAACATAGTAAAATGTTTTCGTACTGACAAAACTGTATGTACTGGGTGTTGTTGAATGGATAAAATATGGTCCAACCACAAATCAGCTAGTATATCACAAATGTTTAGCTAGATAGCTAACCCTGGGGGGCAGTTGTTGGGCAAACTTTACTATCAAAAGAAAATATGTTACCCCATAGAACACCGCTACATGCATTTATTACATGCAACTCAAGCTTTTCCTATAAAGGGAGTGCAAAATTATTAGGCAAGTGGTATTTTTGAGAAATAATTTTATTATTGAACAACAACCATGTTC
>CM070035.1:69522820-69545279 GCA_036250615.1 Ptychadena robeensis | reverse complement strand
AGGATGATGTGGTCAAAATACTCATTTGCCTAATAATTCTGCACTCCCTGTATACCTGCATGGAAAACGCTATCATAATGTGTTCATTAACGCAAGGAGTGTGTAATGTGCACAACACAGTAGGGGGGTAGGTTTGCTGGCAGCCAAAGAGCCACAACAAGGACGATAAAGAGCTACATGCGATTCTGAAACCAGAGGTTGCAGCCCCTCGCCTTAGATTTTTTTTTTCTTAGATGGAAATTTATAGATGGCTACAGTTTAGTTTTATACAAAACCATTTTTGTCAGGATTTATAAAGACAGAGCATTTCCATGTAAAAGAAAAGCCATAAGTCCATGATGATACCCCCTCCCCCCAGGAAATCATTTAAAGTTAACATGTATAACTGTTATATCTTTATTCCCAATAATGTCATTGGTTAATTGTAAATTCTCAAGGTAATTTGAAAAAGTCTGTAATGTAACATTACTTGATATATTTCTCATGTTGTTGGTTATCTGTACTTGTTGTAACATGATTAAGATATAACATGACAGTTTACAAAATGTTTAGGGTATGTTTTCATTCCCAAGCTTCAAAAGATTTTAAGTTTAAGCCATCAATTCTACTGCTACTAGTATGTTAATAATCTAAAGCAAGTCAAGAGGAAAAAATTCAAACATGATGTTTTTAGCTTGCCTCTAACTACTCATGCATGGTACACCATTGCATGTACCTCTTTTTAAATGCAGGGACATAGTATTCTTGAACATCTCTATCAGCCCCACAAACGCATCTAATTCGTGAGCCGGAGAAGGACGTTGCTGAACTCCTTAAAGCAGAAGCTGAGGCGCTTCTTCTGCAGTGACAGAGAGGAGATGATGTTCCATCAATCTATTACAGCACTATTATTTGACAAACATTTAACCTTCTTTAATAAAGAATTTATGAGTTTATTTTTTTACATAGGTTTTTTAAGAATTTTAAGTCATAATGGAAAAAATTGTTGTCTAAACAATTAACAACAGAAATAATGACATTAAAATGCATCCCTGCAGGTTCGTATTTATCCAGGTCCTAGTTTATCTGTAATAATCAGTCAAAGCAGTTGGACCTGATGAAGTTTTATTGGAAAAATGTAATACAGCATTGCTATTCTAAACTGAGATTAGTTGTCCAGGTGATTTGATCTATTACTATATTTTTCATTTAAAGCATTTTTGTTATTATTTATTTGAACCTGCACACATTTTTAATACATAATTTTTTACATCATTTACATAGGAAATTTAGATTTAGGGGATTTAGATTAAATAAGGGGCACTTCATTTCAAATAGGCCATAACAGTCAACCCATATAAAAGCAAATAGTTAAATATGTGCAAAATTGATGCCTGGACACCATTCAAATGCTATAGTAGCCAAAGCCAACCATACATACTGGTCTAGTTCATAATCTGTAATGTGAGAAGGCACAATAATGCACATATATCCAAACTACATGTTCTGCCATTCAATAACAGTTGGTATTGTTGTATCTGGTGAAATTAACTATAGTGTAATATAGTGTACCCAAAAGACAGACGTTAAAACATAGTATAGTGTGACAAACGTTATGTGAGCACTACCTACCTTTGTGTAGAATATTGTTTAACTACATATCTAGTTTCAAGATTCCTGTATGATTCATCATAATGTTTGTGCCGCTTCTGATAGAGGGATACCTTTGAAGACATGGCACCAGCCTGTCCTTAAAACTGGAAGAAATAGAAGATGTTAGAACAGAAAAAGATATTTTAAAAGTAAAGCATGTGACGCTACAATAACAAATATACTGTATCTTGTTTACTACTACAACAATTCTGTCAAATCATAAAGAAGTACATAGAAACAATATCATAAGGAGATGTATATGGAAATGACCAGGATATGGGCAGGTTGTATTTATGTTTATTTTATTAGCTTGTAACATTATTATTTAAATAATTAAAAATAATAATTTTTAAATAACATTTTTAAATATGTCATTGTTATTATTTAGGTTGGAATAACCAGTTTCATTTACAACATTATACAAAGACTTTGTAGGTCTAACTTTGTAAAGTAACTAACAGCACCAAAACAGGCTTAATATGCTCCAGAACATAAATTTCCACATGTATGTGTGTAAATACATGCGTAAGCAATACCATGTATTATTAAAAAAAAAGTCTCATCATTGTCACTCAAGAATGCCATACCACATATATGTGCTCCCTAATTTTGTAACTTAGAAAGCCATGGACCCTAAATAGTTTTATCATAGACCCCCAGCACATTGATATAGCAAAAGTTTATATAGTTAACTGGACCCTGGCATGAATTGCAGTATTTCATCTGCCTGAAGGAAAGCTACATAGAAAAGTGGCCACCTCCAATAGTTGTGACCTGATATAATCAATATACTTTGCAGTAAGGTATTGTCTTACAAATTCCTGAACAACCCCTCCTTGTGCTATTCCAGTGGGGAGTGGATATACTCCAATGTGGGGTGATACCCAAAAATATGAAAAAAAAAAATTTACATCTTTAAGTTAGTGCATTCTAATAATAAAAATAGAGGTGAAGGCAAAAGTGGAAGTTGATGATGTTTACCCTTCCGTTGTTCTTGATGGAGGCTTTGACAAGGAAGGAAAATCTCTCAGACTAGTGGCCTTCTCAAAGAGACACAGTGTAAAACAAGACACGGTACAGTAAATGAAAATAGGTCAGATACGGATCTCAGTCAATTTGTTGATATTTGCCATAACCTTTAGCTGTAAAGCAGGCTTTCCCATAATTTCTAAGCCCATCAATCAGGGGCTGTGGTGAGCCCAGGGACTCTAGCCACTTATCACCTACCTTTGTCTATAGTAAAGCATGTACTGTGTTTTTTGGTATTACCAATAAAATCAGTGAAAGTGTCCCTGCATCTTATGGACCGAATATGTAAAAACAACATTTTTTTTGTCCCAACCATCCTGGAGAAATAGCTATGCATCACAGGAGGCAGAAATGTGTTCCATTCACTCCAGCCAAGTCAAAAATACACTGCCAAGATGGAGATCTTATCTGCATTAGCACTAGCAATATCCAGTATCTAAAAACACTGACAAACTTATAGAGAGACATTTTATATTTAAATAGCATGAGGTGTGTATCTACATTAAAATTCTGCATTGCAATAATACATTTTGTAACAAAGACTCAATTCTTCTCTCATATGTAAATAGCTACTCATGGGTAAGTTGTTCAGTGCCAGATTGTTAAATGTGTCTCAAATTGGTCAGTGTGTTCAGAGAATGGGTAGTGCTAGTGTATAGACACATGCTAAAGTTTTAGCCCTGCAGCCAAGAACTCCCTCCTGGCACTGGCCTTTTGGCTGGAGGAATATAGAGTGAATACTGCATGGTCCAGTTCTGCCTACTTTGCTACAACATTCGGTATATTCACTTGATATCTGAATGTGTTTCTGTTTTCCCCCCTAATTTTCTCTACAAAACTTGGATGCCTCTTATAGCCTGAAAAAATGCTATACCGTCTAACCATTTGTAGTGACAATGTTTCTCCTGTTGGTGCTGTCTTCTTATTTCTTATTACTAGCTGTTGACCAGCCAACTATCTCATTGTTAACTTAGGAAAAACCAGGCATAGCCTTTTTTATCACCACCCTCCTTGCAAGACCTTATACCTCTGCTTACTGTTCCAGAGTTCCAGTGTATCTGCAAAAACTGTCTGTTGCAATGGTCTTTTAGTAGGTAGTCTCCTGCCCACCTTGAAAAGACACTGAGAATCCCACATTTTGCAAGATGCTTATACACAGACCTATAGCTATGAAGAAGAGATCAGTCAGCAGAGCCAGCAACATTACTGGGACTTGGCACACAGAACACATGTACTCAGTCTCAGGAAATTGATCTTTACATATTTCCATGCCCCTTTAACTGCAACTCGGCTTTCTGAGTAGGTCTCAAATGGGTAGTTTTTCTTTCTGTACTGTAGTCATTTTTCTTATTCTAGTATTCTAGCACACATCAGAGAATAAAAGAAACATTGTCAGTAATAAAAGCTTTTTCTTTTTCATTGTAAAAGCATGACAGCCAGGAATTACATAACCTCTCATGAAAAAAACACATTAACAGCATTGCAGAATGTCTCTTTTCTGTGTGTACAACCAGAACTTTCATCTATGTTTACCTCAAAATAAAATCCATATAACAATAATTAGCATGCCATAGAATTGCTAATTCTCCTAGACGTTAAATTGTATGCATTACTATATGTAGGTACATGCAAAAATCCTTGATCATATAGAGTACACCAAACCAACCATTGTAATATCTGCAAACTGAAATATCTTTGTAAATACCTTTGCATCATTGAGAATAATATAGGGTTAACATTTATAATTTTGTGTAGAATAAGAAACAAAATAATTTTAGTTGTAGTAAGTTTGTAAACTCCTACCAAAATATATACTATGAATTATTGTCTAGTGCCGAGAATCAGATGGCGCTCTTTATGTGCAGCTCATTACTTATGGGATCGGGTTAAAATTACCATCCTGTCGGATAACTGTGCGATCCGACAGGACGGCTGATTTTAGCCCAATCCTCAATGGTTGCTGCATCCAATTCCTGCACGACCCGATCCCTAAGGGATGTGGGAGCGCACACGGTATCTGATCGGGGATTGGATCGTGCAGGAATTGGAACGTGTATGCCCAGTTTAAGGATTATATGCCAAAAACTCCACCACAGAAGCCCCTTGTCCTACGTTTCGCACATCTAATCAGAGCCACTAAACTAGACAAACGTGGTTACACTTTTTACATACTTTGAACTTGGTTGTGTTATATATCAATATCTGCACTGACTCTTAAACCTGAGGCTAGAACTTCGAACATTTGAACCTAGACATCTATCTTTAAATAGAACTTTGAGGTCTGATTCGGACATGTAACTGGGCAGCATGGAGGCTCAGGTGGTGAGCAGTCTGGCCATGCAGTGCTAGGCCAGGCCTGGGCACTATCTGCAAGGAGTTTGCATTTTCTCCCCATGTCTACATGGGTTTCCTCTGGTTGCTCCAGTTTCCTCCCACTCTCCAAGACATGCTGATGCAGGTTAAATGTATTCCCCCCAAACGAATCTCTTATGTTAGTTACGTATACATGACTCTGTGTTAGTTACATATACAAGACTCTGTGTTAAGCCCCCCATACACGTTCCGATTATTCTCCCGACCGATTTTTTGTCCAATCCTGTCACCTGATTTTCACCTAAAATGTTATTGTCGGTCGGTCGGCTGGCACGAAAAATTGGAATTCGAATTATCACCGATCCATCAGCCCAACCCTATTTCTTAACAGCAGATTGACCAAAAATTTACGGACAGGTCCGAAGCGGTCCCAACCAATTTTTCGGCCGATTTTGAGAAAACGGGATTGGTCGGGTACATAATTTCGAATCCGATTAATCTCCCGATCGATTAATCTCCCGACCCGATCGGTCGGTCGGGCAAAATTTGTACGTAAAATCGGAACGTGTATGGGGGGCTTTAGTTATATATACATGACTATGGAATGGACATTTGATTGTGAGCTTCTCTGAGAGACATTTAGTGAAATGACTATATATGCTCTGTAAAGCGATCTGTAATATGTTGGCGCTATATAAATACAAGATAATAATAATGCCTACATATATTAAAACACTACCCACAGTAACACTAAATTAGGACCTTCAATCATCTTCCTATGACAGGCAGTTTTTAGATTCAATGTGTTACTAATAAATACATATATTAAAAAAGTTCAGACAACTAGGGGGATTAAGTGCCTGCGTCTTATAGTCCGATCTCCCATCTGAAATGTATTGGCTATATTTGCAGAACCCCACAGATATAACCAATGCAGAGTGTGTGTGGGGAAAGCTGCACTCACGCTGGCAGTTTCCTCACACACAAAGCCGCAGATGAGACAGGGAGACATGAGTTCAGCCCCCCCTTCCCTGTGTATGAGGAAGAGGAGATGCCTGAAGTGTGCTCTCTAGTGACACAATTTTTGTGGCTGAAATTGGGTACTGCAGGGGATTTTCCCCCTAATTCATTTAAACACATGAAATATTTTTTTTTCTGGTTTCCTACTAAAAACTGGGTGTCTTATGGTCAGGTGCATCTTATAGTCTGAAAAATACTGTAGATTGTGCTTCACTGCAAACAATTGTTAAATTATTGTTCTCACATTTATTCCAACTCTGTAGCACTATAAAGATGACCTAGGACCTAGGATGATTCATTGTATATCTATCTCCTTTAGAAAAAGTTGATAAAACAAAATAGAATATTATAAGAGATTGGTGCTTCACAGTGCACCACAGATCCTACAAAAAGTCAACTACCAAAATCTGTTGTAAAAAAAACCTATAAATGAATACACTCTCTTTTACAGGGACCACAAGTTTGCTCAGTTTAACTCCTAATGCATATACACATTGTTTTGTCTTAGTTTGTAAACCTAACCTTGAGAATACAAGTATTTTAAATTTGATAATTATAAAAAGACATGTTACATAAACTCTTCAAGTACTAATGCTGTCGCGTGCTATAGCATTACAATACCTTTTATAAGGCTTTAAAAGCTTTTTAGGAAGTAGTGCTAATGTGCATATCTGAAAAAGTTTTTCCTTTCATGCATCTACCCAACTTGTGGCTGTTACAATAAAAAAGATATTTTACAGGCAATACAGGACCAAATGAAATTCAAGCTTCAAACTACCCTCAGCTAAGCAAAATGTTTTGGCTACACTATGGTTTTACATTTGTTCTGACCTTCAGCCTACATTAGTATTCCTCTTATCCTGTTCAGAATTTTAAAACACTGTTTTTAAAATATTATTGAGATTTTATCTAGCCATAATTACCATAATTGCTAGCATTAAAAAACATAACAAATTGATAGTAGTAAACTTTGTCAAAAAATACTGCACAATTTTGCATTTTGCATTTTGCATTGACCTTATATCTTCAAATACAGAACATAATGCAGGACATTTGTGAAAGGCAGGACAGCGTACATTGGTCAATCTGACTAGTATGTGGACTTTAAAGTGGTCACATGTCATACCCATTCTCACACCTTATGTAGAGCTATGCCTTTGCACCTAAGTACAACATCTGTCATGAGTATTGGAAATCCACACCCAATGTTAAGGTAAGAAAATGAATTATCTGCAACCTGAGTTATTGGAAAACACCAAAACAGCCAATTTTGTATACATGGTCCTATTGTATACATGGTCCAGCAGGGTGGGGTCGGGGGTGCTATTGAATTTGCGAGCGAGGGTTGGGGTGGGGTTGGTGCTGTTGAAGTCGCGAGCAGCCAAATGGTGGGGTGCTATTTCAGTAGAGATCAGCCAACCACGGGGTGGACGATGGAACGAGCAGCCAACCAGGGTGGGGGCTATTGACGGAACAAGGAGCATCCATACATGCCACTTCTCCTTACACCACTCCCGTTGGAAGGTCCCCGTGGCCCTTTGCACATGCATATTCAGCATAGCGGGCGAAACAGCCCTGTTTGTATAGCTAATCCACAACATGTTCCGGGGGCTTGGCAGTCACCTTTCCTTAGGGCTTTGCACAGCAAGAATAGTGCCTCATAAATAACATATCTGGATTGTTTTTATGCTTAAGGTTGCATCTTGGATTTCTCCAAGCCTTTTAAACGTTATTTGAAATTGCAGATGGTATTACAGGTCTTGCACTACAGAATTGTGACACCCACCACCCAGTTTTCACTTTTGTATAGCTGTCACTGTTATGTTTCTATACATTGGGTATAGTTTGATGGGGAGTTTCTCACCCACCTCCTTTAACATTGATGGCCTGCCATGTTTCTCCTTTCCTAACTTCCTAAACCAGTATAGTAACATCCCATAGACATGAATAGGGCATACATTCTAAGCAATACACTTTTTGATTAATAATTGTTAATTACCAGTAATTACTAATTACTTTTCTATTTTTGTTTGCAAATACTTAAATGAAATGAAAATACATTTCTTTGCCGTTTTGCCCACAATGCAGCAGTTCTGTGTACTGTGTACCAGACTTGCAGCCCTGTCCATCCACAGCCCAATTCGTTGACCAAATTTCTATCATCCTTAAACAAAGATCAGTGGTACATCTCCGCATAAACGCTGATTTTATAAGAATGCATGCAGCAAGTAATGCTTACATGTTTCAGACAAACCCATCATTAGTGCTCTCAAAGATGAATTGAGCTGTCATACACATAAAAAGCAGTTGATTGCTACAGCAGAAATAGGCCAGCACAAGGGGGTGCGTTTATGCGTTTTTTCGCTGCCAGTGTATTATCCAGCATCAAGCTTACAGAAATGAATGATAAGGCAAATGAACATAGGTAATGAACTGTGTGTATGATGGTTGATCTTACTTGTTCATAACATTTCCACATATACATAGAAATGACAGGCTTGTATACCTGGGAATCAGTCAGTGAGTAGATAGGGCTAAGTGGGCCCATCTGGTCTATGTCATTTTGGATTGAATTTAGTTTCATTTGTTTTTAAGAGTATAGTTACTCAAATACTTGTCCCTCTGTTTTATCAGTATGGAGTTGGGTCTATAGTGCAAATATGTTCTATTAAGTATAAAGCAGGCCAATGTATACCTCAATGTCTTATCTTGTATTATCTACAAAGGGTCTATAAAATTTATATTTGAGCAGGTTGGTACTAGTTGCTTCTACTCCTACACCACTATATTGCATAAATCAAATAAACTGACAACACCGACATGAATTGGTCATATAATGTGCTCTGATCTTCATCTACCCTGTTTCCCCGACAATTAGTCATCCTCCGAATAAGGCACCCTTAAATTTTTGCCTCACGCTTCACCCAAAAGTAAGGCACCCACAAAGATACGGTACTGTAACTCTGGACAGGGGGGATCAGAGGGGGCAATCAAAATGACACAGGAGGATCAGAAGGGGTTACTAGAATGGTTATCCCTCCCCCTCTGATCCCCCTGTGTCATTTTAAGTGATCCCCCCACCCTGATACCCCAGTGGCATTTTCTTCTACATGGAAAAATAAGACATCCCCCGAAAATAAGACGTAGAGCATCTTTGGGAGTAAAAATTTATATAAGACACTGTATTATTTTCGGGGGGAAACGGTAAGTCACAGCAATAGAAGAACACAGTCTGCTTAAAATAATACTACACAAACATTATATTTTTTCATGTCATGTATAACAGATGTTTAAAATATAAATACATACAGCCATATACATGATTCATGTTTGATACATAGTATATTGTATACATAGTATATTGTATACAGTGTTAGCACTACATAAAGCAATCCTTCTAGGACACAATATACAAGGTCAATCAAAAAATGTTAAAAGAAAAATTTAATCCAGTTTCTTTTTTGCAGCACAGAGTAGAAAATAAAACATCTATAGACGATGGCATATCTTTTAAGCCTCAAGATTTATGAAAATAAACACCATTGTGTTGCTTGCCCACTATTCATTATCACAACAAGCCACTGGATAATAGTATTTGATACCCCAGAAGCCTCTGGGGAAACCCTACTGCATTAAATCGCATGAAGAACCTCTAACACTTGTTGATCCTCATAATCCATTTGTGTCCCTAGTTTCAAATACTTTGGAGCGATACAATCTTTGAATACAATCCAGAATTATCTCACGCAGACTCAAACCTTGAAAGAATGTCTCTTTGTAAGGATTGCTGCTAAAACCTCTTATATACACTGTTGCTCAAACATTAAAATGATATTCATTTACATAATATTGTGAACAAACTAATTTGAAACATGCAAATCTGAATCTCTAATAAGCCACACAGTACTTATCATGAAGAAGTACCAACAACCAAGAGTAGGAACAATCAAACACATAGTAATTCGCATACATTTATTTGAAGATAGATAGATAGATAGATAGATAGATAGATAGATAGATAGATAGATAGATAGATAGATAGATAGATAGATAGATAGATAGATAGATAGATAGATAGATAGATAGATAGATAGATAGATAGATAGATAGATAGATAGATAGATAGATAGATAGATAGATAGATAGATAGATAGATAGATAGATAGTTAAGATGCCAATGAAACATTGAATAGCTGGACATTCCAGCCTTAAGGCTGCCATACACAGCCCGAGTAGGTCAGACAGACCTACTCCGATATGCACCGGAGTGCAAACGTGATGACGTCATAACGTTTGCACCCCGGTGCATTATGGGGCACCTTCAGTCGGCTGGCACCCTTTGTGTGCCGGCCATAAGCTTCAATGAAGACGCCGGTCTTCATTGAAGCTTATGGCATCGGCTTGCATCGGCCAGAGAATACGGACATGCCGATTAGCGGCCGATTTTTAACCTGACCGACGGCGCAAGCGCGCACGCCCGTCGGTCAGGTTAAAAATCGGCCGCTTATCGGCATGTGTGTGGCTAGCATTACTCTTTGAACCACTTCAAGACCACACAAGTGGACCATAACCACCATAACAAGCTATAGGTTCACTTTAAATCATAAACCTTAGGGCTATGGAATAAAGACAGGCACCTAGCTCTGTATATACAATAAGATATATAAGTCTGAATTTTCTTATATTGTTGCTGTATAGTTTTTCTCCTGTAAAGACACCACATTTAGAATGCATGTCTGCTAGATTTACACAAGGACAAAATTATTTTCTGTTCCCGAGTCTCTTCCACTTGTGACATGTGTTAGGCATTATAATATCCAAAGTAGCCTTTGCAGCTGTTCCAAACATTCAGCATGGTTGCTAAGACTTCCATCCACATAAGCGCTTACACGAAATCCTCTCCTCTCTATCCAGAGACTGACTTAGACATGCACTGCTAAGCTTGCTAGGCAAGCGTCTGCTACTTTGCCACCATAAACTATTCCATTTCACAAACTCAAAACCAATAACACATGTGCAACGTTACTTAGGTTATACAATTCCTGGAGGATTATGCTACCCACGTATGCACTATACATTCCTTTATTATGGAACATAAAAATAATAAGCTAGTAAACATCAGAATACTTCTTATCTTATATCATCAATGATCCTTAGCTTTCCAGCAGAACTACCTGTGATTGGCATAGAGCTTCCATAAGATAAGTGAACATTCTCTACATTACTTGGTGAACAGGAGCTTACAACATTTTGGCACCTTCTATTTTAATCTACAGCTACACGGTAAACATTTAGATTCCAGAGCACTCAGCACTCCACTGTGCCTAGTTTTTAAAAATGCTTTAGTCTAGCAAAGGATAATAATTTTTTAACATGACTTGGTTTAAGAGGGTAAGTTTATGAGAAAAAAAGAAGGTAAGTTAAAAATGACAGTTTAAGTAAACCAGACTCAAGAATGTTGTTATATATAGAAACTTTTATGATGTATTGTGTCTACCCGGATCAATCATCACTTGCCTCTATCCTAAAATGTCACGCTGTACCATTTCCATATGTCAAGGGGATCAGCTGGTGTGGAAATCAACAGCGAGATTCCAATACACTCTCAGCTATCATATGGGAATAGGTCCACACTCACATGGGGATAGGCCCATGTAGACATAGTAAAAGCATCATAATATCACATGCTCTAAAGAGTCTTCTTTCCAATAAAAATGTTTTGGTTACTATTTTATATTTTGTGTAAAACTAGTTATAATATTGTGTATTATATGTAAAGGGAAGTGTTCATGATGTAAGAAACCTAAGATCAAAGTTGCCCATCCCTGATTCCTTGGCTGTATACTTTGTCAGGAAAACTGAACCTATTTGGCTCCACTAGTGACATTACACGCCCAGAACTTATGTACAGCTAAGAAACAGGGAAACTGCAACCCCTAACACAGGTAACTGCCATGATTCTTGTTCAAGGTTCATAACTCAAAACCATGGAGCAGACTGCCAATATTGTCAATATAAAGCAATATAAAGATACCTGCTTAACCAAAATGCCATGTATCATCTCCACGAGTCAGTAATACCAGTGGGTTACTTGTATGTCAGCAAGATCAGCTGGTGTGGAAATTAACATCAAGATTAAATGACACTCTCAGTCATCATACCGGGATTGGTCCAGTGTTAGGTAAAGTATCATAATAACCCATAATAACAAACAAACTGTGACTTTTTAACAAGTCGTTAGGCATTTAACACTGTCAATACTAGTAAACATCTGAGAAAGCTATAATTTGGAAGTACATAATACTTAAGCTGGCCATAGACGCTTAGATTCTCCTGAGATTTATTTTTTTTATATTTTTTATATTCGTTTTTAAGTCGTATATCGATCGAAAAATGCACCATTTTCAGGATGCGCTTTAATTGGCGATCGAGCGGTGACATAAGTAAAGATCAGCTACACAAAAGAAATTTGTGGAATCAGGCCTTTATGGGTCGATCAATAGAAACAATCGCAAGTCTCTAATAACGTCCCTCGATTCCCAACTGATCGAGTAAAATTTACAGACATGTCCAATTCCTGCCTGACGTCTATGGCCAGCTTTACTTATTGGGAATATTATTTTATGTTCAATAATATATATTCACTGTACTCCAAAAGGCATTATGTTAAGTAGGCCACAACTTTGCAGTCTAAGGAACCATGTTTACTTCTGCTTTGATTCCCCAAGATTTGGTCAAAAGGGAACCTATTAGAGACCATTTTTGTTTTTAAATATTTAATTTCACTGACATGGATCCACCTGCATCCAACCTGAGTGCTTACAGCCAGATATCTCGGATGTGGCTCTGCTTGTGTAAATCCAAATGTGACACAGAACTGGATGTGCTATTGGTTTTTGGCACCTAGATATGTACTATCAACATAGTCGCGGGTTGCTAAGGACTACTACCCAGACTGGTTGTTTATTCCTAACATCAAGTATAAATACAATTTTCCACAGCTCACATAAAAGGCACAATGAGAAATATGGTTTTAAATAATCTATATCCAACAATAACAGATCCGTTTTATATAAGATTTCATAGTCAGGAAAATAAAAGATGTTTCTTCTTCGTTCCCTGCATACAAGAATCTGCCAGAAAGAGACATAGGAGCTGGAACTGGAGACCCGTGTTTGCAAGTATAAGGTTAATTTACCCCAGGGACATCCCCAACAAGCAGCAAGGTGCCAGGATACCACATATCCACATACTTGTTTCGGGTCATTGACACTAAGCAATTAAATAATGTTATAAATGCTAACCCTGGAGAATGTATCTACAAAAGTTAGGGCTTGTCTAAACTGTGTCCATACTGCACGATTTTCCCTGCGTTCGCAAACCAGGCAGTCCGGAGGCCCCTGGCTTGCGGATCCATTTATAAACAATGTGATGTGTTTTCTGGCGCAGTTTTTTCATTTAACTTATTAGGGTGCACTAACGCCAACCTGATGATTCCTGCGCTCTAAACACTCAAAAAAAAGTACCGGAATAGTCTGCAAACCGCGGACGGGTGCCATGGACACGTCACACTAACATGTCTATAACGCCAGCACAAGTTTTAGTGTAGAGCGATAGTGTTAAGGTGATTTTTATGTTCGATCCAACAAAAAATCAATCAAAAAGTGATCTGACATGTTGGTAAATTTTGGTAATTCCTACAAATGGAATTGATTCCTATGAAGGAATCGATTTCACAGGAATCAATTTCTTTAAATAAATTGATTCCTTTAAAAAATGCATTATTCTTTTTAATGTCTTTTCTCTCATGTATATACAAGAGAAAATGATTGAAACTTTGAACAAAATGTGAGAAATGACCTTCACATGGCAGTTGTTCCCACAGGAATATTTTTCCTTTGTTGCCTTTTTGATGACTCAAATATGTTGTTCCTCAGTTCTTTCTAAATGAAAGCAGTCACCAGGTCTAAGGGAGAGTGAATCAATAATGACACAGACAGCAGAACGACCTGACTGGGGTTCTAACCCTCCTCCATTCTATTTAAATCAGAAGGGTTTGGCTTTGGCTACATTGTAACAAGCTGATAGGAATATCAGTTACAAGCTACAATATTCTCACAAAAAAACTGATTTTATCATCACTTTTTAGCTTTTAAGGGAAAACAAAGGGTATTTGCTTATTGGTCATGGTAGAGCCCACCACACAAATTTCAATCACACTGTTCAGTTTCCTGTAGATCTACCAACAACTATGTAATGCCGGGTTCTCCCTTATAGTATACATAGTGATTGGAAGGTTTAGAAAGGTCCTCACAGAAATTGTATGGTAAGATTGTAAGGTGTATGGGGGTCTAAATGCATATTGTGCCTTAGTACACTATTGTTCAAATTATATCTAAAAACCACTTTCAAAACACAACTTCTTTAAAGGTGATATATGCATATAAATAATATGTTTCAACACTGATATTTCAGAATAAAGAACATATCATTGGAAGAGTCATAAAGAGTTGCATATATGTATATAATAAGGTAGAATTGTAAACAAGCTATTTCTCTGTGGGTTTTTTTTTTTCATTCCACAGGTCACATTATTAGTTCTAGAGTGAAATGTCAGAAAACAAAAACGCACACCATTTGCCTAATCCCATATTGCAAGCAATCGTCATGTAATGCCTTTAATACCACTTTGGAAGTGTCAGTTTAGTAACTGTCTGGCTTGTATTACAGGTGCTGAAGTACATGGGTTTTATAGTAAAATCTTAGAAAGCTAAGAGTGCTCGGATGATTCACTGACTTACAATAAATACCTTTGAAAGCTGTCATGCTGCATGCTTTAGTCTTCATACTTGACATCTCACTTACATCCTCTAAGGAATTAATTTTTGTAACCTCAACATCACTGGCTACATAGATTCTTATTATTAACCTTATTACTAAATACACAACACAATGGGAGGATACAACATATCACAAAGTCACATAAGTACAATGACATCTAGAATACAGAAAGTGTGTGCACTCTGCTTTGCCTTGAGCAATATTAGTCTAGTAATATGATGCAACAGTCTATCACACACTAATGTATGTTTTATAGATGATAATTTACTTACCAGTGATAATGAGAAGAGAACTAAAACCTTCCTAGCAGAGTATTGCAGAGTCTGTGTTAACCTACTAACCAGACCCTGGGTGATGAAAACAAAAATAATATCTATCTGTAGAGGAATGCTGCAGCCCTTCCATCCCATGTATGGCAAGGCATGATGCTATATATAGCTGCCATGGAGTTGGGCTACCACACTTTTAGGTCACCCTGATAAAGTAACTTAACTCTAGGCATATTACTTCATATTTTGGTGGTTTATTCATTGAAAGGGACAAGACTGCTATTTTCTTTAAATATTAATGGCATAATTCAATCTGAACTTGTATTTCTATCTGTCTATCTATCTATCTATCTATCTATCTATCTATCTATCTATCTATCTATCTATCTATCTATCTATCTATCTATCTATCTATCTATCTATCTATCTATCTATCTATCTATCTATCTATCTATCTATCTATCTATCTATCTATCTATCTATCTATCTATCTATCTATCTATCTATCTATCTATCTATCTATTTGTCTGGCAGATATAAAACACACATTTAATCTCTTGATTAAATAAAAAAAATAATGATTGATGACATAATTACAATGTTTTATAAACTACTAAGAGGCAGAGTCACATACTTTTGTGCTTATTGTACATAAAGACATTCTCATCTAAAATGTGAATACAATTTCCTCTAATAAAGTGTCCTTAAGAGGAAATATATTATTATCAAAAAATACTAGTTATATATTTAAAATACACATTCTCTAATATATATCCATCTATCCTGTTTCCCCTGAAAATAAGGCACCCTTACATTTTTACGCTGAAATGTAAGGCATAATCCAGAAGATACGGTACTGAAACTCTGGGGACCAGAGGGGACAATTAAAATGACACAGGAGGATAAAAAGGGTTACTAAAATGGTAATTCATCCCTCCCCCCCTCCTGTGCCATTTCGATTCCCCCCTCTGATCCCCCCTGTGTCATTTTAAGTGATCCCCCCATCCTGATACCCCAGTGCCATATTCTTCTTCATGGAAAAATAAGGCACTGCCTCCTTTAGGGAAAACACGGTATGTATCTATCTGCATAAGGAAGCCTGTAGTCTAGTCTATAATCTACCTGAATAACATTATAATGTATGTTATAGCAATTGAAAGAAATTGTATTTTAGGATTTTGTGAAGAAAAAATATGTGTAATAGATGTTTTATGTAAAGTATGGATTCAACCTAATATGATAGAAATTTAACATTTTAATACAAATTTATAAATAAAGGAATTTTAAATACATGGGTCGATCCCACGTGATGTCACCACTCTGCACTCGAGCAGTCATCGATTGAACGGGAATCTATGCACACCACTTTGTGCAATAGATTCCCGTTCAATGCTTTGGATGGGGACCGTCTGAGAGATAGAACAATGGAGATCGAACAGGAAATTACCAACATGTTGGTTCCCTGTTCGATCAAGCTGTCATCGAGTGGGATCGATTGACAGTAGAGCCTGCGTAGCAAGCAGCTAGTAAAAGCATGTCTCCATGCTCTGATAGAAGGATCCATTCCAGTCGAACTACCGTTAGTCCAAAAATGCATCCCCAGCAGCCATGCTGTGTTCAGCACAGTACTGGCGGTGGGATCTGTTCCAGCCGAACTACAGTTTGGCAAGACAGCATTCCAAGTGTATCTGTGGATTTGCTGTGCTCTGTACAGTACAGGAGCCCTGCTGCCTAGATGCCAATTGTTTACCAATCCTAAAGTGCCTGGTGTCACAAAGTAATTGGGCAATCTGACCATTAAGTAAGGATCTGTCATGCACACCTTATTCCATTATAGCCTCTGTATAGCAATGTGCTTGTGTATGCTAATGGGTTTGATTTACCTGTCTGTCTGTAAGTGTCTTTATTGCCAAAGGTGACCGGTATATTATTATTATTATTATTAACATTTATTTATATAGCGCCAGCATATTACGCAGCGCTGTACAATACATTAGAATGGAGATACAACACAGTATAACACACAGGTACAGGTAATGACACAGGAGGAATAGAGGACCCTGCCCGGACGGGCTTACAATCTAATAGGTTGGGGTATATCTTGAACCCTGCTTCCCCTGACTTTGGATTGTGCATGACCATTCCTCCTGCCTTATAAATCTGTACCGCACTTCATTGGACTGACCTTTTGTATATAAAAATATATGACCCATGTTTTGTTTTCTGGAATACCTATAAAGCCTGTTAACTGGATATCTGGTGTTGGTAGTGATTGTTTGCCCAAGTATATTACAGATAATTCTTAAAAGATTGGAAAACATTCCATTTTCAATCCTGGTATGCCATCATTTAGCTTGTCAACATTCCAACTTCAACTTTGTGATTAGGCTATTTGTAAGAAGGAACTGTTGTATGTGTACAGCACAGTTTTGATTCATGATAATAAATTAAGCTTCCTTACAAACATATCATGACTCCATGCACTACAGTACTTCTTTAGTTAATAAGGAGCCGATGAGTACATTCAAAGTAAATAACAATTATTTTGAGTTGATAAGGAAGGTGTTAACCTATGTGGCTCATTCATAACCCCTTCTAACCCCATGTGTGCTTTCATTACCTCATGTGAAGTACTGTAGTGCTGTGTGATATTTGTATAACCATGAGAGCAGGCTAATTATAGCCATTACATGGAAATTTACATTAAAGTAACTATGAAGAAATAATGAAAAATGTATGATGTTGCTTCAAGTGTTCAATTACCAAAGGTAATAAGTCATGTATCCATATTATAAATTCTATTTACAGTTCTGCAGGCTTCTAATATCTACTTAATTGGAGAATATACATGGTAAATGGGTGACCTTGGAGACATTCAGGCATTTTTTTTAATACTCACATAACTTCTCATCCTTTGAAAAAGAGAGCTTGAAAGGTTTAAAATTTCTATAAAAAAAAATAAGAAATATGTTTACACATGGAGTTGGAGGAAGCTGGTGCTGATGATTTATTTTGTCTTTACAGATATCAGAGGTAGGTATATAAATGCCTGTCTCAAAGACTGGTGGCAAAATGTTTTGGTCAGTGCTGGAAATAAGCTTCAGACAGATGAGCAGCCTCTCCTGCTGTATATCATGTCAAATGTACCTTCTAGTCAGCAGGTGACTAGTGGAAAGTGACATTCAGGTTTGGAATCCATTAAACACCTTTCAAATGAACCAGGGTGTTTAATAAAAATACACTACATGTGAAAACGATATGGAGTGATAGGATGTCATTATTCGCCTTGATATTTCAGCATGATGATTTGGTCCTGTTTTACAAAGCGTCATATGAACAAGAATAAATAAAAAGTCAGATTACAGAGATATATAACTGCAGGTGAGAAGGAACATTTTCTACAGCTCTCTTTCTAAAATACTTGCCAAGGCGTCCATTTGTGGTCCCATTTCTAAAATGTTAGTTGCCTGGCTGTCTTTCACTGACCCAAGCCTTGCATTCAGCCCAGTCTATAGTGTTGGAAATGCCATTTTCCTATCCATGTACTGTTACTATGAATCAGATGGTGTTAATGACAAAGCATAATAGATTAGAAACATACTCAGCAAGAATGGTCAGAAATGAAATGATGTTGCTCTTGTGACAGGCATATCTGATTACTTTTATCCACTTGACGTGGGGTGGTATTTCTGAGATAAGATCTCCCTGAGAACCCAAGAAGAAGAGGAATTCATGACTGTAAAGCCGGCCATAGACATCTCGATCCATGTACGGCTTGTAGCAGACTCATTACAGAGTGAGGTCACCACGCTGTGAGGAGTCGGCAACAGAACTGATGGGAATCCTGTGTGCACCACTAGCACAGGGATTCCAGTCAGATTGTAGCCAATTAACTTGTAGGGTGAAGAGACCCCCTCCACATTAACTGCCTACAACAAGATCGGCCACAAAAAGAACCAGCAGGATGGATCGCCATGCGATCCGACCTGTGAGCATTTTAGGTTGAAACTACAAGGTGGGCACCCCTGTAGTTGCGTGCGGCGGACCACCATGCGTTTGGCGGCCGGGAATCAGTACGTCTATGGCTGGCTTAAGGCTAGATTTACTAAAATTTCATTATCTATCTCGCAAAATATCATTGTCCCAATCTTGGGGCCTCTGTCTAGTGGGCACAAAGTATTGAAAGGAACTTTTGTGGTATCTGAAAGGCAGGTATCCTCTCCCTCTGAGGAAATAAGTACAAGGGTACATTAGTATGGCTTATGCTCTACAAAAAAGGTTATAAATTACCAACACCAACATTAACTTGACGATTTTTTATATAAAGATTATATATGTGACAAGAAGCAAATCACAGTGCCAACCATTGTATCCAGAGATGTCAAACTAGTATTTGCCATGATGACTTATCTCACTGATTAGTACTCTCCACCATCCCACCACTAAATTAGCTTTCAATCTCTAACAAGCTAAAAATTCTGGGGGTCCCTTGGGATTCTCTGGCATATGGGCTGGTATGATAAAGGTGTGGTTAAAAAAAAGGGAATTCATGGCATATTTAATTGAATGTATACATACATAATATAATTGAATGTATACATATTGTATACTGAAAATGTTAAATACATATAATAATAACCTTTCTTCTAAAGGTTGTCTCTTAGGCCTTGTTCACAGTGCACATGAGCTGAATCAATGCTTAGACTCACTCTGACACAGACCACAATGCATGGTGTGAACATAGTGTGGGTTGGGTTGTGCCACAACATATGAAAGTGTGCAGGCACAGATAAAGTCCATGCCACAGGATGCAGTATTGCATTATGTGAAATAGACCTTAATGTTTTAGGAATATTGATGGCAAAAAGCCTCACATACATAAATTAAAAAACTTCTCTACATTCTATTAGGTGAATTGCAGTCAGCAGCACTTAGAAACCTATATCACCATATCTAAACCTTTCCTATTAAGGTGTGATCTTTTGTGAATTCCTCTCATATTCAGAGTAGTGCTGGGTAGGCCAGAAAATGTATTATACCTGTTTCATCCTGGTGTCCCGATTGTCTTGCATACAGGTTGTTGGAAACACTTATCTCTACAAACTTTATGATATGAGCTATACCTGCTCCCTGTATACCTGATCTATAGATATCTATATAGAACTGGATATTCAATTTCCAGTATGACATTAGATTTTGTTAGCATTCCTTTATGATAGTCACATTGTTTTTAACCCTTTGATTTATATATATTCTCATATGACAAATGTCAAATTTTCATCACTACAACAATTTGGGTCTTTCATAAATATTACAGTTTGCAGACAAATTTCACTGGATACTAGGTGAAAGCTTTATAAATCTTGTGAGAAAACATTTATAAATAGATCCTTTGTGTCCTTTACTTTGATCCTTCAGCCAACTTCCATTTCTCTGACATTCTAAAGAAGACTTTGATGACATGTGCAGGTCAGTGTGCTAAATGAATGGCAACAGATTTAGAACATAAATAATTTACTAATTATGTCTCACTTGTAAATACAACACATGCTTTACTCGTTCCTGCATCCTTATCTGTTTAAGGTCACAAACGAAATGCTACCCCAAGGTCAAATGAGTGTGTACCTGTGTTTTTAGTATTGGTAGCTTATTTTTTTTGTATTTCTGGTTAAACATCGTTCCCTTTGTAATGTTGCATGCCTAAAAGCTAAATTTGTGTTATTATTAATAAATATTAACACCAATTTAGCTTTTAGGCATGCAACATTACAAAAGGAAAAATGTTTAACCAGAAATACAAAAAATACTAAATTAAGTGTGGCCCTTGACTCACCCAAAGGCTTGCACAATAGCCTTCAGGGTCAATAAAGGCCTAACCTTACCACACCATTGCCTTGTTGGTCAATATAGTGTTACAAAAAAACCTTCTCTCACATGAGTGGTCAGTGAAATGTTAACTACCCGGTGCATTGGTGGTCAAAAAAGTTTTATTGAAAACCTTTCCCTCATTGGTGATCTGTAAAGTTTATCCCCCCCCCCCCCCCATTGGTCAGTCAGTGGCTAAAACAACCTTCACAATCTCAATAAAAACATTTTCGTCAGAAGTATGAAAATGCAGTTGTTCCCTGGATATTATAGTTGACCTAGTCCCTAGATCACTATTATAATTAAAAACAAGTTTCCCTATCAAATAGTTTACACAGAATCACAGAAAGAGAGGCTAGAATGGGAATGCAAACAGGAACAACAACTTTATGTGCTACTGCAACTTCCTGACAAATTCCTGACCACTGGTAATAAAAAAATGTTTAATTTTGTTCTCTTCATCACTGAACAACAAGTGTGTCTGTGTCTTATCTTTAAGGTTAATTACCCATTCATTAATCTCTAATAATTCACAAGACTCATTGCTAATTAGGTTTCTCAGAGAAATAGTTACCGTATATGCCGCCGTATAAGACGACTTTTCAGTACCTTAAAATCCTCCCCAAAGTCGGGGGTCGTCTTATACGCCGGGTGCCGCAGGCTGGGGGGGTGCAGGGGACCATCTCTGGGAGCCGTTACTGTATCTGTGCGAGCCGGTTACTGTATCGTGCTGCCTGAAGCTGCCAGCGCTGACTAAGATACATTGTAGCAGAGAGCAGTGTTACCATGGCTACAGGATGCTACTCACAGAGAACACACGCTCTGTAGCTCCGTTGTAACTTTGAACATTCATAGCAGGAAAACCATTTCTAGTATAATGATGAGTAGGGAATTAGGGGGTACCCTCGGTGGGGACTTTTCATTGGCAAAAAGGCAAAAAGTTGACAGAAGATTTCCATGTGGGTACAGACTTTCTGCTTTATTGGTTGGACTTTGAATTGCAGTTTACAGCTGGTTTTGTCAACATGTTTCGCCCTTTAGGGCTTCCTCAGGACAGTATACCATCTGTTTTAAGATTTCAGAGAAGTATAATAAATAAATGGCAATACACATATAGCACAATTAAATTTGAATGGGTATCAGTCATAGTCAAGTTTCAAAAACGAGAGCCGTGTAATCACGATCATATTAATCATAGTTCATTGTATACATATTCCCTTTTAAAATTTAAGGACACATATTCCCTTTAAAATTTAAGGATACTCTTCAACAACATATACGCTAGATAATAGCAGTTGTAAATTTTCCAATTAATTACAAAGTGCATTGGCTTATGACAGAAAGCATAGGATTTAATAGAATATGGAGCGCTAACAGATATCAAGAAAGAAACCCACCTGGACAGCAAAAACCCAACAGCTCCCAATGGCTCCCTACTCATTACCTAAGGGGATGGGCTCACCTACCTTTGAGCACTTTAGTTAATGACG
>CM070035.1:69511224-69522720 GCA_036250615.1 Ptychadena robeensis | reverse complement strand
AGTTGGGGGGTCGTCTTATACGCCCAGTCGTCTTATACGCCGGCATATACGGTATATTAGCCATATTGCTTTGCTTCCCTGGTATATGGACAATTGCTAAAGGAGGTGACTATTACATCTGGTCTTCCTATACACACTGAGTGGGGGCCGACAGCGCTGGTGCGATCAGCTCTGGTGTGCAGCGTAATGACGTCATCACGCTGCATTCCCGTGCTGACTGTCGCCCCATGTGGGCACCCCTGACGTGAGCGTGCACACCCATCGGTCGACGGCAAAATCGTCTGCTGCTCGGTGGGTGTATGGGCCAATCCTACCCTATGCTTTGCCAAAGCAAGGAAAAATATAACGGATGTGTCTTGTGTATGGGTCTCATTCATGCATTTGAAACATTGCGCCCCTACGCGCCCATTTAAAAGACGCCTGTTTTGCTAAAATGTGCCAAAGCGTAGTATAGATTTGGCTTCTATCTCCACTAACTAACCTTTCACCTCAAGCAGTCAAGTGTGTCAAGACAAAAACGTTGTTTTTGTTTAAATATTTATGTCCTTGTTACCTGTATGTGTAATATGTGTAATGTGTACAAATGCGATCTTAGGGTTCATTCACACTATCTGCGCTTCGGTATAGTACTGCAGCACAGCTATGGGAAAATGCAAGGTACACAGGTATCCATCCTTACACACTGGCCCTGCACTTGCATTTCCAGTCATGCCCAATGCTGCGTATTACAAGAACGCTCTGCAGCACACATATTTACAAGTGCAGAGCAATGCATATTTTTTGCCAGAAATGGGCGGGGTTACCAGAAGAGGTAGCAATGCCAATATTGTGTCTGTTATAGGCAAAAAATGGAAACGGAAGCACAGCACAGCTAGTGTAAATGACACCTGAGACTTCCAGAAAGTTTTTTTTCCCAATTACTTCAGTTAGGATAATAAACAGTATCACTTGAACTACAAAGCATAATGGACAGTTTGAGCCACAAACTACAAACCAATTCGAAACTGAACAACCTTCTGAGCTAAGAGACAGATGTAACTAACTAACTATATGATATAACTATAGACAGTGTAAAGCACTGTGTAATATGTTTGGGATATAAATACAAGTTAGTAATAGAATATCCTTTGCTTTGAATTCCTCCTGGAAAAGGTTACATTCATCTTGTGGAATTTCATACTTTGAACATTAGTTACAGAGACAACAAAAGCTGTGACAGAATTTGCTCATTTTCTCTTCTTCTATAGGACACAGCTTCCCCGCCTTTCACTTGCATATGGCCACCCTGAGCATATACATAGTGTTGGATAATTGAAATATATATTTGGAGCATGATGAGAGGCTGCCAATGCTTTAACCATGCATTGATAGAGAGCAAGCAGGTACTTTAATAGGTGTAATGTTTTACTGAATATCATTGATGTTTTCTTTATTTTTTTTATTTTTGCCTCTGCTGTGGGTTCTTGCTTATCCTCCGAGTTATGGTACAGTTTACTCCTCAAAGAGTGACCTTCTGTTCAGATGGAGGAAGGAAAACCTGGGACTGGTATGAGACACTAACTCTTAAATGATGGATGAGCACATAGCACTTTTTGTCCCTGTTGTGACGAGACCTTTTAATGTGCTAGGCTACGAAGATCAATTATCAGCTAATTTGAAAACCTCCTGCACAAACTGCAACCAACAAGAGCTATCACACCCTGCTGGGTTGCAGGCATGTTGTACAGATTGTGCCAAGATGTACCCAAGCGGCTTTAAAGGAACATTAAAAGCCAACTATTTGGATATGAGCCTATTTACATAGCATTAGCAGAGGAAAAATCTTTATATGTTTTGTATAAACGGTTAATGAACTAATACATATAATACATCATCTTATTTTGACATTATTAGTTTAGATGCTAATCCCTACTGGTTTAGAAAGTAATAGTATAACCTCCCTAGCGCACTGCTGAGGTCCAGATTTCACCAAAAGTGCACCATAGACTTCAATGGTACATTTTTCTTTATGTTGAATATGATAATGTTTGAAACAAACAATTGTGTAAAATAAAAAAACACTTTTTTAATAAAATTAATGAGAAAACACAAAAATCAGGGCACAAAGCTATGCTGCTATGTACTAAATCTCGCCAAAATAAAGTCTCTGGTGCCCCAGATGTGCCCATTTGCAATTAACCCTCTCTTCCCTGATGTGATGGATGTGGTAAAATCACACCAGGGAAGAGAGGGTTACTGCAAATGGGCACATCTGGGGCACCAGAAACTTTTTATTTTAGCAATATTTTGTACATAGAAGCACAGTGAAAGCAGTTTTCTACAAAGAAAACTGCTTTCGTGCAATTTACTTTCAAATTTCCCACCGCCTCCCCGATGTGACATCATCACGTTACTCGGAGGGGGGGGGGGGGGAGAAGAGCCGAAGGATCGAAGGAGGCATGTCGCATCGGGACAGCGCAAAACTGTAAGTATGCACTGTCGGTGCCCCGATGTTCCCTGGACCATCTCGTCCAGTGCGATAGTGGGCGTAGCAGCGCTGGACGAGATGGTGCCATCCCGAATGCTAGGGCGGTTAAAATATATTCCATGTGTATATCTATATCAAATATAAAATTTTGAAGCTGACAGTCCTTGGAAGTGGCTGCTACATTTGTTTTCTTTTGTAAAGCCACTAACTTATTTCATGTACAAACACCGCAGCCAGACAATTAGCATTTGTAGAATGAGAAGCTATTCATGGTAGAGTTGACGTTTTCTCAAACTTCACAAATTTACCCATATTTTTTTGGACTATAAGATGCACTTTTTCACCCCCAAAATCAAGATTAGAGAGCTGTTAGATGAGAGATGCGGCCACGGCTGGATCTCCCATCTGAACTGCATTATTGCTTATGCCAACAGAGCCCAGATCACTGCTGATATAAACAATGAAGAGAGAGATAGATGAACTCCCATCTATCTCTCTCGGAAGCAGCTTCCACTGACACAGCCGGAGAGGGAGAGGAGATCTGCAGCCGTCCCCCCTCCTCCCAGGGGCAAGATCAGTGAGGAGGATGAAGTGTTGTGCTGTGATAGTACTGCTGATAGCGATGTCTACTGGCTGAATTTGATATTGCATTAACCCAATTAACCCAGATTTGAAAACCTATATTTCAAATGTTGTTTTTCTGGCTTTCCTGCTCTAAAAGCTGGGTGCATCTTATGGTCTGGTGCGTCTTATAGTCCGAAAATACGGTACTTCTCATACTCTCAGCCAATGTGTAACGCTGACTGACACAAGTGATAGTTAGTTCACATGATCAAACAAGTTTAATGGTTCCAGAGACAAACATCATAAAAGAACAATAAAGTTTTGTTTAATTCAATTACCTAGTCATCCAGTCAATATGAATATGGAATGCCGATAATTTTATTATAATAATATATGGGTGTATTTTGCCTAGCAGGTATTAAATCCAGAACCCCCATGCTGCAAGGGAAGTGTGTTAACTGCACTGTTATGCTTTCTCCTTGGCAGTCTGTCACTTATGGTATGTTCCCTGGGTACTATTACAGTTGAGGGGACAGGCTGTTCTATCATTCAAAGGCCACACCTTATAAGCATGATATCATAAGGTAATAAAAATATGTCTGCAGTGGGAATTCAGTTCAATTCATTTTAGCCTATAAGGTAAATTCATTTAGTCTTGTGTGTTACAGAGAATATAGCAGCATAAGCTTAAATAGAAGCTAACCACTGGCTACTAAAGCATCTTGAGGGAACCCAGAGGGATTCAGCTTTGCAGGACCTGGAGTAATTTGCAATATTTTACAAGGCAGACTTTCTGGCAGGCATGGGCAGACCTTTTCATTGCATTGTCAGATTGTTTCCAGGTTCTGCTGTCCTAGAAAACAATGCAAACACTTCAATGCAAAGGCTGTACATCAATGTCTATCAACACATCACCATAAAACACACTATAGCAGTGTAAACGATAGTAAATAGTACTAGCAGCAAGTCAAGATGGGTGTTTACAGAGCTTTTTGAACTAAGTTGCCACAAATGTAGTATTCAATAGATAACAGTCAGTTGTATAATATGGATATTGATAATTTATTACTAGATTAGCTGGTCTATGCTTTGTAGCATAGAAGCGTGATGTATGGTGAATTTAGTAATGTTGTAGTGACAGAGAATCGTGAGGTGAGGGTAGTGTCTCTTAAGATAACTACCAATGATAATTCGGGACCCTAGCCTTTTCAAGTGAAGGGTCAGCCCCGGGACATTTCTCCGTGGGAAAGGACTGTATGGCGATGGTGTAACTGGATGAGCTAACGCCTACCAGACCTATCTCCCACACTCGTTTATTCTGGTGTGCATCCAGCGAGATTGGAATTGCACGCATTGTTCCTGTAAGACCCAGTTACCCTTTGACGCAGCTCTCTCAGCCTCCTCCGTACCATACCTATACTAACATTCCAGTGGGGTGGCAGCTGGCACCTACTCCCTGGTTCCCGCCAGCCTACGAGAGGACGGACCTGGGTCAGGCAAGTACCAGTCACTACTGGCCTTGCTACCCCCTGCCACACGTTTAGTGGTCGGGTTGGCTTCTCGCCCTACTCCAAATCAATACAGCATTGGACTGTTAGGGCTAGTCCCCAAATTTGAATTTGGCGGTGTGGCATTCCCGCTGTGCTGTCGTGGATTTGAAATGCATTTAGCCACGACCGCTCGTGATCTTTGTCAGCCCCGAGCAGCTAACACCCCGTGGCCAGCTTCGCCTGTGGGGACAACCCCTTATGGACTAGAGTTGTTACAGTTGTAATTATTCAGTTCTTCAGCATTGAAATAGCCGCCTCATGTCGTTGGTGTATGGTGTGCAGTATTTTTCATAAACCACAGTAATAGGAATCAATATCTTTCCCCAATTATTTTTTGCAAGTTGCCACAGTTAGTCCCATAGTTGGAATTTAAGATTTTGGATTTACCTTTACTTTTGTTCTTAGTAATATATTTAAAAAGCAAATAAAACAATGCAGGGGTTCTAACCTTAGTCATATCTAAAAAAATAAGTCTTACCTTTAGTTATACATTTAGAACACCAACTTCTTCATGCCCTCTCCCTAGTAAATATGTATGTTATTATAACTCTGTCTTTACTCTGAATGACCTCCTGAAATGTCAAGGAGATTACATGATCCATATGTGATAATGGAATGCAGTTCATGACATCAGAACCAAAATAAGAACATGGTCTGCAACCTTCAATAACCAGAAACCGAATCCCACCCTACTTCCCACATACCCTCCGGGCAGGGTCCTCTATTCCTCCTGTGTCATTACCTGTACCTGTGTGTTATACTGTGTTGTATCTCCATTATAATGTATTGTACAGCGCTGCGTAATATAAACCTAGTAGCATTGAAGTTCAAGTGTATACAATGTGTCTGTAGTACTTGGCATGCCATCAGCCACTAACATAGTATTGCATACTTTACTGCAATGTCATTCGTGAGCTGCAAGTCATGTGAACAGATATACAGAGCCCTTTCAACCTTATTACTGAATTGTTTGTTAAAATGTTGCAGAAATTCTTCAAATAACAGCTTTGTAAGATTTAGGGCTGCAATAACCTGAGATCAGAAGGCTGAATGAAGCCTTTTGTTTGTCAGTGCTACCAAAATTTTCTGTGTGTTTTTACCCCTACTACTATAACAGGAGAGGAAGACACAGAAAACGCTCCTTCATTTTAGAATATAGGCCATTCTGCTTTCTAATAAGCCTGGAAAAGATAATTTGACCAGAAGGTTATCATATCATCACTCAGAGATGTTGAATGCAGCTCAACCAGAGATGCCTGATGTTACGAAAAATGTAATCAATATGATCAACTACAACAATACAGGGATTATTTCAGCCTGGAGAATGTCTTTAAACCTCAACTCCAGCGTTAACTTAAGTCTTGCATGGGTAGCTATTCGTAGTCTAATCTCTCTGGACCTTGGAGCACCCCAGATCCCTATGTCTGTGATCGGCTACTGATTTTTTATGGAATTTAAATTGAGGCTCAGTATCATATGTGGGGATAACCTAGTATACTCTGCATGCAAATTTTTCGTACATTGACTCCACCTTCCTTCCCCATTTTTTGGTGGGCTGTTTTTCATTATGGGGGTTTTATTTTAATTATAGCTTTCCTGTCACAGCGTGTACGGATCCCTGGCAGTGCCTAGGAAGAATAAAATGTGTGAAGTTATTTTTGGTGACTTGCTAGTGGAGAGAGACGTCACTTGGAGGACAATATTGAGCTTTTTACAGAATCAATGACCCAAGGTGGTGATGGTTAAAATGGTGGTGGGAGGAGTCAATGTTGGCAAAGTACCCACTGACCTGGTGCATAGTGTTGAGCGGCATATGGTATATTCAAGTTCACGTAATTTCGCAAATATATTAAGGAACATTTGAAATTCGTAAAATTCGATTCAACTGTATTCTACTGCCTTACATCGCACGTAGCTGTTCACAATTATTTGCAAAGATTCGCGAACCAGCCTTACAGCTTCTCTTTCTTATTCTGTGATCTTAGCCAGTATGAGCAGTGTGGGTATTGCACGTATCCATTTGCAATGCGCACAAATATGCGCAATGTATGCCGGTAAACAATGTTGAAGCATAATATGACGAATATCGGCCATTGTGCATATCCGAGGGCACATTCCCGAAATATTCGTAGAATATATTCGAATTTCTGAAATTCTCACTCAACACTACTGGTGTAGGTGTGGCTGGTGGCTGGTACAGGTGGTTGGTTGGTGTTATGTGGTATAAGTGTGTAAGCTGTGGCAAAAATATATTTATCCACTTTTCTTTAGAAAAACATCAAACTTCAGCAGGTCCAGTTGCTTTGACTTACTACAGATTTAACCACTAATAATGTAATTTTGTCTAATAAGAAATGTCATAAAAGTATAAGTGTAATTTACTGGTACATGAGAGGGAAAGGAAGAACCAGGGAAGGACAAATATATAGGTAGATGAAGCTTTCACATTCACAGTAAGTATGCTTACACTTAAGTTTAAGGGTCAGTATTAAGTTATGGGTACATCTAAGTGTCAGTTTATTGGCTAATTGTGATAGCTACTTGCTAAGTAGTAAGGTTTAATCTTCAAAGTTAGTTAAAGAGTTATAAGTAGAGCCCTTAGCAATGGATTGGGACAAATATGTTGACCAGGTCATACCCACGTGTTGTGGTATTTGTATTGACATTCACAGACATGAATGTTTTTACTCTGTAGCAAAGAGACAAGAGTTTGTAACCAAAAACATATCTATATATATTCTCTTTTTTTTAATTGTGGGCTTTGTGAGATCTCTCTTTTATATGATTTGCAGTTTTAAAACTAGATCTCTTGTTTTCTTGTGACATAGAACCCACAGTATACTTTCATTTCTTGTGTTGCGATGACCTCTTTTCCTGTAATAGATAGCTGGCTAGAACCTTAGACCTCTACTACGTATTGGTTTCCTGATATATGTGAGCATAAATATAGAAGCAAAGATTAGGTTTGGAATCACAGTGTTTTATTTCTTGCATCAAGTAAATACGATTTCACTTGCTTATATTTAGAAGGTGGCTTGAAAACCTGAGCTTACGGTTGACCAATTCAGTTGTTTTTTCAAGCAGATTTTTGTGTTTATAAGGGGGTGGTCCTTTCACACTAGCCACACTGCAGCTGTGGTGTGGTACAGTTTCGCAATACGATGCAAATAACGTTAACTCCTATGGAAAACTGAATACCTCTCCCACTGCCCCGCTGTTTGCGTTACAGTAACGCAAAGTATCCCTCAAGCAAGAAAAGCTTGACATCGCTAACAAGCATGTTTGTAAGGAAAATGTTATTATCTTTTATTATTATTATCTTGTATTTATATAGCGCTGACATATTACACAGCACTTTACAGAGAATATATAGTCATATCACTGTCTCTCAGAGGAGCTCACAATCTATTTTTCCTGCCATAGTTATGTATATGTAACTAACACAGTCATAGGTCACATGTAACTAACATAGGAGAATCTTTATTTGGGAAAGCCAATTTGCCTACTGCATGTCTGCGGAGTGTGGGACGAAACCGGAGCATCCGGAGGAAACCCACACAGACACAGGGTGAACATACAAACTCCTTGCAGATAGTGCCCAGGCCAGGATTTGTACCTAGGATGCATGAGAGTGCTAACCACTGTGCTGCCAACATTATTCTTATTGTTAATTGAATATTAATTTCTATTAAGCATAAGATTTTGATGAATGGTCTAATAGCTATTTTTCTTACAGTGGATGTATACTCAATATCTGAAAATGATATATGTAAAATTAAAGTTTGACTGAGCTGGTGAGATGGTGGTGTAGCACTCCACAATCCTAAAAACCTGTTCCCTGGAATCATATGAGAGGGATCTTTTTTAATTACTCCTTACAGGCAAGTTTTTTTTATGCATTCCTCTCTATTATGGGCACTTCTACTGCCATTCATGCAATGAAGAATTTCTGGTGGTAGCGACACTTTAATGCTAACAAGGAATGCTTAGCCAAGAGGTCCTGAATTAAAGTGCTTGCCAACAACTAAGCCTGACAGCAGTTGGATTATTGTCCTTCCTGTTTACCTGCCAGACCTAAGCAGACAGGCCTTGTATGAATTAATGTGTGCCAGTAACAGGGCTTACATTGAAATATGCTTTCCTCTACTCTGTTGTCACAGTGCTTAGTCCTGACAAGAGGTCACTCAGCCATAAAAGCACACGGCCACATAGGAGCCATAGTGCTTCACATGTTTTTAGCTGGCAAATGAGTATCAATGGAAATGAGAAACAGTGGGAGAGAGTCTGTCTTATAACAAAATCAAGCAACAGGCACTGGGGACAAAGCAGCTGCAGCCTGGCAGAGGGCGAAAACAAATCAGAACTCATTACACTACTATAGTAATTGTAGGCTAAGTTTAACACAAGTTTAAAGGAGTAAAACAGTAAGAAGCATTGGATCAAAAGAATATTCATGGAAATATGGAGCTACCCATCTCTTGCTGTAATACAATGCAGTCTTCTGCATTCGGCATTTGTTGGATCAGTTGTTTTTGTGTATATTAATACCTCTCTTTGAACATTCAGAAATATTGTTCAGTCAAACTACTATACAGGATAATATCCTACCTACAAAATAATTAAGGGATTACCATTTCTTTCGTTATCTAATTTTCTAAGACAATGTTAAAGTTCTGGGGTACATTTTTAACATTTGTGTAAGTACTGCATTAAATATACAGCTTCAGAAAAAAAACAGAGCAAAATTATCATTTAGTATCCCACTACACAGTTTTGCCTTAGTTTTTAAGAAATGCTATCAAGATTTCTCCAAATTTCCCAATAAAAACATTGTTCTTTAGAGCTTAGCTTTAAAGGAACTGTTTAGTCTGCTAAACCAACGGGATAACTGTGTATGAACTTTGATTTATACATCCTTTACAAAAACATGTTGGCCCAATTCTTTGACCCCTCCATATTGTTAATGTTAGACAGACACTGTGAGTTGTAGGTTTTTCAGCCTTAGTCCATTCTACAGTGCTATTCCTGTGGTCTTTGTCAAACTTCAACCGAACTCTTCTTTGTGTCTCACTGTTTTTTTTCTGCATGACTTCAGCTCTGTCTGTAGGAACCTCTAGTTCTGAGCTTTCCCTGTCACACCATGGTCTCAGTGTGCTCTGTGTTTGATGGTTTTTTGATGCAAGCCTTTAAATCTGCAGTTCTCAGTTCTGATTTGTTGTCGCCCTCTGGCAGGCTGCAGCTATTTTGTCCCCAGTGCCTGTTGCTTGATTTTGTTCTTGTGTACTGCCAGCCCTAAAATCACCCTCTATTGTATCATTATGCCAGTAAAGACAGGATTGGTCCTCTGATTTCTTTACTCAAAATCTTTCTTTTCACCTGTTTTGGCATACGCCTTTGACATACTATTGTGTTGCCGCCTAACTGGTCACTTATTTGGAGAGTTGGGTGGTATAGTATATGATGCTTTTTTTCTGTATTTATGTTTTGTCCCTCCCCCTATCACATTATTGTGGTATATGATAGAGCCCATGTTAAAATTAATAGTTTGTGACCCAATGGTTTTTTGGTTATATGGTAGAGGAGTCAGTATGTTAAGCATCAATCCAGATGGCTTTGGTAAGGTTAATGGGCGTATATAGATATTTATTATTATGTTTATGGTGAGCACAAGCGATGGCCGAACATGGGCCAATCATAAAACAGTGGACCGATTCTGCAAATACCCACCGCTTGCAAGTTTACGACGAACCGCCATTGTCTTCAATGGAGGGCAAACTTTTCAAACCTTCAGGTCATAATTGTTGCCACAGTACCAATAAAAAAGTGTCAAAAGAGTGCAAAAACCTGGGCAGTGTCATGCCAGTTGTAGATCAATGGTTTAACTTCCCCCCCAAAAATTATTTTATTGCTTTTTAAAAAAAAATTTAAGCAATGAAAGGGTTGAAAAAAAACATGGGTTATCCCCTTCCCGCTCTTATTTCTAGGAAATCTCTTTAAAAACCGTCCTGAATGCGTAAGTGGTCCTTGGGTTGTTGGGGAACCCGGATACTTAATGTAGGGAAGATACCCCCTTATCTTAACGAAGGGTCTACCTGGCAAAGGGACCTGATTAGTGTTGAGCTCAAATATGCAAATTTAACGAATATCACGGTGCATATTCGCAATGTTGAATATTCGTGATATTATGCATTGGGAAGCTTATGGCCATGCATTGCGATATTATATTCGTAAAGCAAAAATAAATACCACATGCGACCATTCATTGAAAATGGTTCCATTTTTGTTATGTCTACAGCTGTGACCAAAATATACAGTGGTGTGCAAAACTATTTGCCCCCTTCCTGATTTCTAATTCTTTAGCCCCCCATACACGTTCCGATTTTTCGTACGAATTTTGCCCAACCGACCGATCGGGTCGGGAGATTAATCGATCGGGAGATTAATCGGATTCGGAATTATGTTCCCGACCGATCCCGATTTCTCAAAATCGGCCGAAAAATCGATCGGGACCGCTTCGGACCTGTCCGTAAATTTTTGGTCGATCTGCTGTTAATAAATAGGGTTGGGCTGATGGATCGGTGATAATTCGAATTCCGATTTTTCGTGCCAGCCGACCGACCATAACATTTTAGGTGAAAATCGGGTGACAGGATCGGACGAAAAATCGGTCGGGAGAATAATCGGAACGTGTATGGGGGGCTTTTTGCATGTTTGTCACACTTGAATGTTTCAGCTCATCAAAAACCGTTAACTATCAGTCAAAGATAACATAATTGAACACAAAATGCAGTTTTAAATGAAGGTTTACATTATTAAGGGAGAAAAAAACTCCAAATCTACATGGTCCTGTGTGAAAAAAAAGTGATTGCCCCCCTTGTGAAAAAATAACTTAACTGGGGTTTATCACACCTGAGT
>CM070035.1:69493992-69511124 GCA_036250615.1 Ptychadena robeensis | reverse complement strand
CCAACCAGTTATTAGGTTCAGGGGGCAATTACTTTTCCACACAGGGCCATGTAGGTTTGGTTTAGTTTTTTTTTCTCCCTAAATAGTAAAAACCATCATTTAAAAACTGCATTTTGTGTTTACTTGTGTTATCTTTGACTAATCGTTAAATGTGTTTGATGATCAGAAACATTTTGTGTGACAAACATGCAAAAGAATAAGAAATTAGGATAAGAATAAGAAAATAGTTTTGCACACCACTGTATATATATATATCCCTGTTTTTCTGGATGTTGTTATTTATAAGTAAAGTGAGCGTGTAAAGCTAGCCATACACGTGCAGGATTCCATGGCCAATTGATCACTCCCCGATCGATTCCGGCGATTCTGCCGGGAATCGCAGGTGTGATCAATCGGCCAATTAAGAGTATCCATCGCTGCATACCACCTTGTCCAACGGATTCCGGGCCGATTCCGTGTCCGATTCCACCTCCGATTCCACCTCACAAATGGCAACTCCCCCTGATCTGTGCAGAATCGGATCAAAAAGACCAACATGTTGGTTCTCTGACGGATCCGATTCTGGGCCCCCGAACGATCGGACGTGATCGGACGGACAAGGTGGGCTGCACACGATTCCGGCACGATCGATTCACGTGCACGCGCCCGGAATCGATCGGCCTGGAATCCGGCCGGAATCCGACCCGTGTATGGGGGCCTTTTGAGATTCAGTTGGATCCCATTAGACATATCAGCCGTGCCCATGTCATCAGGACTTCATAAAGCAGAATGATATGTGCTTGTGTAGGAACTTAACAGACTCTGGCATGGAAAGGTTATCATACTTATAGATATGCTGATTAAAAAATGCAGTGGTATTTTTTTTCCAGATTTGTATGTTAGATATACCAGAGGCCATAAATCAGTGGATGGCATTACCTAAGAGTACAATTTCCCTTTCTTTCATTTGTTTTGTTTGTCCCATTTCTGATTTGTCCTCCATTTGTTCTCAGTTCTTCATAAAAAAACAACATAAATAAAACTGGACTAGAAGCATATTTTGTATTGTGTAAGGGTGAAGTCATGTCATTGTGATGATGGACAAATTTCAGGTACTAGATGAACCTCTATGAAACACTGAACCCACAGCTGAAGGTGTATCCATAGCCTGCCTCCAGTATATTTGTAAAGCTAGAAAAACATGCATCAACATTTGCTCATCCAATCTTCGATTCGTTCTTGTGTGATTGAAATATCGGCAGTTTAACATTGATCGATAATATCACCACATGTGATTGATTCAAAACCAATTGATTCCTGTGTGCACTCCCAACAGTAACATCAGATACAAAACTGATAGAAATATCAGAACATTCAACTTGAACGGTTTACTTAAATTTTCCAACATTTCCAATCACTGCTCCATCAATTTTATGTTTGATTTGCATTGCTTTTGGTCAGTTGATTCAGATAAAAGGGAATAAAAATTATAACTGTGTATTGCCACCTCAACAGTATCCTGATAGCATGCTTGGATATTAGTGTATGAAAAAACAAAGTTTATGTAAGCCAAACTTATCTTCATATAGGCTAATTTTGTAGGTTGGTCTTTTCATGTCACGAAAATAAATTTACTTGTGTAGCAGGGACCTCTCCCTGGCCACTACAGGAGAGGAGGTGCCCATCAGTGCAAAGGGAGAGTCTGGTTCAGAGGCTGCAGTTTGTGCTCCTGACACTAGAGGCGGCCCATTAAAACCCTTCCGGACAGAAATGCTCGTTGATCTGGGTAGAGAGAAGAAAAGCAGCGCACAACCCGTGTCCGGAGTACCAAACTGTGCTGATTGCCTTTCAATTACAGGCAAAGCTGAGCAAGGAATAAGTGGGGTGGATTCCTCCCACCAGAGTGGAAGGCCTCGAGAGAGCCCTGGAGCAGGAGACGGCTGGAGCTGGTTGGAGCATCAGAGGTCCCCCGTGGGTGACCTCTGTCTGCTGTTGTGCATGAGGTTTGGGTACTGGACTGTTACAACACCCTAACTTTCCGCGGTTGCGTGTGCAGTGTGGTGTGAAGTTTTAAAGACTGAACTTCTAAGTAGTTCTAAGTAGTGTTGAGCTTGAATATTCGAATTGCAAATATATTTGTCGAATATTGGCTATTTAAGAATTTGCGAATGTCGCAAATATGTTGGCGCATATTCGAGATATTATGCACTAATATCGCAATGTGATCACAAGGCATGGCTATACGCGTGAATTTCGAATATTGCCTATGCCGCTCATCACTAGTTCTAAGTAAGACTGAACAGTTGCCAATTGTTGTGCTGTACATCAATACAAGTTGCTTGGTCCTCTGAGTGGTTCCTGGTTCACTACCTGACACCTGCCTGTTTCACCTTGAAGACAGTTGTTCTCAGAACAGACGTCACAGGTTTCACTACCTGCTCTGGCAACAAATGTAAAATAATGGATTTTCCCTCACTTTCTTGATGGAAATGGCTACTAGGGCAGATAAGCAAAACTAGTGCAAACAAAAACTGCAATAAGCTTTGACATACATATGTGACAGTTTCATTAAATATGTTCTGTATTCCACTTCAAGCAAGTGAAGGGATCTAGGTAGAATAGCAATGTGTTACACTTTAGTGTGAATCAGTCACACAACCTATTGCTATTATTGTCTTTTGCTTAAACAAACTTGGAAGCCCACTCCATAGCAGAGTTGTAAGCGTTGGGATTAGAACAATCCATATCATGTTTCTATCCATTCCTTCTAGCGTGCTCATCTCTATAAAGGGGAAGGCAGGAGTACAAAATATGACAGAGAAAACACCCCATACAATTCTATAAGCCTCTCTTCTAAGATAGAAAACATGCTTGACTAAAACGTTTTGTCTTTCATCAAACAGTACATAGATGCTAATCATAGTTATTCTATTCTCAACCATTCATCACTCCTCACATACTTTACTAACCTTGTGCCAGTAGCTATATGCTATATTTCAACACACTTCACAGTTGTTCTTGAAAGAACAATAATTTGTAATGGTCTTAGGCTCATTTCACGTGTGTTTTTACAAGGTATGTGCTAACACATATAAAAAACACATGTGTTTCCACACTACACATCTGCTTTTGAGCTTGCATTTGCGTTTTTGAACAAAACATCAAAAATTAAAGTAGCAGGGCATTTTAAAAAAGGCATGTGCTTGTGTTTTTAAAAATGCAAAGCATGCAGTGCAAATGATAACACTGGTTTTCTATGAGCAAATGTGGTACTTTAAAAACGCACACGTTAAAAAAAGTGCGTATTTACACAAACGCAATGCAGTGCGTGTAGTATGAAAGGACCCTTAAACAATATGGTGATTTTTGGTGAAAATCATTTACCGTTGTGCCATTCCCAAAAATGTATGGGGCAGAACTGAAAATATGACACTTTGATACAATGTAATGTAGTAAGTGTACAGCTTGTATAACAGTGCAAATGCACTATCCCTCAAAATTACACACAGCTACTAATGTCTAAACCTCTGACAATAAAAAAATTCTATGAGGATCTAAAAAAAAGATCTGTTGCTCTTCAGAATGATGGTCTATCGCAGACCATCAGACCAGAGGGGCCGGACCCAGAGTGATAATGTGTTTGTTAAAGCTAACACACACATTGCACGTTACACACTGCATGTGCTAGTAGACATGTTTCATCGGCACTTCCCATACAAGTCTTATGTAAAGGATTGTGCATGTAAAGAATGCATGCAGAAGTGTGATACGTAAATGTACTACCTTGTGTGGTAATGGCAACGCAGCATGTAAAGTGTGTAAGGGCCCTAAATATGGTGTTCCTTACAGTGATGTCCTTCATGACAGTAATACATACAATAGTATTTCTGAGGATGACCTGCTTCTCTCTGCTCTAAGTTGTTTATAACTCGGTAGGGCCAACATCTTGTGGTCACCCACTGTCATGTGGTCACCTTGGCTCCTTCAAAGCTCATACAGCTTTCTAATCTGAGTGGTACTGCACTCCCTTCCATTTGTTTACTGCAGCACGTCACCATTGGGACGACACAGCAGAGTAATGATCATGACGTTGCATCACCCGCATGGTGACTTGTGGACATCATTGCAGTGAACAAGTGGGAATGCAGCGCGGACTGGATTAAAAAGCTAAAGGGGCTAAACACGGCACACAGTTTAGAGTTTGCCTATGACTGGTCTAGGCTATAAAAATATAGTCAACACCCTGAAACTCAGCTGCAGCATGGGGCCAAGACCATACAGCAGTTTTATAGAACAGGTTTCATCATGGCCAATCATACAAGCAGTACACTGAACACATTATAAAGAAGAGATGTCTGCGATAAATGAAGTACAGTGTTCTGTTTGCCATAGTCTCTAATCCAAACCTCATTCTTCATCATAATGCTTTAGGAGAAAATACAGATGTCCACCCCTTCCATGGACAAAGACTGTCTACTTCTCTTTGTAGGCAAGCATGCTGTTCCTAGATGTGTCTACACCCCCTGCTGGCCCTAACTAGGAACTGCAGCCTAAGCATGTGTCACTGATGTGTGTGATTCCAGCAACAAGTACAAATATGTTTAAGTGCCACGTTTCTCACTGCTTCTTTGAGAACTATTGTTCTCTATTGTTTATGTATTGGCTGCTTCAGTCTTGCCTTAAACACTTATCAGATCAAATTAGAACCATCTAATTAAGGACAGGAAATACGAAACATAGAAGTTTATATGATTTTATAAAAAAAACACACACATTTGTTTGTAATTCTTTATATACAAATACTGGGTACCTAAATACCTAATACCTAAATACAATACGGCATACAGTGATGTGTATTATATTATATTACCTTTAAGTTGATAAACCTGAATTTAATTACATTTAGTTCTATTTGTGTTTTATAAGTAGTAAATGCTTCTTTTCTTCCTCCCTTTGCTACATGTTGTCTCTGATGGTCTTCTGAAGCATTTTTGTCTACAATGGCTGCATGACATTTGCAAGGTAGTATTCTAATATACATAGCATGTTCAACCCCCGCTTGCCATAGGTTAACTGTGTACTACTGGTCAGTAAAAGCTGAGCCAGGATCCTGTTTATACTCCTAATGATGACGGTAGCCTGGAACTTTGCTCATCCATCTCCAATTTCCAGAACTGATTGAGAGTAGTAAAGTCATTTGCTGTCTTGGTCCTTAAATAACAATAGGGTGGGCAGAAGGAGCTGTGGCTATAAGAACAGAAAGGCCTGGTGGAGGCCTGAGGCAAAGTAAATCTTATAGGAGAGGCAGCAAGGCATTTGTTTCATGTCTTATTATTGTCCATGTACTATTTTCTATGACCTTATCTGGCCCTCATACTGTCAGTATGGCTCATTTCAACAACAATTGATGTTTTGTTGTCTCTATTTTATCATTCAAGTGTTGTAAAAAATTCCCATGAACTGCTCAAGTATTGTTACAATTGCCCATTAGTTATCCTCTTCATATCTGTCAAGCTTTCCGTATTGACCAGGAAAGTCACGTTTTTAATTAGATTTTCCTGGCCAAATCCTGATTTCAATAAATCCCAGATTTTTCCAAAAATTTTGAAATTGGGGTAACGTAGGAGGGAGGGAACATTACTCTCCTCTTATGTTCCCACTCTGCAAATAATGTGCAGGCTGGGAAGTTAGCAGGGAGAGTAACGCCCCCTCCCTCCTAAGTTAGGCAGGTACTTAAAAGTAAGGAGGGGAGGTAAATCTCCCAATAACGGTAATAACGACAGTGATGTCACTTCCTGTCCACGTAAGTGTCATTCCAAATACAAGAATTGGCACAAGTGACATAGCTTCCTCTCACTTTTTCCCTAATCAGGTAACTTGACAGATGAGGTCCTTGTATTGTCATGATTGGCTGCCTATTGTTCCAACATTTGCTGCCTGCTAATTGTCATGCCTGCAGAATTTTGTTTACATGGTATTATGATTGATGTTTTTATCCCCCTATATTGTCATTCATGTGGGTGTATAATAACCATTTGGCCCCCCTTTTGTCATGCTTTATGATTGTGGCCCACATATTGGCACAATTTTGTCTGCCATAGATTCCAACAATTGCTATTTTGTTGTGGACATATTGTCAGGATTCACAATTTTCCAGTGTTATTGTAACAGTGCAGCGAAGTGCATTCCTATTTTTATGATTTGTACATTTGGAGTGAAAGCTTTTTTTTGTAAAAAGAAAGGGCCTTTGTCTGTTAAGTACTTCTTTTAGGCTCAATTAGTTATTTTGTACATACGGGTGTATTAATCCATTAAAGATTTCTGGTCACTGTCTCAGTGACCAGAAGAGTAATGAGGTCATCATTGGGTTCAATTTAGGACCAGTGATGGATCACCAGTTGTTTTGCACAACAGAAACATCACTGCCAATTTAACTAGACAGGGGTTTTTGCTGTGCATATCCCTAAATTCAGACTAATACAAAAAGAAGGGGAGATAAGCTGGGGTGGGGGGTGATTCAAAGAGAGGCAGACCTATTGTATTTTAGATTGTTCCCATAAAAGCTACTAGTAAGGGTCCCATACACCCTTAGATTTCTCTGTAAGATTTCCTTTAGATCTCTTTTTGTTTTACCAAAACCGTGTAATATGAGGGACTTTCTAAACCATCAAGTCTACCTGTGTTCAATCGCAGAGGACCCTATACAACATAGTTGTTGGCAGGTCTAAAGGATATTTAACAAAGAGATCTAAAGGTGTATGGCCAGTTTTAGTTATAGATAAACACTTTTTGCCTCTATTGCAGTCCAACCTGTAAATACTAGTGAATTTTTTTTAGAATGCCCTTCTTTTGGACCCAAACTAATGGCCTTGCTATTGTTCTAGTTGCATAGTTTAGTTTAGTACACTCATTATGCATGGAACTGTGTGCCAGCATTTCAGTACACTTATTTAAAGCAAACCTAGCTTCGTTCACATAAGAACCTTTTCTCTAGATCTTTGCTTCTCTGTTTCTCCACCAAGGCCATCAGCTGTTAGATGCTACAAATGACTAGGTATGTTTGTTCATTTTTTAATAAAACTTTTTGATGAAAAAAAAAAGAAATGACCAGGTACTTCCCAGTGTAAAGAAGCATGAAATGATTGGCCATATCTTATCCCAAGTGGATGGAGACACTGGAGCTAAGCTTACACAGGACCCTCTTCAATCACTCCTGTGATCCTTGTTTGTCTAAAACAACAGTGAAAGAGTAAAGGGAAGTATGTTCGGCCATGGAAGGGTACATTACAAATAATCTGTTGCCCTGTCCTGCACTTAAATAAATTAAAATGCAGGAACATGGAGTTTTACTTGAATTGCTAGAAAAAAACAATGTGTGGATGTTAAAGGTTGTTTTGGAAATTTAGCCCAGTCAATAAATATGGTAAATAAAGTTTTTCTTCCAGCTTTTTAAATTGCAAGCCGGCTGATTTTACTGTCTTTGCTTGCAATTTAACGTTGCTTTACAGTATTTCAACAGTAGATGTCAGTAGAATTATACAGAAGGCAAGCATAACACAGACTCAGTAGAGAAGGCATTGTAGCTGACACTAAATTTATTCCAATGAGAGCTATCAGTGCTGCAGTGTGCTATATCTGCCAATATCCATGGAACATTAAGAATAGATCTCTAGGCATTCTTTTATTTCTAGAAGCCATGCTCTATGCTCAGAAAAATATGCTTGTTTAGGGACAAGCACACTGATTTAAACTCCATAAGTTATTTTGTAATTAAGCTTTTTTTATATATATATTGTCACTGACATAATTTTAAAAGAGAAAAAACTGCAACCCACAACCCACTAACTATAACAGTTAAGCTTAAAGTGTCGACGTTACTGCTTAAGGCCGCTACACATGCACCGAGCGGCAAAATCGGCCGCCGATCGGGGGTGCCCACATGGGGAGACAGATCTCTTTCGCTTGGCCAGAAAACAGACATGTCCGATAATCTCTGGCCGATGCCGTTAGTTTTAATGGGAACCGGCATCCCCATTGAAACTAACGATCAGCACACAAAGGGTGCCCGCCGATGCTGTGAGCGACAGAGTGCAGCGTGATGATGTCATCACACTGCACTCCATAGCTGATCTGTCGGCCCCCACTCTGTACGTGTGTGGGGGCCTTTAGTTGCTTCAGTGACTATTAACCCTCTGAGCGTTTGCCACGTGGCACGGGTTTTTTATAACCGTGCCACGGGCAATCGCGGCGGAGCACAATGTGCTCCGCCGTGATTGCCAGCTCAGCTCAGGGATGTAAACAAAAGTCCGGCGTCGCTGGAGACGCCGGACTTCTGCTGAAAAAAGGCGACACCCCTCCAGTTTGACGGAGGTCTATGGCGCCACCTACCCCCGCCCCCTTCGCGTCACCGGTGACGCGATCGGGGGCGGACCCGGAAGCATCAGCATACATGCCGATGCTCCTGACCGCCGTCAGAAGACGGCGAGACCTCGGGCGTTCCTCCGGCTAACTCGGGCTGAGTTTCATGATGCATGAAACTCAGTCCGAGTTAATTCGGGGAGAACGCTCAGAAGGTTAATCTGCACTGTAAGCTGGACATATGTCTGATCAGAACTTCCATTTGATTGGATTGGTCAGCTTTGGTCAAATACTAGACTACCAGCTAATGTTCAGGAAACATTTTATTGGAAGCTCAGCGTGCTTTCTCTATATGAATTTGTGCCATAATAAAGTAAATCCCATGCAGATGTAGAGATGAAGGACAGGGAGTCAAAATTATTATTCAAGCTATTGATGTAAATCTATTTATATGAAGCTCGTAAAAAAAATAAAGTTTACTGATCCCTGAAACTATAGCTATATATATATATATATATATATATAAGCTATAACAGTAGTAAAACAGATTCAATGTTAGCTATAAAATGATTGCTTGAGGGAACACATTAATCTAACAAAGCTGTACCAGATTGTTTTAAGCAATTCAAATAATATGCTGTATGAATTTAACAGGTCAACAAGCTCTGTTCTGTGTGGCCAATTACTTATTTCACTTTCTTTTGCAGATAAACTACACCAACAAAGTCCTATGGATAAAACTTCACATTCTCACCTTCCTCTTAATTCAGAAACATAATATTTAAAGTACATCATCCATCAAATAGCTGATGCCAGAAAAACACTATAAAACTGATCATTGGATGTGATCATAAAACATTCAAAGTCAGTGCATCTAACCCTAAGGTTTAACCTCCCTAGTTTCCTGCCCATAATGTGCCATTTTTAACAGCACGGTACAGGCGATTGTACACTGCTCAAAATTCCCACCTTTCCCCCGCCCCTGTCATCAATGATGCCCGCGACATGGGCTAAGAGACTGACGCCCCTACATTAACATGGAGGTCTATGTCGTGGCCCCCTGCCCCTTCCACGTCACTGTCATGCGATCGGGTGGTGCTGCAAACCTGGAAATGCTCTTTAAAATCGCTGCAGCTTTCTGGGGATATTCACCCGAGTTCACCCGGTCACCTAGGGTTTGGGATGAACCCAAACACTGACGAACTGGGTTAGTCTCAAACGCAAGGGAGGTTCAAGACCAACTCTAAGAATTTGTACAACCCCCCCCCCCCTCACTTCTATTATGGGTCAATTTATATTCAGCAATATTTAACCCATTTCAACAATTATTGCACCTATTTATTGGCATCACAAAGGGCCCAGAACAGAAAAGTTGTCCATCACTCAGGATACTGATAAATTGTATACTCATTAGTTGTGGTATTATGTTTACATAATAAAGGTACTTCACCCTGTCAGTTATGGGAAGAAGCAAAGGAGATATTAGGTGATATCAGGAGGCAGTTCTCCAAAGTTTGCTTTCAGTTCTGCTTTCTCTGTATGTAAACGCACTGTGTGCAGGCACCCGAACATTGCTGCCGATTATCAGCAGCCCGGAAAGTGTCCGTGTGAATGGTACATAAATGATTAGGTCATTAAAGCCAGCCATACACAGTCGGATTCCATGGCCGCTCGATCACCTATCCGATCGATTCCGGCGATTCTGGCGGGAATCGCAGGTGTGATCGATCGGCCAATTAAGAGTATCCATCGCTGCATACCACCTTGTCCAACGGATTCCGGGACGATTCCGTGTCCGATTGTCCACCTCACAAATGGCAACTCCCCCTGATGTGTGCAGAATCGGATCAAAAAGACCAACATGTTGGTTCTCTGTCGGATCCGATTCTGGGCCCCCGAACGATCGGACGGGATCGATCGGACAAGGTGGGCTGCACACGATTCCGGCACGATCGTTTCGCGTGCACGCGCCCGGAATCGATCGGCCCGGAATCCGGCCGGAATCCGACCCGTGTATTGGTTGCCTTAAGGGTTTAGTACATCAACATAGGTTGAATATATTGCATGCATTTTCTTAGAGGATTCTAGTAATTATATCACATCACAAAATAGATTGTAGAGTCTAATATGCTATATTGTTTTAATGATTGGGAATTTTCCCAATTGGGACATAAATGTTTTGGATCCATTACTGTGACCTCATTATTCACTCTTCTTTCTCTTTTCTTTATACTTTCTAATATAAATCATCCCAATGAGTATCACAATGATTATCGTACATTAGATAGACTTGCTATTGTTCTTAACTTATCACGGAAAATTTTATTTATTATAATTATTATAATAATGGAATGTATCACCATTTTGCAAAAATTCTTTGTAAACTATGTATATGTTGTGACATATTGTTTACATTACAAACATTACTTTCTGATTAGAATTAGATTGAAGTCTGGCTTAATAACATGTATAATTATAGCAATGCATTTTCATGGCTAAGGCGTCATTATATATGTTTGTAAAGACTCTAATTACTAATAAAAGTCAAGACATTTCATTTTTCTGAATAATCAGATTTTCTTGGTAATTGGTTAAGTGATCAATTTTTTTCTCTTTCTAATTTGCTCCAGTCCAAGTAAACAGTTGCTGGAAAAAATAGCAGGGTTTTTGGATGCTGCACTTTTTTCATAGAGAAATACAAAATGCATTTTTAGAGAAAGTCTTTTGTTTCTATTATTTTTATATTATACACCGTCCAGTAGATCATTTATTGGGGGGCAGATTGTAAAATGTTGGGGACTAAGCTAACCAATGTAGTAGACCAGTGGTGGGCAACTGAGTTGATGTGGAGGGCCACAAGTGTAGCCCTCGGCATCACTAAAGGGCCGCACATAACATTTTCAATTTATACTGACTTGTATGAGTATTTTATAATGAATACATGACAACAGGCATATCGAAAAGACATTGTTTTTAAATAACAAAACTGGTTTTCATTGATACTTCATTAGGGAACACTGTAGTATGGTAATGCACATTTTGTGTACATTAGGATGTGTTTATACAGCTCGGTGAAATAAACCGTGATTAGAATGTGTAGTGCAGTTTTCATATGTAGAACTTGGTTTCCTCATTGACAATTTTACCAATGTCATTAGGAGCTCCAAAGTTGCTTACAAAAGGCAGGTCACTGCGTGACTGCTACATATGTTAATATATGGAATGCCCCATGTATATCATCAAAGGTTATGTGCCGCAATATATATGACACAATCATCCCCTTTTCATTGGTTTAATAGTGGGGGTATAGGCTAGTGGGAGTACCTGCCAATCTCCCACTGATCCGTCCGGGATCTTCTTAGAGTGGGAAGAAGAGGAGAGGATTTGCTCAGGCGCTGTCTGGGTTGCTGATTTGCTTTCACATTCACCAATCTGCGTACAAGCCAGAGCGAGTCTCTTGCCTCTCCTCCTCTTCCCACTCTAAGAAGATTCTGGGCGAGGATGCATCAGCAGCAGATTGGTGAACAGGTGTTCCTATGGCCTATGCTTTAACTTTTAGATTTCGGGGGTCTTTAAGGGGACTGAGGGGGGTCACGGAAGGATGCCCAAAGGTTGGGCACCTGGGTTCTAGTCCAAGAAAACATCAGAAGACCCACATGATGCAATTTGATTAGTACTTGAATTAGTACTTCTCTGATTGGCTGATCCTTTTTGAGCCTACACAAGAAGTAGAAGAGACAGGATTATGTCCAGCAATATAAGGTATATCCATCTGATCAGCCACAGAACAACACAATGAGTTCTCCTCCAGTAGAACTTAGGCCTTTGTCACTATCTTTGTAAGGTAGCTAAACACCATATTGAGATTATTCTATATACAATATATACTCTTTTATTTAGGAAAAAAATGAAAAAGATTAATGGCTAATCAAAAAAATAATGACAAAATCATACTTTTTGATAGAATATAGAGAAAAGAGTAGTACTGTAGATTCTGTTTAAGTGTTTAACCTTTACATTAGCCTCAATATTAAGGGCTCTTATACTACATGAACAAAACAGGATGCACTGTGGATTGAGATGCATTGGGTGTTCCCTGTGTTTGGCCTGCACCTGCGTTTGGGTCTCCTGTTCAATTCATTGGAAGTGCAATGTGTACTCTACGGATAGCATACCAAGTGCACTGATGAAAGTAGACATTACGCAGGAAGCAGTAACAACACCACCACCCCATTATGCATCTAACATAACCCTTATCTTATCTTCCTGATTAAAGGTGCCCATACACCTTTAGATCTCTCTGTCAGATATCCTTTATATCTATCAACAACTATGTAGTATAGGGTCCTCTGTGATTGAACACAGGTAGACTTGATGGTTTAAATGTCCCTCATATAACATGGTTTTGGTAAAACAAAAGGAAAACTTAAGGATACCTGACAGAGAAATCTAAAGGTGTATGGGCACCCTAATAATTGTTAAAATAAGACAGGACACATTGAGAGTCCATTATTTACCTTAAAACATTGTACATTGATTACCTGTATACAGAATGTGCCATTTACATTAAAGTGGATATGAGTTACAGTATGTATCCATCTGTCTGTATCATCAAACAGGGTAGAATCTTCATATGCTGATCGTGACAAAAAAAGGTTCCTTATAACTGCGCTACTTAACATAGTATTACAAAGAATGGGGAACAATGTTAATCATCAACTAATAGCTGGAAGATAACATTCATTCACTTTTGTTGAAATCAATTGGACTGGAGAATAAAATATACAAATCTTTTTTTCAATCTAGCCATGTAGAAGTGTAAAGTGCCCTGCAGTTCTTATGTTCCAGGAGATGGTGAAGATAATATTCGTACCTGTCCCTGTTTTCCCTTGCCCTGCAGAAGTGTTGAGGTAGAGTGCCACTTTCTTGTTTCATATACAGAAAATTATGCCAGTCAGTGATGTCACTTACAGTACCAGAAAGTGTAACCCCCCCCCCCCCCCCCCCCCCCCCCCCCCCCCCCCGCAGTAGATATGAACCCAACTCATCCAGTGCAGACTTGCAAAAAGTGGACTGGATGAGCTAGGTTCGTCCACTGCTGATTGGAGCCGGAAGCAGATGCTTGTCACCCTGGTGACAAGGCCTATCAAACCAAGGCCTTATTAAATGTTTCAGTGTCCCAATATCCACTTTTGTTTGTGATATTCTCTCTTCCGGTGTGATGTCTGCATTGAATAACTATAAATAATAAAATTAAGTAAAGTAAAAAAACACAAACACACATCTTGTGGACTTTTTGTGCCATTGTGTGGATTTTCTGCAAATTTTCCTGCTGGATTTGAATTTAAAAAAATTCCACTATCCGACTTTGCGAGTTAATAAGCCCCTGAACATGGTATTATCCCCCAAATTGCTGGTGATGTAGAGAAGGGTTGGAGAAATATTACAAAAGGTATTTGAAAAAGTATTTATAGTTTATTCATAAAAAAAGTTCAAAGTCAAGTTGAAATATTTGAGTTGAATTTTCCACTTATCTTTATTTATTTTATGCAAAAACATACTTTTGGTGTAATTAGTTTTTTACATAATTTTGTGTTACAAACATTCCTATATTCAGGATGTCCTTGTATGGACATATTTTGGTAAGTTACAGGCCTACAATATTAACAAAAAAATTTTAAGTCTATAGTGCGCTTTTGGAACAGAAATCTGGACCTCAGCAGAGCGTTAGGGAGGTTAATGACCCCTCCCTCTTATTTGCTAGCTGACTAACTAGAAGGAAGCATCATGTGCACGGGTGGGGAGGGAACTTTCCTCCCAAGTCCCCCCTGATTTCAAAATTCAGGAAATATATGTGATTTATTGAAATCAGGAATTCAGGAAGTCGGCTGGGAAATACACATAAAAACGTGGCTTTCCCAGCCAAAACGGGAGGGTTGACAGTTATGATTATTCTGTCTGTGTATTCCTAGCCAAAAGCAATGGCTACACAGAAGATTTATGTTGCTTATTAACAACAGATTTAGTGTCTTGCTGTCAGGAACTTCATATAAAATCTACAAATCTTAATTTCACTGAAATTGGTATCACTGAAAGGATTAAACTTTTGATGTTACTGAGTCTCAATCCATTTGTTGACAATCACCTCATCTACAACACATTCATTTCAGTGTGTTCCCAGTGAGGGCATACCCAAAAGGCCACTAAATATTCTGTTGACACAGTTATGAGAAATGAATTTTAAAAAAGCAACCTTGCAGCATTTATAATGTATCAGTTATGTAATGTACTAAGATCCTGGAACTGTTAGCGGGCAAGAGTCACCATGAAAATGAGTCAGAAAGTTGTCAGTTTAGATACAAACAAATCATTGGTGATTATGCAATGTATCTCCCTTTTGTCCTTGAATATTGCTTCATGTATTTCACACTCTATGTTATGTAGTTTCCTGGGAAACTGTTATCATTTTATTTTTGTCTTTCCTGTTGCTTCATAGTATGAGTGGAACAGATTTGTATTGCCAACAAGTGTATATACTAATGATAACACTTAGCAACCCTACATGGTGTAGAGATTTACTTGGAAAATGTTTAATAACAAATTTAAATCTTAACAGATTTAAAAATATGCTTCCATTCTGTTGTAAAATATAAGGGAACAAATGACAAATGTAATCTCATTATACCAGGAGCTCCTGTAGAACCTATGGGCTAAAAGACTGGAGTCCTAGTTCAATTGATCTTAAGGTAGCCATACACGGCCTAATTTGCACCCAATTTTCCGGGTGAATGACCGCCATGCGTGTCCCCACCAGGTGGCCCCACCTGGTGAGATAGACCAGGAATCTGCCACATGTCCGTAAATTCCCGGCCGATCCCATTCCTTTAAATGGGGAAGGTAGTCCCATTCAAAGTAATGGGTGGCATATAAAGGGTGCCCGCAGATCAGCTGAGAGGCCGGCTGCAGCGGGATGACACCATCCCACAGAAGTCAATCCCGTCATTGATTGATCATACAACTACGTCACAATGTGATTGATTCAAAACACATTTTGGTTCTATGACTATGTTTATCCATCAATGTATACAGAGTGTGTAGCTGTTTACACTTAGCCAGGAGCAGAATGGTACACATTCATATATAATGTCCCCCACTGGTTAGTTCAGCTTATGAGTGCTGGGGGTTAGGAAAAAAATTATGATTACAATTCGTGTTAGATGTGGCTATTATGAGGGTGTGTAACCTTTGTCACCTTCTACAAGTCTTACTACAGTAAAATTGTAATATAACACAGAGAAAACTGTTTGGGAACCATTGCTATATTGTATTCAATGTACTCAATTGTCATTTCCTCCAACCATTGCCATCTCTATTCTATATTGTATCTAATGTACCCAACTGTCATTTCCTTTAATCACTGCCATCTCCATTCTCTAATGTATCTAATGTACTCAACTGGCATTTCCTCCAATCACTGCCATCGCCAATCTATATTGTATCTAAGGTACCCAACTGTCATTTCCTCTAATCACTGCCATTTCCAATCTACATTGTATTCAATGTACCCAACTGTTATTTCCTCCAATCACTTCCATTTCCATTTTATATTGTATCCAATGTACCCAACTGTAATTTCTGCCAATCATTGCAATCTTCATTCTACATTGGAGGAAATGACAGATACTTTGGATACAATGTAGAATTGAGGTGGCAATGATTAGAGGAGAGAACAGTTGGGTACATTGGATACAATATAGAATGGAGATGTTTTCGAAAAAAAAGTTCTATGCTGTACCTTAATTTGGATTATGTTCACCTCTGTAAAAAAACGAATCCTATATTGCTGACAGAACTCTTCCTCTACTGAATATAATGGCATATTTGTAGAATCATTATTACCTGACACAAACTGCCAGGTGTAATTCTGTATGTACAGTAGGTCATCTAGCTGTGGAATTTTAACAGAGCTGAAAGATTTTCCCATTATTAACATACACTTTTCAACTTTCATTATTCTGTTATAAGTTTGATCATTAGCTTGGCAGTGGATTTCCATTAATGGTCATTTATAGTCAATAGTGTACCCTTTCTGACAACTATCTCTTAGGGCCCTTTCACACTATATCCGTTTTATTTACCCCATGGGTTTTTACATAGACATCCCATGTTACCATTCACACTGCATGCATTGCGTTTTTAAAACCGCAGTGTTTCCGCATGCGTTTTTCAACACCCTGCTGTATGCATTTTTCATTGATTTGTTAAAAAACTCAAATGCAAAACGCACATGTAATGTGAAAACGCATGCGTTTTTGTGTATATATGCAGAAACATGTGCCATTAAACAACACATATAGTGTGAAAGGGCCCTCAGAGTAGTTCTTTAGTAGGTTGGCACAGGTCTCCTGAGGAATTAAAAAAAATTGTGGTCCAAATTGCATGGTTTTCAAGCATAGACATTCTGGGCTTGGTGCAGGCCACTGCAGGATGTTGGTTTGGTATCCTTGATGAACTGTTGGACTAATTTCGATGTATGCTTTGAGTCTTGTTAGAAGACCCAGAGACGACCTTATCTTAGACTACATGCAGATTTTTGCATATTCTCCCTTAAAACATTACCATAAGCACAAGATGGAAAATAGTCAGCAAGGAGCCCAGGACATCTTTCAAGATGATTGTTGCTGACCTGGTTTAAGAAACACAGTTGTGAGGGTTTTTCACTGTGGTGGGCTTCAGGACCATTGTCCCAGAAAAATCTCTTCACTTAAGCTAGCCATACACGTGTCGGATTCCAT